>OY757188.1:16845765-16933265 GCA_963583895.1 Melanophora roralis
TCGCCTGCCAGACAACAGGCACCTAGACAGTACTGGATCCCACAAACACCTTATAAATCCATTATTTTGTCTTTGGGTGATATATCTCCCCTTATTATTATTTCCCCATTTCTTTCCAATGCGTTTCTTTTTTAGTACTAAAGCTGTTTCTTAAGAAATTATTAGCATTTTAGTTTTGGAATTTTTTAAATTAAACAGAAAAAGTTTTTTTCAACACATTTAAGTTATATTAAAGTTTTTAAGGAACCTTTCTTGTTCAGTTATTTTCTTTACCTACAATCGCATATACATACATATGCTTGTATATGTGGGCGTAGTGTTTAAGGCATATAGAATCGTAAAACAACTGCAAAACTAAATTGTGTGTTTGAATGATTTAAGAAAGAATGTCATTATAAACACATTTAAATCCTTTTAAAATTTTTCTTTTTTTCATTCAACTTTTTTGCGGTATTTTTTTCTCTTAAATGTTATTTTCCCCACATGATAAATTATTAAGTTTTTTTATCCTTAACTTTTTTTGTCATATGTTTTCGTTAACTTTTTACAACTTTAATTCATTAATTTTGTTCTGCAAACTTGTTAAATACAACTTCTATAGGCAAATGTCAAGGGGAATATTATTTGTTTTGTACATATGTCAGCCGATTGGCAAAATTATTTTTTAAATATATTTTCTGGGGTTACTTTGTATCTGCAAACATATTGCAGCATAATAAATAGAGTTAATATATAATAAATTCTTTTTAATATTAAACTTTGTTTCGCTGCCCTTTTTCATCTAAAAGATTTAAATACGTGCAGTTTTGAAAAAAAAAACTTTTAGTGAAATATTTATAATCGTAATGTGTTTGTTAAAATTTGTGCCTTTATTATGAGTTTTACGAAAGCTAACCGAATAATGACATAAAGGAACTTTTATTTAGTCAAAAATTCAAAATATAAATTTAAACTATTTTACAATCCTAGCTGCTCCTGTCGGCTCCTGTCTGGTTCGGGATCTGCGAAAAGCCATGATGGGAAAACTTTGAGACAGAAGTGCCAGGATTTTCACTTTTTCTTGTCAACGTTTTCATAAGCTTTTGGTTTCCGTATCTGATAATCAAAAATGGCAATAATTCTAAAGTTGTCTCTTAACTGTGAATAATTCTCCAACATACAAAAAGAAGGTTTTGGTCAAATAAAATTTCACTGGATTTTTTTAAATTTTCATCAGTATAGATTTGACATAATATAACCTCAAGGCTCATAGCGCCTCTTGGCTTGTTTAATGTAACCTCAAGCCCTTTTCACAAATGTTTTTACCACTCTCCGCTAAAAAGAAATATCATAGGCCTTTGACTGCAAGAAAGTTAGAATAGTCTTAATACAGTTGACCCCAAAAGTTTTGGCTTCTGTTTTACCTTTCTTTTGATTGGATACATAAGTAGATCAAAACTAGTTACAGTTTCTTGCTATTAACTTTGGCTTCTATCAAATCCTTTTTGTGAAAAGATGACTGATTTTGCCACCCTCGAGTGTCCCACCGAATCTTTTGGTTTAATTATCTTTTGAGTTTCTCCTAACACAAATTTTGAAGAGAAATATATGAAGTAAAATCGCAAAACGTGCCAGTGGCCAACTGAAAGTTTCAAAAAATCAAATATTTATATTTTGGCCAATTTCCAGTTCCTTGGTAATTATGATGTACGTAATTTACCTTTTTGTTTGTTTGAGATACAAGATTCTTTATTGTAGGTGGCCCACCAATATTAAAACTAGGAGTTGTTTACCTCATCAAAGGCTAAGGATATGGAAGAAATATTTCTCTAATTTATTCGCGGCTAAAAAAACATATAAAATACACATCCCTTAAGCAACTATAGGTTATGGAAGTATCAAAGCAGCTAGAACGCCATAACTAGAAACGTGCAGGCGCGCCTGATATTTAGAATATTAGTAAACGATATTCGACCTATTAACAAAACACCGTTCCGCTATTTATCGCGGAGTTTATCTCTTTTCCATGGTTTATATAAACCTATTTGCCAAATTATGTAAAAGGTTGAAGTCAAATATCTACAAACTAATAAAGCCCTGATAAATATAGACGTTAAGGGTTTTACGTGATACCTGCCATGCTGGCAATAACTCACGGTGCTCTCAACACTGGTGGATACAAAGCGTCCACCAACGCCCTCAGAATGGCTCACCCAACCACCCAGGTACCAATTCTCTGTCATGACTGTGTAGCCACAACAGACCCCTTGGTGAGGATTTGGGCTATCTAACCCCGAATTGCGTTTCTAGTATTTATCTTGCTTTTTCATAATCAAAACAGATCCCAGCCGACAAGACACCTCTCCACACGCTTCTGAAACAGCGACACCCAGCTCTGATTGAAGGATCTCTTTTAATTAAGACAAATTAATTTCTCCACTTTCATCAACGCTTCATAATCTTCTCACCGCCAGTCAGAACCGAGTCACGCACATGATTCAACATGCCAATGCCGGCCTTTTCATTATTTGCTACTACTCTGACGAGATTTTATTTTAGATCCTAGGGTACCCAGCCGTAGCCAGTTTCCCTATTCACCTACTTCCAAACACACTTACACTTTTTCAGGTATCAGCCTACTTCAACAGTTGCTCATGTGCCTGGGTAGACCCGCCAAAACTAGAGACTCCATCTTGAGTGCCTTAAGTTCATATAAGACCGCTTACGCGATCACTCTGTGGCCCGTACAGGACGGACCCCTTCACATTAACTTTCGTTCTCAGTTACCCTGCTTGGGGATAACCACAGCCACCACGTGAACTTCCGAAGCAGACCTCACCTTTAATCAATTCATACACTGGTAAGCACATGGGGCCAACTGATTCCCGTGGTACCAGATAGGACTCTGGGCAGCCTCGGAAATCTACTTCCACATAATTCCTACCGATTTCTATTTAACACAGATAAGGTATTGGTACCCTAAGAACCTTGCATTGCTGTGCCCCTTAATGGCGATGTACATGACAAAGCGATAACAAGAACAACCTGCCTCAAGCCAGACCAGTAAGTTTATAACCACTGATCACTTTAGCCCAAGACATACTGTTTTCATATTGCCATGTCTGTTAGCCTTTTGGCAACTGAAAGCTGCCCGGCTGATACCACGAGGAGGTAGACTTAGACGCTTGTACTATATAACTTATCAACCCCTAATAAAGTACAAACAGTCATCACAATTCCCCAAAGGTTCATTAAAAGTAAAGCAATACTTACCATCTCCCAACCGATTTAAAAGCTTCTTTCAATCCGCCGATAAGAGATGAATCATTTGAATATAATTTGCCGAAAATAAAAACAGATTTAAAGTTGTTCGCCTTTGTTGAATGTCTTGTGGTGATACTAGACCCCAACTTAAGACAGAAACAGCCTCACCAAACCATTTACACTTACAAGAGCTCTTTGATAGAATAATCGTTCATCTTTTTTACCCTGATGAAGAATAAAATGTAAAAAAAAAGAAAAAGTTAAATAAAATAGTCAACACCAAAGTAAAAATAAAAACAAAATTGTTAATTGCGCCAAATTGTATCTGTATTTTTAAGACACCGAAACATGGATTTATTCGATTAAGCAGTGCTGGGTGGTTTTCTAAGAAAAATCATCCACAATTTCTATTTCCCGAAATGTGGCTTGGAAACCAAAAGCATTTAGCTGTAGTCTTATTAATGATTTAGGTCCATAGAAGGGGTGGCTATATTTAATGTTGTGATCAACCTATAGAAGTCCTTCCATTTCCCGTTATGCATTATTTTTTCAACTACAATAAATTTAAGACAGTTTTTTTTTACTAAATTTATTCCAGAAAAAATTTCAAGATTTAAAAATATTTTATTGAACCGATTTTGCATGAAAATTTTGTTTTATAAAAATAAATAAAAAATTATGTATAATTATGGCAAAAAGATTATTATAGAAAATTTATGCATTTTAGCGCAAAATAAGCTTTGAATTAAACGATCTTTCCAAGATTGCGAATAATTAATATTTATAATTCGTAACCAGTTCACAACCCATTGCTACTTCTAGTAATAAGAGAGATATTTTGCCTGCAGGCAAATAAAATCAAGTGTTAAGTTTTTAGGTGTAAAAGCACAAAATAATAATATAAAAACATAATTTAGCAAAGCCCCCTATTAATACACTTACATGTCACCTTAGTTTTAACGACTTAATGCCAAAAACTAAAACCCACTCTTGTAACTAAAAATCTATGTCAGTTATCCCTTATGTTAGTTTAATATTAAGTTTTTAATCGAAAATATTACCCAAGACTGCCGGGCACTGTTATTACTGTTTTAATATAATAATAGCAGCCATCTGCTTTTCATGGTTCTTATCTTGTGCATGTGTTACGACATCATCATCGCTTATCACAAGCATGCAAAACTACAGTTGCTTAAACATATAATTTACTTACTCACACTTGCATACATGCACTGTGTGTAGACAAGTAATTATTTTCACAAAATGCTTAACATAATTAGTTTGTGGATTGATTCATTGAAGTAGCATCTTAGACTTCATTATATATAATTTAGCTCTAACGAGGGTGGATTGCAACAAGTTGGAAAATTAAAAGAAAATCAAAAAATTAATAAAGCAAAACAGATAGTTTTTTACATTAAAAATTCCCAAAATTCCTGCTTAGGACAGATCCCTTATCTGATTTCAAGGAGATTTTAATTTTTTAGATTCTACCAAGTAAATTTTTTTTTGAGCATTTTTAAATGAAAATTTTTTTTGCCTACATTAAGTAATATATGAGTTGTTGGAGATTAAACTCCAATTTGACGCTCATATTCATACAAATTAAAGAAGGTTCATGAAAGACCCATTTGACAATTTTTTCATAAACGTCTGTCAAATAGGACCTTTTTAAAGCTATTTTTATTCTTATGAATATGAATCTAACTCTATGACACATCCAAATAAAAAATTTATCTTACCTCGTATCCGTTTTATATACGCTAATCAAATGCAATTTATATATGGTTTATAAGAAGCGAGAAGGCTATCAAGATTATGCACAAGTGTTCAAACATATATGCAAAATAGTTTATCCACATGTTTTCTTCATATATTATGTGTTCTTGGTTAGATGTGTGAATTTTAAGCTGTTGTTTAATGATCATTATTGATGACTTTTGGGTTAAAAGTAGGTCTTTAGATGGACAAGAAGCATATAAGTGATAAACAAAAGTGGCCACTAAAATAAGAAATTGACCTTAATCGAGTGCGATTAGTAATGAGCTTAGTGCAGGAAATATCATATTGTCATTGCTAAAGCTTAAGATGGATAACTTAATAAAGCAATTTGTTAAATTTTGAAAATCCTGCAGTTAATATTTATAAATAAAAAAAACCCTTTTAACAACTTAAAATTCAAAATTTTGCATAAAATATTTTTTCATTTAAGTTTTATAATGCAGGTTGCCTTAGGTAACTTAAACTATTTCCTGTACACTCTATTTGTATCAAGATTGAGACAGCCTCATAAAATCAGTTTTTTCTAAAAAATTTACAAAACTAAAATTTGCTTATTTTCTTAAAATTATTGTTGTTAAACTACACAAGTTGGAGTTAAAATTATAAACTTTAAAATAATGTAATATTTTTCAGTGTTGCCAGATCTTTTTCTTTTTCCTGTATATTATGGTTTTAAGTAAAAATATTAATTAGTTTAGAGATATAGAAATATAGAAAAATATCCAAAAACCATTAAGTTGATCCCACAACAATTTATAGATGCAAGCTGCTGAGGCCAAATTACGTTTTATATGTTTGTCATTATAAATAAAAAAACACTCCCGATATTGGAAAATGCATTGCAGAGCCGAAAACCTGCCTTATTTCAAGTAAGAGAGTGAGCTTTTGTTACCAGATGATAACAAAGGGTAAACTGATGATTTTGATAAACTTATTTAATATCTTGCCAATCCGAGTTTTGAAAGCAAATAAAAGTTTTGAACAGTTTGCTGAAAAATTTCTTAAAATATGTATTTCTTCCCTTCCTTTGGTACATAACAGAACCTGCAATCATCGTTGGCAAGTCGTCATAATATTTAAGCGTGAATAGCTGTTCAACAATGATCTGCAATTACTATCATCGGGAGTCTGCAGCAGCAAGGACAGACCAAACTCCGTCGATCTTGGGCCATGTCATCCTTATGAAATCCATTTTTTCAGGCTTTCGTTACACTGATCCTTACTACATTGCTTACATATTCCTGTTGTAAAACCAAAGTTTATCACAAACTACAATTTTTTCCTAGCAAATGGAATACTTGTTTTACCTAATAGTCTGTTATTTTATTCCCCTTAAAAATTTTGTAGCGCGAATCCTGGAAGTTGTTCATTTATCTCCGCTCACAGTTAAACAATTGATTTCTCGCACACCTTAATGGTTGAGGAGCAGTTGAGGTTGTTGGTGATTGTCTTGGTAGCAGCTTGACTTTCAATAAATTTAATCATTTGGGAATTTTCAGATTTGCGAAAAAGGCGAACATAATTTAAGATCATTAAGTTCTTGCAATTTATCGCCCCGACATTAGTACAAAATGTTGTTTTAAAAAATTTTTGAAACGCAGTGATTTTATTATGTCTCAGTCTTTTGAAACTGATGTTTCCAATTTAAATAGATTTTGTATTAAAGTTAATCGATGGGACTGGAGGAACTCTTGCTTTTGGAAGTTGGAAAATGATTTAATAAAAATGAATATTCTAAATACATTTATTTTAATGTCACCAAAGACGAACTACTGTATAATATTATCAATCGTATGAGAGAACAGAAAAGGTTGCGAATACTACTGTTGTTTTTAAATTTATTCGTTTAAGATTTAAAAATAACACCTTAAAAACTTTTAGGAGAATTTCTTACAACTTTTACTTAATTCACAAAAAAAAATTTATATTTTGTGAAGTTGAGGTAAAAAATTACTTGTGGTAAAAGCATAACTAATTAGATAAAGAAAATATTTGCTACCAACGCTCAGTACGGAACAAAGTGCAGATGAGGAGCTAAAGTGGTTTCCAAAAATGCAATCCCATTGACTAGTGTCAGAAATAAAATATTCAAATTATCTTCAATCAAAAGCTTATCACAATAACGATAAGACAATTATGCCCGCAATTTTCATGAACAGATATCTAGGTATCTATATAAACCTTTGATTTTCGTAATATAAACATGTAGGTTTGCCTTGCCTTCTTATATTTCCACTATAATTTTACTTGATAGGCTTAGATAACTATTAGGTAAAAACCCAAGAAATTACCTATTTATTAAAATTACAAGTACTAGCCTAAGAAAGGTATGAATAACTCATTTGATAACTCCTCCAATGCTAACGCCTTCAGTTCTATTAATGTTATACATTCCTGATTGTTGCAGCAACACAAGTGCAAATATTTGGGTTTTGTGGGACCAACTAGAGATAGAAACCCTTCGCTTTAAAAACTGCGGCTGAGATAATTTAGAAAATAAATTATTATTTTTATCTTTGTGTCTCTACCATTGGTTTCGTTTAACTTCTTTTCTGTTAAATAGTCTACTTAAACACTTAAATTTATTAAGCAGATTTTTTAGTTGTTCAATAATAAATTAATATGTATAACAAATCGATAAATTTACAGTTCAATTACTTAAATGTGTGCGTCCGCTGTAAAAAAAAACTGCAAAAATTTGCATAAACAAATTAAAGCAATAAATGCATATTAGGGTAGACCTTTTTTTTTGTTTTTTGTGGAGAAATATTCTTATGTAGTATATTCATCAAACTATATCTTAGTCCTCATTAATATTTTTTACAGGGCATGCAATTATATGAACAAACTCCTTGAAAAAATATGCAATTAGCTTTTCAAGTACTTAATAGTAGACAATATATGAGCCGTTTATTTTGGTATAAGTCCCTTCTTTTTAAGTTGAGATATTTAAAGATATTGTATTTTGTGTTGCAATTAACTCGATTGTTTTTTTCAAATTACTTATGCCACTTTCGGCTCATATAATGGTCAATGCCAAAGATTTAATATTTAACAGTAACTCCAAGGTATGTGGGCCATACTCAAAATAATCAATGGGGATTTATTAAGAGATTAATTTATTATTAGAACAGCCTTTTTATAAGCCTACAAAAAATGTTTACAATATTGGACTGAATATTTAAAATAAAATCCTGTATTAATCGCTACGATTACCTATTCTTAGTCGTTGCTAATCCTAAATATACAAAATAATCTTCTAATATAAAGTAATTGACAAATGAGTAATTGTAGTAAATAGAGTGATTTCTATGCTTGTGGGCGCCACTGCATATAAGATCAAAATTTTTTCACTGATAATGACCCTTCAGCCATGTCTAAAATAAATTAAAAATAAAATCATTAAATATTTTAGGGAACCAATTGAAAAGGCTCAACATCAAAATTACAAATCAAGAGAAATAAGGACCTGCCTAATGCATAATTATTATATAAACACATTCATATGTATGTATATTTCTTTTATGTTTTAAATTTATATAAAATAAATTTAATATTAAAATATTTTTCCTTTTTTTACTTATTATTAACATTTTGTTTACATTTGGCTGAATTTATTGTTAAGTACATCTGAGTTCATGTGTATTAAAAAATTGTATTTGTTTACTGAAGCACTAAATATAAACACTAAATACATTTAAGATTTAAAGTCTTTATATTTTTAAAACAAAAAAATATTTTAGAAAAATTTAAAATTAATTAAATTTAATTGAAGAAAAACCATTATGCTATAATAAGCTTAAAACTTAAAATGCATCATCAGAAATCGTTACAGCTTATTTCAACCGATCAGTAAAAATATTTTTATTTAAATTTTTTATTAAGCCTTTCTTGTATCGATTGCACTATCTTTGTTAATAATTTGGAAATATATTTTTTCCCATTCCTCCCCAAAAGATAATACTTGTTGGAAATTTGATATTTTTGGATAATTTAGTCTAAAATTTCCCATTACCCTTCAATTATATTTAAATCAGGTGGCTGAGAATGATGGCCGCATTAAGTGGGGATTATTCCAAACGAACTAACTTTGAAATTTTGCGGAAGTATGTTTCGAATCGCTGTATTGGTAGGAACGAAAATCATTCCTTACTACACGGGTTTTTGGTACCTTGCAATAGATTTGATTTAAATCTGTCGAGCTACATATTTTTAACAATCGTTTTCTCAATAACTCCATAGTTTTTTCCTTACGTGCTGACATGCAGACCTAAGCCACTACAGTTTGCTCGCATAAATTATATTATTTTATTTTATAATTTATTTTTTAAAAAATCGGAAAGATTTACTGTAAAAATAATACTAATGATGGTCACAACAAGGTCCTCACAACCGCTTATATTTAGTCTGCTTGCTTCCTTATTTTTTGTTTTTTTCTTCTTTTTCAATGTTTTAAAAATTATTAAGAAACTTATAAAAAAGCGCTGCTTGTTTAGAAACTATTAAAAGAAAATTACGTTTGAGCAAAAGTTTTAAGTAGCCAATCAGTGTTGGTGTTAATATTTCTGACAACATGTTGACTTTTCCCTAAATAGTTGAAAGAAATCTGCAAGATGGTTTTGCTGTTTTTTTTTCTTTGAACAAATACTTTTCCCATTTAATAGCACAAAATGAAATGCATCAAAATTTTAAACACAACTTAAGCATGAAAATGAGTAAAAGAATAAATATTTACTAGCTGTGGTATTCGAAGAAATTTAAAACATATTTTTACTGCTAACGATACTTAAAAAAAATTGCCATATTACGTGGAGTATAAAAATTTTAACAAAAAAAAAATTTATTTGTAAGACCCTCTCTAAAGAACAGAAACGTTTCTTTTTTGAAGATTCTGGAGAACTTTTTGCCCAATTGATACAACTTAGGTCTTTTAAAACTTTTCGTAATTTTTAAAATTATTTTGTTTTTTTTAGCCATAAAAGTCATACAAAATGTATGAGAGAATGCTAGTAAAATACTCTGAACCAGATTGACCACAATTTTTATTTAACTGTGCCCTTTTAAAAGAAATTTCAATTAATTTTATGACAATAAAAAATCATAATCTGGAATTTTAGTTTTGATATCACACACATGTAATGAATTGTCATCAAGAGAGCCTCTACGGAATTTCTAGAGAAAAAACGAGCCAGCGGATGCTAGAAAAGCAATAAAACCAACTGTTTAAAATGATTACCAGACCACCAAAAATGCACTTTTTTCTATACACGTAGAATGGCATTTGTCTAAAAACAGAAGAGATTGCAGGGACCAATAAGCACAAAGATCGTTGATTTGTAATAAACTGAGACTTAAAGAGGTCCTTTTATCGCAGAATTGCCACTGCGTAGATTGAAAGAACTTTGAACAAAAATTGAAAATCAATGGATTTTGGGAGTATATTTCAAATCATAGACTACTGATGTCTGATATTTACAAAAATTTTCAAAATTTTGTGAATGAAAAGTAATATTTGAGCCAGTTAGATCAAAATATATTTAAAAAATTAAAATTATTTCTAAACCACTAAAATAAATGGATGCCTGGATGGAAATGCTTTAACGGACATTGGAAATGATTCTGACTCAATCAGTATTGTTCAAGAAGAGTTTTAAACTTTAATTTTTAAATGCTACAAATATGTGCACCAATGCATAATACTCGTACTACGAGTCCTTACTAGACAATCTATAGAAATACAATAAAGTTTTTAATTGTTTTAGAGACTTTTAAAAATTTAAAAATTTAAACAGAATATTCTTCGAGTTGCTGTTAACTGCAAAGAAAACAATAAAAATGTTAAGTGACAAATAACAGCTTGAATACTTTTACCAAAACAGAAAGTTGTCTTTAAGATAATGATTTCTTAGCTTAGAAAAAGTCCTTCGGAAGTAAATTCCTACAAGACTATAAGACTGTGTTTTAACTTTGTTTAAATTGTTTTGCAAACTTCTCACTTTCATAACTGACTCTAATTTCAAAGTATTTATAGTCGTCAGTTTGAATTTAAGCGACAACAATACACCGTCGAACATGCATATAGATTGATAAGGTAATAACAAAAGGCTTTGGTGATATAAGGTTTTACTCTGCACATTTTTTTGATATCCATTATATTTTCTGAAAAGTATGGTATAGAATCATGGTAAATTAATTAAAAATATACTTTCCAGGAAAACTACCTGATTTTGTAAAAAAATATGTAACTGTCTTACAGACTGTAATCAAAGGGGGGGAAAGACTTAAGTTGCCTTGAACCAAAACAAGTCAAGGGAACAAATTTTTTAATTGTTTCATAAAGCAAGTATACTAAAGAATAGTCAAACACATATGCCGCTATTTGTTTACTAAATTGCATACGAAAATCCTAAAGAGGTCTCATGCCAATTTCATTGTTATGTAATCTAAGTAGAAAAATAAGCAAAATAAACACTTGATTTTGAGAACTTAGACATTAGTGACAATAACTTGAGTAGTACAAGGTGTCTGGTGTCAAATTTACATTTTAAAATACGATTATCTCAAAACATAATAAATGGGGCAAAAGAGGTTGGCACCATTGGAATTACCGGTTTTGCGGATTTGTCAGTTGCGATGGTGCAGTGGTCGAGTGAGAGTCGCGCGTTCGCTGTGGATACATCTTTTAAGAATTATGATTCTTACGCTATCGTACGTCCCCAAGTGTGTTTAAAGCATGGTATTCGGTTAATACGTGATAGATCGAAAAAAAATTAATTCGATCTTGGGTGAAAAAATTTTGCGCAACTGCATCGGCTATTAATGTCCCATGTCCAAGACCCAGTCGATCTTCAAGTCCTTTTGAAAACATTGAACTGCTTGAAAGCACTTTAGTTGAAAAGCCGCAAATTTTATTAAGAAAGAGATCAGCCTTATTGAGATTTTCAAGAGCAATTTTTCATAAAATTTTTAAAAAGGATCTGAATTTCCATCCTTTTAAAATTTAAATTGTTTAAGAACTGAAAATTTTTAAGATTTAAGCAAAAATTTTTGTGAAACATTGTGGGAGCGTTTCGTAGTGTAAATCCCATTTTTTGGAGAGGCTTATTTTGAATTAAACTGCCACATTCGATTGCAACATCAAAACCCAGGGTAACAGTAACATGTTTTTAAAAATTCTCCAGGGCAAGCGACGAATGTCAATAAAATCCGCATTTCCATTTTATCGCTTGTGTCAATTATAACGTTTTTTTTTAAATTTAAAGATATAAATCCGCTACCAGACACCCTGTTTTAATTATTTTTTGTAAAGATTGAAATACTTTGTTTTTGTTCATGGCAATTAATACAGTCAGCCATCCAACATGTTATAATAAAATAAACAAAAAAAAAAATAAGTTGAAGAAACTATGTTGCTGAATCCATGGATTCAGTACTCTTCTCTGACTTGCTTGGAAAATGTTCTTAAATAAACAAGAACTGCATTTAAATTGTTGCCCACCGTTCACTCCTTTAATTGTGTTAATGAAACTTATATAACCATTTTGACTCAATGTCTAAATAAAACTATAAACAAAACAAACAAACTGGTTAAACTTTTAAATAAGAATTTTAGAAATATATTTGTTATGATATAAAAACACAAAAAAAAAACTTTTCATTTCTTGCTACGCAGAAAAGTAAAAACGTTAACGAAAATGACAAATATTTACTCTTAAAGTTTTTTTCCCCTTAACCCCCTTTTAATTGAATTGGCGTTCTAAGAATAAACAGCGCACGTTTGTATAAAGTTTATTTATTTTATAAAAACTTATATTTTACTAACTTAATTTTAAGTTGTTGTTGTGCTTATAAATTCTGTATTTTATACTTTTTTAAATATACTTTAACAATTTAAATCATAACGCTGGTGTACAAAACGCATAGACAGCACTTTGCTAACGAGTGGCTCTTTGCAATGAAAACATTTAAATGGCAACATGGAAACAGCTCAACTGGTATATATGAGTAGAAAGTTTTGAAAAAAGAAAACAGTTTCAAAAGTGGCCCAAGCACGTTCGTAGTTATCCGTTTGGTACTAGAAGTAGACAGTTGTAAACCAGAAAAAAAAATTTACAAAAATTTATATCGAAATCAAAAGTGACCATGTGCTTTAATATTTTTGTTTTGTTCCTTTATATCATATGATTTTATCAGAGAAGTCAATGGAGAGAGGCAGTTGACTTCAAACGAAAAATAACAAGTTTTTAGCTTGACCACTACTTGATGTGACGTTTGTCAATTAAAGATTTAAATAGAACTATCTTTCATAGATTTTTACTTAATTTTTTTATTTCACTGCTTAAAATATTTTTAATAAAAAAGTCACACATCAATTTAAATATTTAAGAAAGATTTCACAAATTAAATACAGTTTATTTAATAACGTATTGTGTCCTTGATTTTTGACCATCCCTGTTTTCATTGTGTACAATTCTTATTGAAGTACAAAATAAACAGACAAACAAACAGTACGCAATTGTACTGCATTGAAAGAAACAATATAAAAAAGAGTTAAAGGTAAAATAAAAGCAACAAAAATCTATTCATTTGGCAAAACCGAATTTTGTGTACCCTTTACCTTAGACGGAGCTTATTACAAGCTTATTATATGTACACTATTAAGGCAAATGGTGTAGGAATTTTTAAAAATATATTGACTTAAGTATGGAATGAAATATTTCAGTGTAACACTTGCGATCTAAAAATTATATTTAACTGTCTGTCCATCTGTCCGTCTGCGTGCTTGTGGAAATAAGGTTTTCGTAGTCAAGTAAATTACACGAACAACGTATTTATGTTAAGCTACTAGAAATATCCCTAAGATAATTGATATTTTAAAGAAAAGTTGGCTTATTGCGGACTAAGGTATAAGCAAACACCTACAATAACCCATTAATATTTTTCTTATATCTCAGTTATTACAGCCACTGTTGCCAGAACACTTGGCAGGATATTTAAAAACAGGGACCTTTTTGAAGAAATTTTTTTTTGGAAATTTTATGGCATTTTTATAAGCTAAATATGAAAAACTTTAATGGCTGTTAACAATAAATTTGTTCCAAAATCAAAAATGAAAAGAAATTATTAGACCTATAATTTTTAACGGGCAACTGCTTTTGTCTGAAAATCAAATTTTTCTATAGAACCAAAAAGATATTCTGGATTAAACAATTAGTGAGTTATTAAACTTTTTAAACTTTTTTTAACATTTATGTAAAAGAATGCCTTATAATTTTTTCATAAAAGTTACAAACAAATATCGTTAAGAAATAAAATACTGGCGAAGGATAACAAAAACACAATTTATAAGAAGACAAAAATGTGAGCAACTAAAACAATTTATCTCAATTCAGGGAGTTCTTAGAAAACAAAAATGTTAAAATGCAAAAATAGGTTGTTACTAGTAAAAATTTTGGCCCAATTGTTAAAGGTTTTTAAAAAAAAAATAAACTAGATAGAAACTTTACTTTTTAAACATTAAAGGGAATACATTTTTAAAAAATATATTTTAAATATTTTTTGTTTTTTCTCAAGCAAATTAAATTGAAATACATGGGCAATTCCACGTAAGCCTCCAAAAATGGGTAAAAATCACATCTTTTTTAATAAAAAATATATATTGTCACCAAAAATAAGATATAATTTTCCAAATGTAAATAAATTGGTACAAATACTAAATGGTATGCTCCTTTTTTTAACATTTTAATCAAACCCGTCACATTTGTTTCTTTAAAAAAATAATTTTTTGTTGGAACAAAGTTTTAAATATGATCAATAATACTATAAACCAGCATTTGATTTAAAACTAATGAGAGCGTTTTCAAAAATATTTTCACACAATACAACTCTTTAAACCAAACCCCTTAACATTAAAATTTTAGTAATTATGAGCAGAAGCAATATTCGCTTAGTGCTTAATAGCCAGGTAATAACCAGGAGAAAGTTAGATTTTTTAAGTTAACAATTTTAAGTGCCGAGTTATAATAAAAACAAATTTGAGTAAAATAGGCAAACCCCTAACAATGGAATTGCAATTGCCAATTTGCAAGTCAAACTGATATGAAAGAAATATGAAATCATTTTTTTTTTAAATTTTGGATCCTAAGAAATAAAAGGAGAAAAATTATATTTTACTACCTTTGAGAGTACTCGTAGTAGCTTCTTAACCAGTTAATGTAAAATCAAAATACAAATTGCATTCGACAGATATATAAACATTTTTTTCCCCTTTTTGCCTCATGAAAATAGAAATGTGATATTGAGGACAGTTGTCTTAATTCTTTGTAACTCAGATAAGTAAACAAAAAGTAATATTTTGAATTTTAATATTTTTTTGCCTTTTTAGAAATATGAGTCTAAAAACATAAATTTCAGAGCTGTTGAAAATTAAGGAGAATTGGCCTGGATAAGTTTTAAGTATCAAGGGGAGGATAATGTGTATCATTTAAATTAACTTGCTTATGACTAAGTAATAAAACAATATTTTTTCAGAGTTTTCAGTCAGATAAGAAGAATTTTCAAAATAAGCTATTTTAAACATAGTTAATGTAGTGTAGTGACTTATTAAACGGTTTTTTATTCTTAATGTGATATTCCAATCGGAATAAATTTTTGGGGCTGCAAATGCCACAAGTCTTATTCAATCGCTACAATACTTGCTTGTGCACCGAATTTTAAAATTATCGGTCCATTATATACAACAAATCCAATATAAGTTACGCTGACGAAGATCGCCATACCTTGCATGGATCTAGAAATTTAAAAGTTATTTTGAATTGACTGGTAAAATAACATTTTTTATATTTTCAATTTTTATTATAAGTGCTATTTTGAAAAACATTATTTGTATTTAAAATTCTCTAAAAAATTTGGTTATTTATATGATAAAAAACGGCAACGGATACTAGTCCAAAAGGAGTAGGCAGGAACCGGTCAATCTATTTTTGAAATTTTTATAACAATCAAAGGAGTGTTCAGAACTAGGAAATATGGCATTTTCAACTCAAAATCTACCAAAATTTACACAAGTGGTTGCGTATGAAAACTGCATAGTTTTGGTTCACAAAATTTGTATGCAAATGAAATTGCTTGTTTTGATCTATATAAAGTCCACACCGTAGTTGAAAACAGTAAAAAAAATATTCAGAGTTAAAAACTTTATTATATGGAAGACGTCAAATGAGATAAAGAACCTAAATATTTTTATGTTAGAAAATTCATAATTTTTTTTGTTAGTTTTGTCTTTACTTAGTTACTTTCTGTGATGCGCTCAAGTATAAAATATACAACTCAAGCATGTTTGTTTATTTATTTTAATGTTGTTGCTGCATCTTTGTCTTTACTTTTGTTGTGTGTATCTTTTCAAACGTTAAATAATGTAAAAAAAACTTATATTTTGTTAAAATAATTTCTTAAAATTCTGCTTTAATATTTTGATGGAAATACTTTTTTAAAAGTTTTTGTAAAATTTTACTTTTAAATTATAATTTTTCTAAATTAAATCGTGACAGGTATTTCAAGGGAAAGCAATTATTTTTTAAATTTTTAATTTGTCGAGATTTAAGTTTTCTTACTACCAATTTTTCGTTAAAAAATTAATTTAAAAAATTTAAATTTAAAACCACTGCTACCTGTACTCCTTTAATGCTACTTGTTTCAGTATTGGTTGTTAAAATAACATAACTTATCTGTAAAAAACGACCTACGACCTTCAAGTTCATCTTCAAATATATCTTTAACTTGGTTAATTTAAGTATGTATGAAACTAACTACTAATAACGCAATTGAAATCATTTTTGACCAATAAAATGTTTAACATAAAAGTACTACTGAATTGTTCACAAATATTTTTTTTCAATTGCGCGAGTAATCATTTAGGTAGGTGTGTCTGTGTATTGACACATGTATGTGGTTGTTTTTGTTTTGTACTTCGTGTGGACGAATATGCATCAGCGACCACAAAAACCATGTTAACCAATTTAACATTTAATTTAAATGTTGACAAATTGTATTATCCAAGCGATGTCAGCTGCTGTTATACGAATTCGACATTTTAATATATTTTTTATAAATATAAAATTTTTACGGGGTTTGTTCGCTGATTGAATAAAATAAAATTTAATTTAATATTTTTCTTTTCTCTATCTTTTTTACCTGATAGAACTCATTGAATAAGACAGTTGGAGACACGTAAAATTAATGCCATACCAGTGAATTTGTTTTTAGTCATTAGGGATACAGAAATGTTAGTTAAATTACAGTTTTAAGTTTTTTGCATCTTTTGTCATTTAGGCAAAGGGTTTTGATTATATATTTCATTTGTCTCTAAAAGTAATCCCAAAGTAAATTTTTTTATAATTCAAAAAGTAAAAGAAAAAAGTGAAGTCAAATTTACCTAGTTGTAACTTTAAAAAGTTAAGGAGAAAAATGTTTATGTATGTTTATGTTTATAACTGTTTACACAAAAACCAGAAAACGGTTTTTTGCAAGATTTGCATGCAGCTGCTAAAAAAAATTATATAAAATTTTGTAGCCTTTTCAAAAACCAAAATTCGTTACTTTTTATTTTGAAACACTTTTGAACATTACAATATCTGTACTTATGTTAAGCATTAACCAAACTCTATTGCTTAATTTTTATGTTTGGTGACAGCCAGTTATTTTATCCTTTTTTAAGTTTAAATTAAATAAATAAAATAGTTAATTCGTAGTTTTTAAATAAACGATATTAAAAAAACATTTATTATTACTTTGTTGAAAGGAAAAAATAAAATAAAACCTGAATTAAAGAGTTTTTGTTAATTTTTTCATTGCAAACCTTAAAAATTTTATGTTTCAAATTGAACATTTTTACACAGAAAGAAAACTCGCTTTATAAAATCAAGGATTTTATTCTTGAATTTATCCAAAATCTTTCTTTAAATTTTTATGTACAATTCGCCCTTACATTTTCTTAGATCAAGCCTATTCTGATTGCGCCAACAAATCAAGCTGAAAAAAGCTTGTTATTTTTATATATTATTTTACATTTGAAAACAAAGTCTCTCGGTGGCCTAGAGGTAACGCGCTTGTGCTGCAGTGCAGAGAGTCCACGGTTCGAATCTCAGCTTCGGTAAGTACAAAGAATGAAATTTTTAAGTTGTAATTTTTAAGTGTCTATAAAATAAAAATAAAAAAACCTTTCTTCTGTAATAAAGTCAAAAAAATGACATATCATTTTCGATTAAATCCCGTTTACGGCTCACATCAATCTTTTTTTGGCATCAAGTATGGTTCCGAACTTAAATCAATCCTTTTTTGGCTTAATTGTGGCTAAAAGTAGGAAATTTGTATTTGAAAAATTTTACTTGGAGTAAAAAATTTCGTACTTGATTTAAGAAAACCCGTACTCACCGTACTTTTGACACCGCTATGGCTTGATTTAAGTAAAGTTTACTTAATTTTTTTTTATGTGTATTCACAGAAGCAATAAAAAAGTTTTTTACGTGTCCTTGAGAAAGAAACATATTTTTGTAGTACAAGCAAAACATCAAGCAATAATTTTGACAAAGGCCAGAAACATAGATTCTTATTAAGGAAAAATGTTTTTACTTCTTTGAAATTTCGGAACGAATATTTTAAGTATTATTGTAAAACAACAGTCTTTGAATATTTTCAAGCCAATAATTTTATAATTTGTTATATTCTTGCATGAGTTTGCATACTGTTTGCTAAACACCTTTTCAATACCAACAAGCAAGACACAAACCAACAAACTTTTAAAATTCTCTTTATTTTTTAATGATGCTTCGTGTACTTGTTAATAAAATGTACCAAAGATGAACAGCAACGACTTACTCCACTATGCCTCTTCGACTGGTGTATCTATTTTTCTGAGATTTTTAATTTTAACACTAACTATTTCAAATCTTTAGTATAAGAAATCAAACTAAAGTTCCCCGAAATGAAAATAATTTAAATGTTTCCATGTAAAAACCATGATTTCCCTTCATAATTTTCCATAGAGAACTGTGACCCTCCAAACTAAAATTTTGGATTATGCGCGTAAGTATCTTTAATAACTTGATATTTTTTAGTGTTTGTATATGATAATAACAATTTTTTTTCTAAATAAATATTTTTTTAACTGGTAAAAAATATTTTCCGGATCATTGCAAACCTTTTCAAAATGACTAAGAGTAAAAAACATCATTTATATTTAAAGTTTTTACTTTTTAAGAGACGTTTAAACTAAAGAGAGTTATAATAATATAGTTGAACACACTTTTTCCATACGATCAGCACCAGTTATGATCAAGTTATTTGCGAGTTAGTTAAATGATCTGCTCTTATCTTTAATATCGCTTAATATTAATGTCCTTCCAAATTTGCAAAATTTTGATGTTATACACTCAGGTTTTTTTTTATGCGGTAGATGCCTTCCGCATAAAACCGTATAAAAAATCGCATAAAAAAAGACTCTTGCTCCATACAAAAACTAGGGATACGTCCCGGAATTTAAAAAAATCGTATGAATTGAAATCAAAGTATTAAAAATGTACCGAATTCGCATAAAAAAGTTTTGCTTTTAATTTAATTAAAACAAATCAAAACAAAATATTAAAAAGGGATAAAAATAGCATTTAAACAGTTTTTAGTTCTCCTGAGAAATAAAATTAAGCCGAATCACTTAGCAATTGTCTGTATCTCTTATTTATCGGTTCGATGTTATTTTCATCACTAGAGAATACAATTATATTATCATCAGATGTAACAGTTTTATTTTAATTGCTGACGAAAATAGGATTATGCGTGATTGGCATGGGTAAGATTATCGCACAGCGTTTATCATTTTCTGTTCTCTGAAAAAATTTTGTCATTAAACTTTGCGATGCCGAATTCGTTGATTGCTTCTGTAGTTCACGATATCCTGAGAAAAGCTTTTTTAATCCAGATTGAAGTTTTAATGCTCGTTCCGTATCTGGGTCCACATTGAGAATTTTGTTTTGTAATTAATTAACTGTGTTTAAAACTTCTCAAATTTTTTTCGCAGTATTAAAAAAAACAAGTAAGAGCGCTATATTCGGCTGTGCCGAATCTTATATACCCTTCACATTGACCTTTCGCAATCCCAAACTTTTTTTATTTTTAACCATTTTTTTTACTTATTAAATATTTCTAATTTTTAAATAGGCTATAAGGCCAACTCTAAAGAAGTTGTGGGCATTTTCATATCATTTTTGTAAATTTTGTATGGCAACCCCCTTAGAGCGTGGAGATAGAGGGTAAGTATATTCTAGGAATATGTTTGGGAGGGCAAACTAATGGGGGTCTGTCGTACACTTTATTGCTCTAGGGCCAACTCTGAAGAAGTTGTGGGCATTTTATCATTTTTGTAAATTTTGTATGGCAGCCCCATTAGGGCGTGGAGATAGGGAGAAAGTATGTTCTAGGAATATGTTTGGGAGAAGAAACTAATAGGGGTCGGTCGTACACTTTATTGCTCTAAGGCCAACTCTGAAGAAGTTGTGGGCATTTTTACATAATTTTTGTAAATTTTGTATGGCAACCCCCTTGGGGCATGGAGATAGGGGGTAAGTATGTTCTAAGAATATGTTTGGGAGGGCAAACTAATGGGGGTCGGTACACTTTATTGCTCTAAGGCCAACTCTGAAGAAGTTGTGGGCATTTTATCATTTTTGTAAATTTTGTATGGCAACCCCATTAGGGCGTGGAGATAGGGGGTAAGTATGTTCAAGGAATATGTGTGTGAGGGCAAACTAATAGGGGTCGGTCGTACACTTTATTGCTCTAAGGCCAACTCTGAAGAAGTTGTGGGCATTTTTACGTAATTTTTGTAAATTTTGTATGGCAACCCCCTTAGGGCGTGGAGATAGGGGGTAAGTATGTTCTAGGAATATGTTTGGGAGGGCAAACTAATGGGGGTCGGTCGTACACTTTATTGCTCTAAGGCCAACTCTAAAGAAGTTGTGGGCATTTTATCATTTTTGTAAATTTTGTATGGCAACCCCCTTAGGGCATGGAGATAGGGGGTAAGTATGTTCTAGGAATATGTTTGGGAGAAGAAACTAATAGGGGTCGGTCGTACACTTTATTGCTCTAAGGCCAACTCTGAAGAAGTTGTGGGCATTTTTACATAATTTTTGTAAATTTTGTATGGCAACCCCCTTAGGGCATGGAGATAGGGGGTAAGTATGTTCTAGGAATATGTTTGGGAGGGCAAACTAATGGGGGTCGGTCGTACACTTTATTGCTCTAAGGCCAACTCTTAAGAAGTTGTGGGCATTTTTACGTAATTTTTGTAAATTTTGTATGGCAACCCCCTTAGGGCGTGGAGATAGGGGGTAAGTATGTTCTAGGAATATGTTTGGGAGGGCAAACTAATGGGGGTCAGTCGTACACTTTATTGCTCTAGGGCCAACTCTGAAGAAGTTGTGGGCATTTTATCATTTTTGTAAATTTTGTATGGCAACCCCATTAGGGCGTGGAGATAGGGGGTAAGTATGTTCAAGGAATATGTTTGTGGGGGCAAACTAATAGGGGTCGGTCGTACACTTTATTGCTCTAAGGCCAACTCTGAAGAAGTTGTGGGCATTTTATCATTTTTGTAAATTTTGTATGGCAACCCCATTAGGGCGTGGAGATAGGGAGTAAGTATGTTCTAGGAATATGTTTGGGAGAAGAAACTAATAGGGGTCGGTCGGACACTTTATTGCTCTAAGGCCAACTCTGAAGAAGTTGTGGGCATTTTTACATAATTTTTGTAAATTTTGTATGGCAACCCCCTTGGGGCATGAAGATAGGGGGTAAGTATGTTCTAAGAATATGTTTGGGAGGGCAAACTAATGGGGGTCGGTCGTACACTTTATTGCTCTAAGGCCAACTCTGAAGAAGTTGTGGGCATTTTATCATTTTTGTAAATTTTGTATGGCAACCCCATTAGGGCGTGGAGATAGGGGGTAAGTATGTTCAAGGAATATGTTTGTGAGGGCAAACTAATAGGGGTCGGTCGTACACTTTATTACTCTAAGGCCAACTCTGAAGAAGTTGTGGGCATTTTATCATTTTTGTAAATTTTGTATGGCAACCCCATTAGGGCGTGGAGATAGGGGGTAAGTATGTTCTAGGAATATGTTTGGGAGGGCAAACTAATGGGGATCGGTCGTACACTTTATTGCTCTAAGGCCAACTCTGAAGTAGTTGTGGGCATTTTATCATTTTTGTAAATTTTGTATGGCAACCCCGTTAGGGCGTGGAGATAGGGAGTAAGTATGTTCTAGGAATATGTTTGGGAGGGCAAACTAATAGGGGTCGGTCGTACACTTTATTGCTCTAAGGCCAACTCTGAAGAAGTTGTTGGCATTTTATCATTTTTGTAAATTTTGTATGGCAACCCCATTAGGGCGTGGAGATTGAGGGTAAGTATATTCTAGGAATATGTTTGGAAGGGCAAACTAATAGGGGTCGGTCGTACACTTTATTGCTCTAAGGCCAACTCTGAAGAAGTTGGGGGCATTTTATCATTTTTGTAAATTTTGTATGGCAACCCCATTAGGGCGTGGAGATAGGGGGTAAGTATGTCCTAGCAATATGTTGGGGAGAAGAAACTAATAGGGGTCGGTCCTACACTTTATTGCTCTAAGGCCAACTCTGAAGAAGTTGTGGGCATTTTATCAATTTTGTAAATTTTGTATGGCAACCCCATTAGGGCGTGGAGATAGGGGGTAAGTATGTTCTAGGAATATGTTTGGGGGGGCAAACCAATAGGGGTCGGTCGTACACTTTATTGCTCTAAGGCAAACTCTAAAGAAGTTGTGGGCATTTTTACATATTTTTTGTAAATTTTGTATGGCAACCCCGTTAGGGCGTGGAGATAGGGAGCAAGTATGCTCTAGGAATACGTTTGGGAGGAAAAACTAATGGGGGTCTGTAATACAATTTTTTCCTCTACGGGCGACTCCGGGGAAGTTGTAGCGGTTTTTACCTTATTTTTTAAAATTTTGTATGGCAACCATGTCAGGGGCTGGAGATAGAGAGTAAGTATGTTCCACAAAAATGTTTGGATGGAAAAAATAATTTGGGTCGGTCTTACATTTTACCTTTGTAGGAGAACCCTGGAAGCCGTAGGAGCGATTTTAAAAATGTTTAAATTAAGCTTTGTATGGCAACGCTGTTATATGTATGAACACTTATACTAATAAAATTTTTGGTTTGGGTGTGTTTCAATAATATCAACATGACTGATTCTGTTTTTTTTTCTTTTTTGTTGTTTTTTTGTTGTTTTTTTATTATTACATGTAAAAGTATGTTCTTTGTTGTTGTTGTAGACTCAAAAAACCGAGGTAGTCGTGGTTTTTTGTTTATATCTCGGTCATTTATCGGGCGATTTTGCTGAATTTCAATACCGATTTTCTCGCGACTATCTGTGACAGTTTGAGACCACATTCGGGTCTAAGCGATATCGGGGGGCTTCAGAAAGTTGATTTCAACCATAACACGGACAGACGGCCAGACGGACAGACGGACAGACGGACAGACGGACATCGCTAAATCGGCTTCCCTATCTATAAGGATCCAGAATATATATACTTTATGGGGTCCCAAATGGATAATAAAGGAATTACAAACGGAATGACAAACTTATATATACCCTTATCACTTATGTGAAGGGTATAATAAGAATATTTAAAGACCGCATAAATTCAAATTCGCATAAAAAAATACCGCATAAAAAAAGACCTGAGTGTATTTATTTTCTGTTGTTTCTTTGCTTAAGCGAAGACGTATAATCAATATTTTTTATTCATCATACGCATCGTAGTCTTTTATGTAAAATGTTCAAAGATTGCAAGTAAATTTTGTTTAGATTTGTTTTCTAAAAAATACGTTAAATACTGAAGTTAAATTGATTAGAGTTGTAATCGCGGCCGTAGTCCATCCGTCCATCCGTTCGTTCGTCTGCCTGTCTGTCTTTGCGTGTGTCTACACTTGTAAACCTTGTACTTTAAGTGCAATTCGCTTTGTTTATAAAATTTTAAACAACACAACCGATTAACAATTGTCTAAAATTTTTTTTGCACACAGGTAAGCGATATCTTGTCAAATGACATTCATATATAATATTTTATCGAAAAATTTAACTATATAGTTTTAGTTTGTGTTTAGCGCAAGTTGCTTAGTTAGCAAATTTTAACATTAAAAAAATTACCTTTTGATAGCATTGATACAATATTTGGAAGTAAAATAAACATTTTTAAATTAAAATAAACTGAAGTGACAAAAATATCGAAAGAGAGTAGCATTGGACCTCTGAGTATAACCTACTGCCAAATTTTATACCAACAATCAACGAGTGTAACGTTTCTAGGTCGTAAAATTTTCAAATCCTTTTTTAATTTTCTTCAATTTACCGGAAATGTGGGGCAATGATTCGGTTCTTTTACAACTAGTCTGTGTTAAGAAACTAGAATTCTAATCCAATTTGTGCCCGCTTGATGTCATTTAAAATTGTGTATTAAGACTAAAATACAAAATGAAAAATTTTGCATTTTAAATTACTATGTCGTGTGACCACAAAATGACTGGTCATTGTAGTTTTCTTTTTATGTTGACATGTCTACAATCTTTGTTAAAGTGCACATATCTACTAATGTATAATTGTAAAAATGTGTGGTCAAATTCATTTATGACTACTAGTACTGACAAACTACATTGTTTGGTTTACTACTTGACTCTTATACCTTAAATAATAACAACAGCAAAGGTAAAATGCAAAAAGCAAAATTTCTAAACACATTGTTGCATTAAGGTATATAAAGTCTAAATGTATTGTTTTTTTCTTTTTGCTTGTTTGTTTTTGTTTTCATGTATACACAAAAAATTCAGGAATATGGATTCCAAAGAACTCCCATTGTCATCAACATTGCTTTAAAGCATAGGTTGTCAAAACTCTCATTTAATGAAATGCGTCTGTATTGGATAAGAGAAAATTGCCCAGCAAACAAAAAACTAAGCATTGCAAATGTGATGAATTTTACTTTTTAAAGCAAAATGGAAATGAACTTAAAAAAAGTCATTAAAATTAAATACAAAATATGCCTCAGTTATTACAGAATTAGACAATTTTTTTTCACACATATTCCATTGGGCGAGTTTAATTTACAGTTAAAACTTAAAAAATTAAGTGTATTTAGGTATTATAAATTAAGTTTTTCTTGTTTTCTTTGTTTTAAATGTTTGGTAACATAAAATGCATTGCATGTTACCAAAAGCATTTTTAATTACAAAACAAAAATTTTTATCTTCCATTATACTATTTTGTTTGCTGGTTTATTTTGAAATTAAATCAAATCTGAAAAAACAACAAAGCTGAAAAAAAAGCAGTAAGCATCCGCCCATGTGCACTCGTTAACACTCAATTAACGACTGAAATCAAACTGAAATAAAAGAGAACAAGCGTCGGTGTGAGTTTTTTTTATTGTTTTTGTAGCACAATTGTGCACCAAAAATGAATTTTTGACAACCTATGCTTTAAAGTGCTTAATATATTCCAAAAAAACATATAATTTTTCTTACAATTACAGAAAATAAAATTTTATTTTAATTTCCAAAATGTATATGTTATCTTTTAAAACCCGAGGTCACTTGACTAATCCTGAGACTTTTATTCTACAACTTCATATACTTAGATGTTCATATTCGGCAACCCTTATACACATACGAAACGAATATTTTATTTGTTTTTGCAACAAACTAATTTTATATCCATTCGGCATGCATGCTGACAGCAGTTTGTTAACCTTAAACTTAAACTATGAAAAGACACAATAAAAGTTAAACATTTTTAAATGTCAGCAAAATTTATATTGAAAGTTTAAAAAAAAAAACTTTATATATGCCAAAATTACACATAAAAATAAATGCATGGTTCGTACAGAGATAATATTTAAAATTTGATTGCGGTAAAATTAAAAGTTTTTATGTAAAATCTAATATTTTTACTCGTTTTTTTCTAACTGACGATATTGTTTTAAAGTTTTTGAATATATGAAAATCTAAAAAAACAGTATTTTTTAGATTTAATTTAAGTGTATTTGCATGTAAAAATACCAAAAATGTGTATATGTTAAGACCAGTTGTTTATTTAAAATATTTTAAAACGTTTTAAATACTTTTTACTATCCTGCGTTCAAAAAAAATATTTAAATGTTCATTAGATTATTAAAAATTAAAAACAATTATATACGTTGTGTGGTGTTTACGTAAGGTAATCTTTTTTTTAATTTCCTTTTTGAAGAAAAATTTATTTTCGGTAAGTAGTTCTCCTTAATTACTCCGTATATGTTAAGCAAATGGACTTTAGTGGAAAAGCAAACAAATAAAGCTAATGATGTAAAAAAATTATAAAAAAATTTAACAAGAAATAAATGATTTTCACACTTTTTTGATTATATTAAATTAAGTTTATTCCAAGTTTTTTGCATACAAAAAAATTTAAATTTTATTTTGTGTGCTCGAGATCAAAAGGTTATGTAAACAGTCTGATAACTTCATTTGTAGGAGTTTTTTGTATCTTTTCACTAAATGATTTAGGAAGTTTGTTTACGTGCTCGACAGCTACTTGCTTCGCAGTGTGGCTATAATCCTGCTTTGTTAACTTTTAAGATTTTGCCCTTTTCTCTTTACTGAAAGTGGGTATTTTTGCCTAAAGATAATCTCGTTCTGATGGGTTATTTGCTTATAATTCAAAAATATTTAAAAAATGATTTTTAAATGCCTAGTGGTAGGTAGAAAAAAACCGAAAAAAAATTATGATTTCCTTTCTACTATGACCACTAGAAAGCTGTGACGAATGAGGCCACTTAAAGATATATCGTGTTCTTTAAAATATTTTTGAAAAAGTTAATTTTTAAATTTATCTGGTAGTAGTAAATAAGAGCTGTTGTTGATAATAACAAACGAAAAAGTTTAGTCCAAAAACTAAAAACTAATGTTTGCTTTCATTCCGTCTGATATGAAGTATTTTTCTACCCAACTGTAGCAAAAATTGCAAGTCCTTAATTCTGAAGCTTTTTTTCATCTTGTTTGTTTAATTTTAAGACAAGTTGAGAGCAAAAATAAAAGCAACAAATTATACCCAAACACAAAATGAAAAATAATAAAGTTTTTTTTCATACAAAGTACGTAGTGACTTCAAATGTTGATTACCAGCCATGAGATGGTCATTTTTTAAAATATTGTTTGGCACCACAGAATTAAGTATTAATTAGTGTACTTAAAACAAGATTTTAAAAACTCTAAATTTTTACTAAATTTTAAATCTAAATTTGTTAGTTAAAAATTAAAATTACTTAAAATGTGGACTTCCGATTTAAAAAAGGCTAAGTTATTAATATAAAAATAAAATTTTAATTTAAATGATTAAAAGGTCTATTTAAAGAGACTTTGACCTAAATTTTTACATAGCAAAATGTCTGCATTTTGAAAATATTTTATATTTTTTTCTTACTATCTGTTGAAAATGTCCGTTTGTGTAGACATATTTGTATTAATTTTATATACGTAATTATAAAATAAGAAAATATATACAAAAACACAATGAAATTGTAATGCAAGTCAACACTCAATCACTTAAAGAACTTTATATATAAGAAAAAATAAAAAAAAATAGAAAAATAGCTCTTTAAATAGGATTAATTTCTACATTTTTGGCAGTTAGACTATAATTTTATCTAATAATTTAAAATTAAAGATCGTTTGTCAAAACTCTTGCTTACTTTTGGCTTAAATTTTTTATTCCATTAATAATTGCTGCCTTTAACGTGTGTTATTTCATCTGTTAATTTATGGACTTTCGTTTTTTCCTCTTCTGACATTTTCTTTACATATATTATATGTATAATAAGGCAAGTAAACATTTAAACACATTAATTTGTACATATTATGATATTGTCTAATTTGTTAGAGGCATGAAAAAACATATGTTAAGGGTTCCATATAAATCTTTATTAGTTTTGTTTTTATTTTACAAATTAGGTTTTATTTCCAACAAAAGCAACAATTTTCTTTATATTATTTTGCGACCGTTTTGTGATTTAGGGAGAAAAAGTTAAAGCAAGATATTAAATAAAAAGAATATATATATAAAGTATACAATGTAAATATAAAAAATTTTAATGACATATATGGAGATATCTGTGTCTGTATTTGCTTTGGGTCTGAAATCAATTTTCTTGGTTTTACGACTCTATTTTGCAATTTACTAAAATTGAAAGGCCGACTAGTTTTTTGAAATTCCTACTCAAAACTAAATATTTGCTAACCTTTGTCTACATTTAAAAAGAGTAATATAAAAAATTTTTTATTAGCCTTTTAGCAGTCCTTTTTACCAATATATTTTAAATATATTTTGGGTTTTTATAAGAAAAAATTATTCGTAAGCGATTGCATTAATATTTATAATTTAAGGGTTCAGGGGCGTATCAAAGAAAGCTGTGTTAATCTTTTTTTGAGCATTTTGGATTTTAATTAGCTAAACTGTTTGTTTTCGGGTGATTTGGCTATTATTGTTTAAAATTAAATAGTTAAACTTTTATAAAAAATTGCAAGACATACACGTTGCACGGCAATAGAAATTAAAAAAATATTGTTATTTATTCCTCTCGGTTAATGCTTCCCGTTTATACCCGGTAATTACGAAACCAAGCAAAAACTTAATTTTTCATCCAGAGACCATAAAAATTGTAACAAAAAAGTAAATTAAAGAAATTAAGTCATAATACAAATCTTATATTTTGTCAAAATAATTGACTTTTTTGGCAAAAAAAAATATTTTAAATTTTTATCAAAATCAATTGTAATAACAAAAAAAATTTTTTTTTTGAACAAAAAAATTTTAATTCTTAAATGCTTTTTAGCATTTGGTTTTAAAAAATTTAGTTTAATTATCCCGTCTCTGATAAAAACAGTTAGAAAAAAATCTATTTTTTTAACCCACACCACTTACTTGTTGGGAGTTATATTCGATTGTGCAGATGTCAATACCTCCAAAGCAATTATCTGAGACCCACCTTTCCTAAGCCGATTAAAAATGCCGTCCGTCCGTCTGGCTGGGGGTCCATGTACAAATTGCAATTTTTAAAAAATTTTAATGAAATATGGTTAAAATAAGTTTTTTTGGCACTGCAATAGAGCCTTTTGTTTTTGGTGATGACCGATAAATTTTTTTAATATATTGTGCCTATATGAGAAATTTAACAAAATAAATGTCCTCCCGGAATAAGCATTTTTGGGCATAACTGAATCAATTATTACTCTTATCATCACAAAATTTTTCTCATATATTTGTGTGTCACCAAGTTGTATACTAAACGTAAATGCTGTGTTTTTTTTCATATAAACTCCATACAATTATGGCGTAGGGTATAATATGCCAGGCTTGACCGACTATTACTTTCTTTTTTGTTTTTATATCCTTCACATAAGTGATAAGGGTATACATACATAAGCCCGTTAGTGGTATCCAACTATTAGAAATATCTGCAAAATCGGTATTGAAATTCAACAAAATCGCCCCGATAACTGAACGAGATAAAAGTCAAAAATCAAGACTAGTTACCTCAATTTTGTATTCCATTGCCATACAAAATATCAAAAAATTGGGTAAAAACCACTACAACTTCTCCGCAGTCACCCCTAGAGGAATGTATCACAGACCCTTTTTAGTTTTTCCTCCCAAAAGTATTTTTAGGGTATACTTACCTCCTATCTCCATCATCTAAGGGAGTTTCCATACAAAATTTACAAAAATGATGTATAAACGCCCGTAACTTCTACAGAGTTGGCTTTAGAGCAATAAATATAAGACCGACCCTCATTAGTTTCCACTCAAAAACATATTCCTAGAACAAATTTGCTCCTATTTTTAGCCCCTAACAGGGTTGCCATGCAAAATTTTGAACAAAGGGTAAAAACCCCTACAACTTCTTTGGATTCGCTCCTAGAAAAAAAATGTATCACAGACCCCCATTAGTTTTTCCTCTCAAACGTATTTCTAGAGTATACTTGCCGTCTATATCCACGCTTTAACAGGGTTGCCACGCAAAATTTGAAAAAAAAGGTTAAAGACCGCTACAACTTCCCCGGAGACGCCCTTAGAGGAATAAAATGTATGACAGACCCCTATATAATTTTCCTCCTAGAATATATTTACCCCCTGCCTCCCTGCCTTAAGGGGGTTGCCATACAGAATTTAAAAAAAAAAATCGGTAAATTCCCTTACTTCTTCCCTGGAGTCGCCCTTAGAGGAATAAAATGTATTACGGACCACCATTAATTTTCCCTCCAAAACATGTTTCTAGAACATACTTCCCGCTTTCACCATCACTCAAGGGGGTTGCCATACAAAATTTTAAAATTAAAGTAAAAGCCCTAATCACTTTAAGAGGGTTAAAATATGACACCAAACCCTATTTAAATATTAAAAATATTTCATAAATAAAAATCGTATAAAAATAAAAAAGGTTTGTGGTTTCGAAAGTCCGATGTGAAGGGTATCTAAGATTCGGCAGAGCCAAATAAAGCACATTTATTTGTTTTTATTGAAAATAAAAGTAAAAAAAAAATTATTTATGTATACGTACTACATTGTCGCTTATAAATTTGCTTAAGAATTTACAATTGAAAAATATTTATTAATTAAAAAAATTAAATTTTTTTTAATTTTATTCATAAATAATTTTTTATTTTGAATGAAATAAAAAAATATTAAAATTAACACGCACGTGCAAAAAATTTTTAATTTGTTTATATAATATATTAATAAAAAACACATATGTATGTACTAAGCCATATGTACAAATATGTGTACACAAATGCATGTGTATGTAAATTTTTTATAATCTTAACAAGACCAACAATAATAAAAATTACACCTTTTGTATGTTAAATGTCATATAAAAATAATGTTTATTAAAAAAATGCAGAGAAAAAGAAACAAAAGAATTTTTGCAAATATGATGTGAGAGCATGAATAATTTTGTTTACAGGTTTTATTAAAACTCACACTTATCATAAATATAAAAAAAATAATAAAATCGCTTGTACTTAAAAATTCAATGTGAGTTCATATGTGCAAGTATTTATGTGTTTGCGCACAAAAATGTGAATGATAAAAAATAATAACAATATAACCAGTGTTGCAAAGTTTCATTATAAAATAAATAAATTAATAATAATGAGCATTTCTATAATGTATTAGAAGCAAAAAAACATTTTTAAAAATAGAACAAAATCAAATGGAATTTCAAGCAAATTTAATTCTATTTCTTATTTTTTTTACCGAGGGGAAATTTCAAGAGAAGAATTTATTTTTCTTGTTTTAAAATTTTTTTATTTTATTTTCTTATTTTAAAGAAAATTTACAGAAATAGGGCCTTCGAAATTTAACTTATTTTTTTGGTTATTTTAATTTAAATTTTAAATTATTTATATAATTTTTAATTTATCAAATTAACCATATGGCATCACTGAATAAACACATCGAAATAAATGCCATTACAAATACAGTTTAAAAGAAAAAAATATCATAAAAAGTGTTTAAAATTTAAGAATCGATATAAATTTACCGCAAATGAGTTTTGCATTAAGCAAACCTTCGTAACTAATTTTATGATGATCCATAATCACAATTGAAAATAATTTGGAAAATAAGGTTTTTACTACGAAATCCCCATATATTAAAAAATATTTAAAAATATATAAAAAAAATTTTTGAAATTTTAAAACACAAACCTCAAAGCATAATACTTAATATGTTTCTGTTAAAAGAAAAAGCTGCTAAATTTGTTAGCACAACTATAGGGGAAACTACTACAATTGTTTATCAACACATATATTTAAATTGTCCCCTGCTGCAAATCAGTTGTTTAAACAACAAAATCAAAAACATTAACAGCGGCAAACAATCTTGAACACGCACACTTAAATACATACGCGTAGAAATTAAAATATAAAACGTGAGATTTAAAATGTTTTACTAAAATTACGAAAGCAAACAAAATATAATAAAAAAAAATTTAATCCAATGTTAAAAAAATTAAAAAAATATATAAAATTCTATACAAGTTTTAATTTTCCCAACACGTACATTCGTCATAAAACAAAATGTTTTTTTAGTGTCACATTTAAAGGAAAAGGTTTGCTTAACATACATAGCTTTTCTGGTAATATAGGGACTGCAGGGCAACCTAAGAGGAGAGCATATCTTGAGTCAGTTTTACTTATATAAATACAGAAAACTAGTTTATGCTTAATTTTTGCTGTAAATTTTACAAAATAAATATGTACCTTCAGCTTAAATCATAAACGCATGCATTAAAGAAATAGAATGAAGGAGAACAAAGATTTTATAAAAGTTCTGGACTTGTTTCAACACCTTGTCATTATCTATATGTAACCTCAAACTATCAAAGTTTCATAAAGTTATCAACAGTTGAGTTTACACAGAATGCTCTCAAGGATATTCTTAAGTATTTTACATTAAAATATACATAAAAGGTGGCATCTTTTTTAAAATTGACATGATAAGAGTAAAACCATCCACAGATTTTGGGAGCACTCTTTTTATATGGAGACAGCGAATTTATCCGATACTATAATTCTAGTAAAGGAAAACACTTACTGCCCTTTGATAATACCAGATTGGCAGTTAAAGTTGAATGAGGATCTGGATCTCGAAGGACATCTGAATGGTTATAGGAGAGAGGGGGAAAAATTGGGGCTTACTGGGAATGCACGGACGTAAATGCAACGATTAGAACAACTATATGCAGAAACACCAATGCTGCAATGAAAGTGAATGACTAAAAAGTGCTCGATATACGAACAGGTTCGCATTTTATGGGGGTCAAGGATTAATTGTAGCGTCGGTAACTAACAGGCGAATGAACTAAAAACTAAGTCAAGGGAATAGTGAAAAATTAACTGCTTTTGCCTCGAGAGAGATCTAAATTCCAAAGTGGGCGAAGATCAAAGAATTACGAAATTTTTTTTGGGCAATCCGCATGAGGATAAAATTAAGCGCATTCTAAAAATTGTAAGTCCTTAGCTGAGCTGGATTATGATTGTGTTGATGGGTCACCAGAGCTTACAAGCACGCCTCTATAAGAAAAACTTTGCAAAGAAGGGCTAGTGCAGCGCAACTAGGGGCATACCAATATAATGGATCCACGTTGAAAGTGCTCCAGCTAATTAGCTTTTGCACACACCAGAGTCCGATGTTCTATGTTTTATGAAGTACCAGATGTGGTTCTCTTTAAGAAGGTTTGGATGTTAAGATTTGAGGGAATTTGTGTGCTTTATAGAGTTTCTGTGAACTTTTCCCCAATTCTTTTTTTTAATTTCCTAGATTAGTATTATCTAAGGGCTCTTAAGGTTAATCTTGACAAACCGTGTTTACTTTTAAGGCACTGCAGCATAAATTATAACGAAACAGCTAAGTAGTTTGCTTATAGCGGCTTGGCTCTTAAGTATATTTTTTAACCAAAAGCTGTGAGACCAACATGACCCATATTAAAAAGAATAGGATAAAACAAATTGTAGCTGGAGTTGAGTGAAAAAAACACTAGATTGCTCGTGAACCTGAAGATCGTGAGAGTTGAGGGAGGTGCAAGGATAAAAAAGAAACGACGAGCCTTCTGCATGTAACCGTTTGATATTACAGGACTGGTTGTGAAAAAATTTTAACAAAATTTAAGCTTTGTTTTGGGATGTAAGCAAAAAGCATTACTTGTTTTTCGTAGATGTCAGACAGTTACTTTGCTTTTTTTCATTATTCAACCAACCCCTTGTTCTCTCTTGCTTCCTGTGCAGGTTTATCAGAAAGACGATTATGAATCTCCTGATTCGAGTGTTTATCACATTTTATACCCTAAATTTTCCTATTGAATTATTTGGCCATGGATAGTTGACTCATCTTACACAGAAAACAATTATATTAACAGATGAGTTTTTGTTTTTTATCCTTTAAAATAATTTTTAAAAAATCTAATAAGAGCCTTAGGAGAGAAACCCTTAACGTAGCTAACAGCAAAGGGAGTTTTTAGATGATGGATATTTAAGAAGGACCTGTAGTAATCACAGTTGTTTTTCAAACCGCAACTAATTTTATTTAACTTCTGGTTATTTAATCCTAAAGACGAAGGCACTCTTAAAAAAAATTGTTTCGAAGTAAAAGCACCATCAATAAAAGTAAATAACTTTTTAAAATACTACTTTTGGAAAATAAAAGTTTTTTTACATATTTGAGAAAAAAAAACAAGTAAAAGCTCTATATATGGCTGTGCCAAATCTAAAATACCTTTCACATTGACCTTTTAAAACCCCTATTTTTTTTTTTTTTTTGTATTTTACCTTTTTTTTAATTATAAAATATTTCTCATTTTAAAAAAGAGATTGGTATTATATTTTTACCCTCTTGGGGTGCCTAGGGAAGATGTAAAGTTTAAGCTATAATAACTATTTTTCAAATTATGTATGGCAAACTTATAAGGGACTGGAGATAGGGAAAAAGTAGGACCCACAAATGTGTTAAGAAGGAAAAATTAGTTGCGGTCGGCCTTACAATTGACCTTTGTAGGGGCACTTTGTAAGCTGGGAGAGCGATTTAAAAAAAATTAAGAAAATATTATATATGTATGGTAACTTTATTATGGGCAAAGAGAGGGGTGCAAGTATGTTTCAGAAAAATGTGTGTAGGAAAAAATTGTTGGGATTAGGTCTTTCATTGCATCTATGTTGGAGAAACTTCAAGTTAGCTGTAGAGGTTTTAATGTTTAAAGCTTAGGAAAAAGCTAAAGGTAGCCAGTCTTCTGTGCTGTTTATTTAACACGAAAGGTGAAACGTCTTGGATGTTTTGTATGTGTTTGGTTTTTGTAACTAAAATAAAATACACACGAAACGACCAACACGTTTCGCCTTTCGTGTTATATAAACAGCATATTGGTTATTATCTTATAGTTATTACGAAAATTTTTAGGATTTTAATACCAGCTTTTTCAAAAATATTTCTAATAATCTGATGCCAACTACGGGTCAATGCAACATCTGGGTTTTTCAGCCATGCAACGGACAGACGAGCATAAGGACAGATGGATAGAACGACAGGCGGATATAACTAAACCGACCTCCCTTTCTATAAGAATCAAGAAAATATATCTTTTGTAGCGTAGCAAATTGATATTTATGTAATTTCAAACGGAATGATACTCTTATTCCCCTATCACATATCTGGACTACAGGTCTTGTGTTTGAAAATTTTTTTAGAAATGGTACAAAATATAACATTTTTCCTAATTAGTTTTAATAAAACTATAATCAAACATATGATATTTAAAGGGGCAAAGACAGTATTCTTTTTACATGGTTATGACTTTTTAACAAATTTTTAAGGAGGAAAATTATTTATTTTAATATTTTTAAAAAAATTTTAACTCCTTTGAAAAAGCTTACATCTCATTTTTTATATAAAAATACTGGGTGACTAATGCTACTAAAAAAGTAAACTTTTTGATAACATGTCACACATATGTATGTCACCGACGTCGGAGGCCATTTTAATTTTCGAATATGTATTAAAATCATTCATAAAGTTTTAAAAATAATTACATTCAAAAATTATTTTTTAGTACCAAATTATATCGGCTATCCTTTTTCTAAATGTTTAGTCATTTTTGCTCAATAATAAAAATTTTCACACTTTCTTCTAAAAAAGGATAAATTTTTCAAAACAAAGTCCAGTTTTAAGTTCTTCCGTTCCCTCTTATCATAGTCCTGCTCACTTTAAGAAAATTGTATTGCCAAATGCATGAAATATTTGAAAAAAAATAAATCACTTTTCACAGTATTCAAATTGCTTTTTTTCTTAGTAGTTTTTTAGTTTTGTTATAAAATTAAAGAACAACTGCTCCCTTTGTTTCACAAAAACTAAAACTTAATTTCTGTTACTTTGATTTACTTAATTTGGTCTTTTTCTCTTCACTTAAACTTAAACCTGAATACCTTTTATATATGTTTCACCAAATACAATTTACCATTTACCAATGCCACTTAACAAACTGTTTATTTATTTTTAATGCAAACCTTTGTACACACACATACCAATAAACGAGTCCAATGAAGAGACAAATGCGATAAATGTTAACAGTAAACTGGAGGAGATAATGAAATATTATATTTGTATGGAACTAATGGATTGGAAATATTGCATCAGAAGCATTTGTGATTAAATTGTCTTGAATTTTCAAAGATAAATAATGTGTGTGTGTGTGTAAGGGTGTGCAACAGTTTATTCATTCTATTAGAAAAGTAGTAATGTTCCGAACATTTCATTTTTTTTAAGCAAAACTATTGAAAAAGCCAGAAATTTTTTTATTAAGCAGCATTAGCTATATACATCTGTGGTTTTAGAATCTAAGAACACCGGTTTTTGCCCTAACTGAATACCTTGGGCGTGTTTATCAACATTCCCTATTCATATGCTTACCGTCACATAGGATGTATTGGCAGCTCTTCGTTAAGTAATTCAGCTTATTTTGTTCACCTTAGAGAATAAAAACCGAAAATGTCGTAGTGCCTGATCGAAGCAAGTTGTTTCTGGGGTACAGCTATTATCCTACAATTTTCCTTGTACAAGGTGGGCCAAAAGAAATTACCCTATTGGAAGATGCTATTGTTTTTGCAAATGGTGACCACTGTTATTCTATTTTGATATTTGTGAACAAGAAAGATAAAGAATACAAGCCATCAAGCGATACACTCCCCAAAAACATAAAATAGTCTTGTCTATTTTTGGCGTAACAGTTCATCTGTGGTGTTGGCGCAGCACGAACTCCGTTGCCGATTTTCAGGTCATCCGGCAACAGCTGTGCATACACTGCTCCATTTGGCCACCAACCTTGAAGAGTATGGAACCACAAGAGATGCTGTTAAAAGAGCTGTCGGCTCTGGACCACCCTTTCTACCAAGGATATCGCCCCTGTTAGCAAGGATATCGAGCTGTTACCAGAAACATCGATCAGACGCCGTTTCTCGCAATCAGCCATCAGCCGGTCGTCACAAAGTCTACGCAGTCAATCAGCTGCTGCCTGTCGACCACAAAATGCGTATAACATGCCCAAGCCATCCCCAAATTTGAGGCTGAAGTGGACAATTTTTCGACAAAAATCAAAATGAGCAATGAGGCTCATTTATGCCATAGCGGGTACGTGAACAAGCAAAACTATCACTTCCAAGCACCAAAAATCTACGACTGAAGCACGAAGAGCAATTACACGCGCTCAAAAGATTGCATGGTGCGCTGTTCACGCTGAAGGGGTCAACGAGCCATTTATTTTTTCGACGAGGCCGCTGATTAAATGAAAACAGTGGATGGTGCGCGCTATAGGGCAATGTAAGTTGATTTTTTGCTGCCACAGTTGAGCGATTTAGGACTGGAGGACATTCTTGGGTAGCCTTTTGCTCGATTCAACCATTCTAAACTTTTTTGTGGGGTTTTTTAAAGTCCCGTATTTACGTCAGCAAACTCGAGACCTTAAAAGTCCTCAAAGACGCCACTTGACACGAGTGCGAGAATCTGTCACCCGAAGTTCTCGCCAAAGTGACGAAAAATGTAATTAAACGAGCCCGTGTAGCAATCAGTTGTGACGGCGGCCGGTTGATCAATATCATATTTTTGACTTGACTCATAAAATTTTAAAGGTTCACTTAAAGGTAATCAAAAAACAGAATCGATCTTTTTTATTTTGGAAAAAATGAGAGCCAAACAACAACGGATACCTTCTATTTGCCCACCTTGGAATTGCTTGTATAGACATAAGTTTTGCTAAATATAGAATTTTTATACTCGTTTCAAAATTTGAAACACAATCAGAAGAGCAATAAAGCTTCTTTAAATACAAATCATATTATGACTACAGTTCTAGAGTATGGACCAGGATATGGCCTTTTTAAAGGGCATTATTTTGACATCACGAATATAAGCATTTTTAAATCATGCACATTTTAATATGCTTGAAGAAAAATTTTAAAATGCTACTAAAAACTAAATTTTTTTACTAAAATTTTAATAAAATTTACTAAAATTTTACTTAAAATCAAAATTACTACAAATGTAGACTACCGAGCACATAAAGTTAAAAAGTTTTTATATTATTTTACGTAATTAAGCCATACCTGCATCAAATGAGTTTCAAACTATTTTTTTTTAAATAACTATGGGTTTTATATAAAAGTTTGCTTTTTTTGTACAACAATACTTTTTAAGATTATAAACCCCCTTTGTTTGTTTCCTCAAATTGCAAGTGCTTAACTAATCGTCTTCAATCTTAACAAATGCTTTACAAAATAAAGTATTTCCAGTAATATTAATTGCATTTTTTTAAGAATAATATTCTTATAGCATCTGGTGGTAAACAATTCCTAATGACCCACCTAATTAGCCGACAAAGCTAAAAGTTGTTGGTATTGCAAAATGCAAGTGGAAAAAGAAATAACAAAATAAACCAGCAATTGTGTTTTAAAATGAAATACAAATGATATTGTTTGTATTTTGTACTTAAAAACAATAAAATATAACAGACATAAAAATACAATTGGATTGAAGGAACAATTTGGCATTAAAATAGAAGGAGTTTGGCTTAAGAAAGGGAAGCAATAGATTTTTTATTAGAGGGTTTACTAATTTGTTAGCGCTGGTGAGGGTTTCTTTCAAATTTAACCAAAAAATATGAAGATAGTGTAGTTAATTTGTTTGTTACTTATGACTGATAAAAAAATTAAGCCGATTAAAATTATCCTCAGGAGTTTGCCTTTTATGAGCGCCATTGGAAAATTTGTGTTTTTTTTTTCACTTTTATGGATTTAAATTGACAATTGATACCCAGGGTCTTATCAGGCTTTACTGACTTTTATTTTACAACTCTGGATTAACAAAAATATCAAAAAGTATCTATTTGCTGATAACCCATTTCAAACTTAATATGGCGTAAAAACTATCCCCCTCGTATTTGGAAATAGAGTCATTAACTCCAAAAATTAAAAAAAAGAGAGTGGGATTAAGGTGCTTTTTGGTCAATCTGTTGATTTTTTACCTAGTTTTGGGTCAACAGCCTTGAATTTTATATATCTAAAGTAATTTATAATGAGCAAAATGTACTTTTTGCCCACTTTGTTGATTTCTTACCCTGATATTGCCTTTAATTGTATATATATGGAGTCTTAAGCTTAACCCTTATGTCTACAACCACATACCCGGGTAAGTTTTCTGTTTTCAATTTGTTATAACTTCACACCCTGGCAAGATATCGGTTTGAAATTTTTAATATGCTTTTAAAATATTGTTTTTTGACTTCTAAAAAAATGATTTGAAAAAAAAATTTTTTTGGGGGAAAACCTATGGACTGTTTTTAAAACGTACCCCTTAAACATACGAAAGACCTACCTGGGTAGGCACTAAAGATTCATAATTTTTTTCAATGTATTAAAATATATGGGTCTTTTATTTTAACATACAAAAAAAGACTAGAACATTTTGAAAAAGTTTACATGCTTTTTTTAGTTTGTGAATACATTACAAATAGTAATATCCTCTGAATGTTGTGCACATGGCAGCTTTTGAAATTTTTTGCAAGCTTTTCTTGTTCGTCTCGTTTTTTCACATACATAACAATTTCTATTATGCTTAAGTCTTCCAAAATTATCCTATTCTTTTGCAGCATGAACTGCTTGGTTTTCTAATATTACTGGAGGGCCTAAAATACTTTCTTTTCCACCGCAGGACGAAAAATTCTTCATTACTTGGGATTTTGTGAGCGGTGTTCAATTTGCTTCATAGCCAACTTTTCACTCAGCTGTTGAAGGAATAATCTTCTAAGGTTTGGTCATACCTTTAGATGTGGGTTATTTTTAATATATGTTATATAACTGCAAATGCTGCCACCTCAAGAATAATAAAAAAAATGCCAAAGGTCATCTATTAGTTCTCCTCTTTGTTGTGTATTCTTCTAGACATTTATCCATATTATCAACTCCACCTTTGTTTTTATTGTAATGCAAAATTATTACTAGTTTACTTTATGGACCTTAAAAATCGTTGCTGTAGTAAGTAGTTGAGATAAGCACAACTAATTTGTTTTTTTTTTTGGAATGTGGGAGCACATTATTGCTGAATCCAAAAATTGATGACTCAACTACTCTTCTTTTTGGGGTTGAGAACTCAGCTAGAACAAATGTTCGGAGTTTCCTTACTGTTTCTAATAATGATTAATTGTGGTCTAACATTAACGAAAAAGCCAAACCGAAACTTGTTAAATTTGTCAAAAACGTCGTTTTGACTTCCTTGAAAGAGATTGCAACGCAAATCTTTAACAACTTGTTCGCTTTGATTTTTTTCTCTTTTCCCAGAAGGCACCAAGCCAGTGTAGATTGCCCTCTGAGTGGATAAAAAGTAAGAGCGACCTTAATTGTCATGTAATGGGTTGCAGCTAACTAAAACTGGCGGCAGAAATATGAAACAAACGATATGTCAAAAAAAATTCTTTACTAAACAGCAATGCTTACCCGGGTATGATGGTTGTATGTATGACGAACAATTTTCGGTTGTAGACATAAAGGTAAAAAAAATGTAAAAATAGGTAATTTTAGTCCAGTTTCCTGAGTGCCAATGGAAGCCTGAATCAGAAGACTTAAATTTTATATTTTTAGAGTAATAAGCTCGAAAAATAGAAAAAAAACTAACATTTTGAATAAAAGTTCCTTTGGACCCCTTTGTTGACCTCTGCCCTAATTCAATACTTTCCAAATTAATGTGTTTTTTAGATTTCTCGTAGGTTTTTTACAAGATGGACCATTATATTTTATGTCTAAAGCGTAAAAATTATTTTTGTTTTTGTAATAGTGCGTTGAAACTTTTTAGAAAATATCTTTCTGGGCGTTTACAGGAAGTGGTAATTAGTGACAGATATTCAGGGCTACGGGAAGTAACATCTGGTGATCCGCAAGGATCTGTTTTTGGCCCTCTTTTGTTCAGCATTGTTATAAGTGATGTTTTTACTGTTACGAAACATACAAGAATACATGCGTATGCTGATGACATGCAGTTGTACATATCAAGTCGTATTGGCCTTCTTGAAGATATGTGTTATAGGATGAATGAGGACCTTATGTCTATTGAAAAGTGGGCTAAAGATAATCGCCTTGTACTTAATGCCATAAAATCATTTATCTTACCAGTAAGCAGACATAAATTTGATTTCAGTGAACTGCCACCTATACATCTAAGTGGGACATTACTTAAGTGTGTTGATAAGGTTTAATGTTTAGGTTTCTTTATTAACCCTAGCATGTAGAGATTATATTAACACTGTTGTTCGAAATATTTACTTTACTCTTCGCCACTTAAAAATGTCTTCTGAATTTGTTCCCACTTTAGTTGAAAAGAAGCTTGTTGTTCAGCTTATACTACCACTAATGACGTAATTTGCAGAGGTTTTTAGTAAGATCTATTCGAACTCGCTACATAAACTATAAGTAGCCTTAACAACGCAACGCGATATGTTTATGGCATTTGCCATTTCGATAGTATATCTTCTTTGCGAAAAATGTTACTGGGATGTGATCTAGAATACTATTTATCTATAAGGAACCTGTTGTTTTTGCATCGACTATTGTATAGAAGAGCGCCATCCTATTTGTATGATAAAATTAGTTTTAGTACTTCCATCCGTTGCATGACTCTTCTGTCAGCTAGACACTTACACCTTAACACATCCAGATTTTTGTTCATACATGCCATTAAATTATGGAACTCTTTGCCCCCACACATAAAACTAATACAGAAAAAACCCCTGTTTTGTTAAGGCTCTTTTCAATCTCTTTTCAGGGAGATATTAATTCTTATTTACTACTTCTTATATTTTTTATTTTAAACTTCACTTTAATTTTCTTTTTGGTTGTTATTATTTCTAAGCATTTTTAGACTTTTAGTAGTTTTTTTTCCTTCTCCTAATATTTAGCGATTTAAAAAAATTTTCCAATAACTAACTTGAGGTCAATCTTAAAAAATGATATTCGAATTTAATAATATTAATTTGCTTTTTGTTTTATCATATTAACTGTTATATTATTTTCTTAAATTTTATTCGATGTATAATAGAACAATCCTTGCTCATAATTTTTTGAACCATAAATGAATTGTATTCTTAGTGTTCTAATTTTAAATAAATAAATAAAAAAAGTAAATAATTGTAAAGTCACAAACTCAAAAATTGTATAATTCCAAAAGTATCTTATATGTACGACATATTATATTAACCGTTTTTAAGAGTCTTAGCGAAACAAAATTTAAGAAAATACCAAAACTATTTTTACATTTTTTAGAGCCGTTTGAAGGCAAATAAATTTATATTCTTTTTGGTTTAACTCGCAATGTGAGTTCTCCCAAATTTTTTCTATTTTTTATGAGACCTAGGAAATGTAATTAAAATTTCGTTTTAAATCCTTCTTGTTGGTGGGTTACAGAATAGGCCTAACAATCTGAAGACTATCCTAGCTTTTTGCTTATGGTCCATATTGAAAAAATTAGCTAAAGCGTATTTTCTAATAATTTTAAAATACCTAAAATGCAATTTAAATTCTTTTACTTTAATTATTGATTCAGAAGTTACAAAATAAACCCAAGGAATATCAGAATTAAGTTTTTACCTTTTCTAGCACAATAGGGTCAAATATTTTAAAAAGGCAGCAATACATTTCCATATATTTTGAAGACTTGTTTAAGAAAGCAAAAGGTTTCCATTTTCTGAGAGATCGCGAACTTAATTAAAATTTTTTTTTATTCCTCTTAATCCAGAGGCTGCATCATGAGCCTAAACATTAACAATATTACCCTGGCGTGTCTTTTAGTGTCAACGTTTAAACAAGTAGCAAACTGAAATTTTAATAATTTAAAAGTATCTCAAACACATTTGGCAGGTTGTTACTATATTTATTAAATTAGAGGTTACGAAGTCAAGCTTAGCAATACTGAAACATAATTTTGACTCTGTCCAGATAATTAGAATTCAATAACTCAAAGCAGCACTACAAATTTTTTTTCTTCAATACAGACGAATGCTTTTTAAGAGCTGTGTCTATCTTTGTTATTTCAGAAATTACTTTTAAATTACCTGTAAATAATTTTCGCACTTTATACCCCCTCAATATTCCGATTTTTTGAGGCCTGTTGAGTGCTATTTTAATTATATTTCTATCGTTTTTTGTTGGAGAGTTAGAAGATAATCAAACTATTAGCAAAATTAAGTTTTAACTATGTTTAAACTTTTAACAGTTTTAAGAAAGCATAAGACAAGGATTCGTGTGTTAAGAATAATATGTTCCTTTTAAACATTTGTTTTTATCGTCTATAGGTAAGAAGTTAAAAAGCATTTAATTTGTTTTTATTTTTAACCCATATATTAAAAAATATTCAATAATAAGTTATCACAATACAGTTAACACAATTAGCCTAATAACCTCTAAAAAAATTTTCAAGACCTTAAATTGTTTCAAAATACCCAAGAGATAAAAAAGTTTTTTTTTGTTGACAGTAATTATATTAATTTTTTCGATTAAAAAACAACACAACAGCTTTACTGACTAGCATAAAAAAAGCTATAAGTTTCACAATTTAGCTTTAACTATAAAAAATATAGTCATTTAACGAGTTGTTTGTCAAATAAATTTCTAGCAATGAAATAAAATACAAATAAATGACTAGACAAAATAAATTAAGTTGAATAGCTTTTTTTTAGACAACAAACCAAATTTTACTTTCTCAACAGAGATATAAAAAATTTTATATTTTTGCTAAATTTGATTTTGCTAAAATTAGTTAAAGCGCAGACAATTTGTTTAAGTTGTCAAGTAAATGTTGTCTTTTCATCAGTCAAGTCAAATGTATTGACGGTTGAATAGGAAGTTTTTTTATTCGTTTTAGCTCTTTTTATAAGCAAAAACTATTTAGTTTTGTTGATTATAATAATTTAAAAAACTATTTAAAAACAGTGCGTATGATTAATATGTAATTTTTGTGGAAAATAAATATTGCTTATAAGTTAGGATGTACACTGGTGTACCCTTCTTCGTATATGGTGGTAAAGGTTTTATATGTTAGGTAAAGCGTATAATATCAAAAAAAAAAAAAAATTGGCAATCACTTTTTCTGTTTTGATATTATCTTAAAGTATTGTGTTTTTAAGAAATTTTAGTTTTTGCAGTGTTTTGCCAGGGACTGTTAATAATAATAATTTTCGAATTCTTAATTAAAAAATCATTTCCTGAAAAATATTGTCGAGTGTTTTCTTGATATCTTTCTACCAGAAGACGCATCTTCCCACAATAATAAAATAATCTAGAGATGCCTTAGCGGCTGAAGTTTATTTAAATGTTATTTTACATAAGGACTTTTAAAAACTGGTAAAAAATTCCACCTTACTGTGGGTATAAGAAAGGTTATAGAGACAAGTTTAAGTAAAAAGCAAAACCCAGCCGGACATAAGGTTTATATTCGTTAAGTATCTTAACCTGGTTTTTCTGCTGTAGTCTTAACAATATAGTTTATTGTTTTTACCTATGGTAAGTAAGACATTGGCAAACACTCAGAACAATTTAGGAACTTATTCTGTTCTTAAATAACAAAAAAAGACAACAAAGCAAAACTGAAAACCATTTTTCTTACACACACATGCATGCATGTATATATCATTATCTTAGGTGCCCATGTACAATTTCTTTCTCATTTACTTGCAATTTTTCTAACAGGTACGTGTGCCATATAAGAGTTGGCAATAAAATAGCTTTTAACTGATTGCTTTTCACCTGAATGTATCAAAGTTTATTTTTTCTTTAATATATTGGGATTTTATGTTAAGTGGAAAATTTAGTCTCAGCATATTTATAATAAAATTTCAATCTAAATGGTCAAGTGTGAAGGAAGTTAATAACTTTAGCAGATGAGACAGAAATAAGTCTGAAAAAATATGAAATAAATTAAAATTGGTTTGTATGTTTGTTTGTAAGAATTTAAAAATAATAGGGCGACAAGAGACATTGGATGTCAATTAAAGGCTCTAATTGGTTTAAAGTAAGGAAACGCCAGAAAAACCTTTTACCTAAACTCTGGGCATTAACCGCCCCGCATTGGCAGTTGGGAAAGCTGCCCTAAATACCCACTGAAAGTATAGGGTTAAAAATTGCAACGAGCTTACCCATAAGAATGATAAACTTAGGCGAAGGAGCAAAAATAGTGGCTTACTGTTGTAAAAACTACTACAAAGAAGAACATTATTGAAACCCTCTAATATTGATGGCCCCGAAAAACTTTTAAGGATCGTGATTTGCTAATTTCCCTCTAGATTGTTTAAAGTCTATACAGACGAAGTGTAGTTTACGCACTTGGAATGTATTTGAAAAGTAAAGCGTCTCCATCACGATATTACAGAGGGTGTGATGGAACGGGAAATCTGTCACAACTACACTGCAAGGCGACGTCCTGGGGCATAGCTCTGCCATTGAGCAAGACTTGCGTAAGGCTATGCATTCGCAGTTAGCAGAAGACTAAAACATTTTTTTCCAGACATATTTACTCCGGTGGATGAGAGGCAAACCACAAATCGAGTACAAGCCAAGGGTTTCAACATCAGTTTTATCTGCCCCGACATGCTACGTCCAAAGACCAGCAACATATTTTCACTGCGGCGATAATGTGGTAGTTTGCAACTCCAGATTTCGACATCTTGAGTAACATAAAGCCGCTTGACTCTCTTTAGATGAAAACATGAGAAACGCGACTGATCTTGTTGTGATAAACGGAAGACATACAACGAGTTTGTCAGAAGTTTGATCGTTGCAAAAAGTCAACATTAGCTTGGATTACTACCTTGCATTCAGGTAAAATTTTCTGCACCCAGTTAACTGTGGCGGGATATGTGCGACATGATACACCACGGAAGTTTAACATCGGAAAACTACTGATAGAATAAATATTATTCCGCTGGATTTACCAAATTGCTTGGAGAAAACGCTCCTTGTCCCAACAATATTTCAGTGCAATGCAAACATTGCTAAATCCATAAGGTAAGCTGCAATCTCCGTACTTGAGTACCATATTGCTTCCCAAGGAATCCATATTAAGGCTAGAAGTGTCTACTAATAGGGCAAAAAGGGGAACATGACAAGATAATTGGCCCATATCAATGCGGCTTTAGACCTGTCAAGCCCACTATCGACCAGATATACACACTACGCCAAATCCTAAAAAGATCCAAGAAAATGAATTCAACACATACTCTCAATCGGCCATCTTTAAAGTTGCTTTAGACCGCCCCATATGTTCAAAGATGCTTGAAGCTAAATCTGAAATTGGTACTCGTGCGAAACTTGTAATAGTCTGCAGAATGCCCTTAATGGATACGCAGTTATCAGTTTAGGTAAGTCGGAATATATATAAACCTTTTAGTACCAAACGAGGTTTCAGAAATAGAGACAGACGTTCGTGTAATCTTACAACATCCTTTTAAAAAAGTTTAAAGAGGCGCAAATGTTATTAAAACCGGTTCACTTTACACAGCACATGAAGTTAGGTTACGCGGACAATATTTACATCATGGGGCGAACACTATGAGCAGTATGCTTCAAAATTGAAAATAGGTGAAGGAATCAGCCAAAGTGGGTGCGGCAGTAAATGCAGATAAAACTAGAATTAAGTAGACTTGGGCAGACAGAAGAAATTAAAAACTACAACTTTGAAATCATCAACGATTAGGCACTTCTGGGATTTTTTGAGCGGAATAAATTTCGAAAATCTATAGAACAATCTGCCTTGACGGAGAATTCCGGGGTCATATAAATCGTGAGCTGTATGAGCTTTTTGCCGACATTGACATAGTTACGTGTATCAAAATGCAAGGTTTACGTTGGCTAGGTCATGTTGTAGTAATGAATGAATATGCTTCAAATAGGAAAATATTTGAATGCCAATAAGATGACTGATCGGGCAGAATGTAAAGACAGAAGCTACGACAAAAGGGTCAAATGAAGTAAGACATCGTGAACTTGGTGTCGGAAAATGGAGCAGAAGGGTAGAAAGTTAAGCGCTTTGCCATATTTTTAATTTCTTGTTTAATATTTATTGTTTTTCTTTTATTTTATTTTATTTTTTTTTTTTTTGATAATTTTAAAATATTCCAGAAATAAGTAAAACTGGAAAAAATTAAACAATAACAAAATAAGTTATTTTCCAAATATTTGTCAAATTAAATTTATATTTTTGATTTTTACATTTTTGTTTTTAATCCATTTTAAGTCATAAAACAATTTTTTTTAAATAGCATGTCAAAAGCTACACACATCATTCATTACCTTATATTAATTAAGGGGTTTTCAATATATGAATGTGAAAACAATAATGAAAATCATCAAGTAAACACAGAAACCATAACATGCCATTTGGACATATTTGCTGATATTTTTAATTTATTCTCCTTTTCGCTTTTCCCTTCTCGATTTTTCGCTTCTCGCTTTTTCGCTTCTTGCTTTTTCGCTTCTCGCTTTTTCGCTTCTCGCTTTCTCGCTTTTTCGCTTTTTCGCTTCTCGCTTTTTCGCTTCTCGCTTTTTCGCTTTTCGCTTTTTCGCTTTTTCGCTTTTCGCTTTTTCGCTTTTTCGCTTTTCGCTCCTCGCTTTTTCGCTTTTTCGCTTTTCGCTTTTTCGCTTTTCGCTTCTCGCTTCTCGCTTTTTCGCCTTTCGCTTTTTCGCTTCTCGCTTTTTCGCCTTTCGCTTTTTCGCTTCTCGCTTTTTCGCTTTTTCGCTTTTTGCTTTTTCGCTTCTCGCTTTTTCGCTTTTTCGCTTCTCGCTTTTTCGCTTTTTCGCTTTTCGCTTTTTCGCTTTTTCGCTTCTCGCTTTTTCGCTTCTCGCTTTTTCGCTTTTCGCTTATTCGCTTCTCGCTTTTTCGCCTTTCGCTTTTTCGCTTCTCGCTTTTCGCTTCTCGCTTTTTCGCTTCTCGCTTTTTCGCTTCTCGCTTTTTCGCTTCTCGCTTTTCGCTTTTTCGCTTCTCGCTTTCTCGCCTTTCGCTTTTTCGCTTCTCGCTTTTCGCTTCTCGCTTTTTCGCTTTTTGCTTTTTCGCTTCTCGCTTTTCGCTTCTCGCTTCTCGCTTTTTCGCTTTTCGCTTTTTCGCTTCTCGCTTTTCGCTTCTCGCTTTTCGCTTCTCGCTTCTCGCTTTTTCGCTTCTCGCTTTCTCGCTTCTCGCTTTCTCGCTTCTCGCTTTTTCGCTTACCGCTTTTTCGCTTCTCGCTTTTTCGCTTTTCGCTTTTCGCTTTTTCGCTTCTCGCTTCTCGCTTTTCGCTTTTCGCTTTTTCGCTTCTCGCTTTTTCGCTTCTCGCTTCTCGCTTTTTCGCTTTTCGCTTTTTCGCTTCTCGCTTCTCGCTTTTTCGCTTCTCGCTTTTTCGCTTCTCGCCTTTTCGCTTCTCGCTTTTTCGCTTCTCGCTTTTTCGCTTCTCGCTTTTTTGCTTTTTCGCTTTTCGATTTTTCGCTTCTCGCTTTTCGTTTTTTCGCTTTTCACTTTTTCGCTTCTCGCTTTTCGCTTTTTCGCTTTTCGCTTTTTCGCTTCTCGCTTTTTCGCTTCTCGCTTCTCACTTTTTCGCTTCTCGCTTTTTCGCTTCTCGCTTTTTCGCTTCTCGCTTTTCGCTTTTCGCTTTTTCGCTTTCTCGCTTTTTCGCTTCTCGCTTTTTCGCTTCTCGCTTTTTCGCTTTTTCGCTTCTCGCTTTTCGCTTTTCGCTTTTTCGCTTCTCGCTTTTTCGCTTCTCGCTTTTTCGCTTCTCGCTTTTTCGCTTCTCGCTTTTTCGCTTCTCGCTTTTTCGCTTCTCGCTTTTTCGCTTCTCGCTTTTTCGCTTTTTCGCTTCTCGCTTTTCGCTTTTCGCTTTTTCGCTTCTCGCTTTTTCGCTTCTTGCTTTTTCGCTTTTTCGCTTTTCGCTTTTTCGCTTCTCACTTTTTCGCTTCTCGCTTTTTCGCTTCTCGCTTTTTCGCTTCTCGCTTTTTCGCTTCTCGCTTCTCGCTTTTTCGCTTCTCGCTTTTTCGCTTCTCGCTTTTTCGCTTCTCGCTTTTCGCTTTTCGCTTTTTCGCTTCTCGCTTTTTCGCTTTTCGCTTTTTCGCTTTTTCGCTTTTCGCTTTTTCGCTTCTCGCTTTTTCGCTTTTCACTTTTTCGCTTTTTCGCTTTAGGCTTTTCGCTTTTTCGCTTTTAGCTTTTTCGCTTCTCGCTTTCTCGCTTCTCGCTTTTTCGCTTCTCGCTTTTTCGCTTCTCGCTTCTCGCTTTTTCGCTTTTCACTTCTCGCTTTTTCGCTTCTCGCTTTTTCGCTTTTCGCTTTTTCGCTTCTCGCTTTTTCGCTTCTCGCTTTTTCGCTTTTCGCTTCTCGCTTTTTCGCTTTTTGCTTTTTCGCTTCTCGCTTTTTCGCTTTTCGCTTTTTCGCTTCTCGCTTTATCGCTTCTCGCTTTTTCGCTTCTCGATTTTCGCTTTTTCGCTTCTCGCTTTTTCGCCTTTCGCTTTTTCGCTTCTTCGCTTTTCGCTTCTCGCTTTTTCGCTTCTCGCTTTTTCGCTTTTCGCTTTTTCGCTTCTCGCTTTTCGCCTCTCGCTTTTTCGCTTCTCGCTTTTTCGCTTCTCGCTTTTTCGCTTCTCACTTTTTCGCTTTTTCGCTTCTCGCTTTTCGCTTTTCGCTTTTTCGCTTCTCGCTTTTTCGCTTCTTGCTTTTTCGTTTTTTCGCTTTTCGCTTTTTCGCTTCTCGCTTTTTCGCTTTTTGCTTTTTCGCTTCTCGCTTTTTCGTTTTTCGCTTTTCGCTTTTTCGCTTCTCGCTTTATCGCTTCTCGCTTTTTCGCTTCTCGCTTTTCGCTTTTTCGCTTCTCGCTTTTTCGCTTTTCACTTTTTCTCTTTTTCGCTTTTCGCTTCGCGCTTTTTCGCTTTTCGCTTTTTCGCTTCTCGCTTTTTCGCTTCTCACTTTTTCGCTTTTTCGCTTTTTCGCTTTTTCGCTTCTCGCTTTTCGCTTTTTCGCTTCTCGCTTTTTCGCTTCTTGCTTTTTCGCTTTTTCGCTTCTCGCTTTTCGCTTTTTCGCTTTTTCACTTCTCGCTTTTTCGCTTCTCGCTTCTCGCTTTTTCGCTTCTCGCTTTTTCGCTTCTCGCTTTTTCGCTTTTTCGCTTTTCGCTTTTTCGCTTCTCGCTTTTCGTTTCTCGCTTCTCGCTTTTTCGCTTTTCGCTTTTTCGCTTCTCGCTTTTCGCTTTTTCGCTTATCGCTTTTTCGCTTCTCGCTTCTCGCTTTTTCGCTTTTTCGCTTTTTCGCTTTTTCGCTTTTCGCTTTTTCGCTTCTCGCTTTTTCGCTTTTTGCTTTTTCGCTTCTCGCTTTTTCGTTTTTCGCTTTTCGCTTTTTCGCTTCTCGCTTTATCGCTTCTCGCTTTTTCGCTTCTCGCTTTTCGCTTTTTCGCTTCTCGCTTTTTCGCTTTTCACTTTTTCTCTTTTTCGCTTTTCGCTTCTCGCTTTTTCGCTTTTCGCTTTTTCGCTTCTCGCTTTTTCGCTTCTCACTTTTTCGCTTTTTCGCTTTTTCGCTTTTTCGCTTCTCGCTTTTCGCTTTTTCGCTTCTCGCTTTTTCGCTTCTTGCTTTTTCGCTTTTTCGCTTCTCGCTTTTCGCTTTTTCGCTTTTTCACTTCTCGCTTTTTCGCTTCTCGCTTCTCGCTTTTTCGCTTCTCGCTTTTTCGCTTCTCGCTTTTTCGCTTTTTCGCTTTTCGCTTTTTCGCTTCTCGCTTTTCGTTTCTCGCTTCTCGCTTTTTCGCTTTTCGCTTTTTCGCTTTTCGCTTTTTCGCTTCTCGCTTCTCGCTTCTCGCTTTTTCGCTTTTTCGCTTTTTCGCTTTTCGCTTCTCGCTTCCCGCTTTTTCGCTTCTCGCTTCTTCGCTTTTCGCTTTTTCGCTTCTCGCTTCTCGCTTTTTCGCTTTTTCGCTTTTCGCTTTTTCGCTTCTCGCTTTTCGCTTCTTGCTTCTCGCTTTTTCGCTTCTCGCTTTTCGCTTCTTGCTTCTCGCTTTTTCGCTTCTCGCTTTTCGCTTTTTCGCTTCTCGCTTTTGCTTTTTCGCTTCTCGCTTTTTCGCTGCTCGCTTTTTCGCTTTTTCACTTCTCGCTTTTTCGCTTTTCGCTTTTTCGCTTCTCGCTTTTCGCTTCTCGCTTTTTGCTTTTTTGCTTTTTCGCTTCTCGCTTTTTCGCTTCTCGCTTTTTCGCTTCTCGCTTCTCGCTTTTTCGCTTCTCGCTTTTTCGCTTTTCGCTTTTTCGCTTCTCGCTTTTTCGCTTTTTCGCTTTTCGCTTTTTCGCTTCTCGCTTCTCGCTTTTTCGCTTTTTCGCTTTTCGCTTTTTCGCTTTTTCGCTTTTCGCTTTTTCGCTTCTCGCTTTTTCGCTTCTCGCTTTTTAACTTCTCGCTTTTTCGCTTTTCGCTTTTTCGCTTCTCGCTTTTTCGCTTTTTCGCTTCTCGCTTTTCGCTTCATGCTTCTCGCTTTTTCGCTTCTCGCTTTTCGCTTTTTCGCTTCTCGCTTTTGCTTTTTCGCTTCTCGCTTTTTCGCTGCTCGCTTTTTCGCTTTTTCACTTCTCGCTTTTTCGCTTCTCGCTTCTCGCTTTTTCGCTTCTCGCTTTTTCGCTTCTCGCTTTTCGCTTCTTGCTTCTCGCTTTTTCGCTTCTCGCTTTTGCTTTTTCGCTTCTCGCTTTTTCGCTGCTCGCTTTTTCGCTTTTTCACTTCTCGCTTCTCGCTTTTTCGCTTCTCGCTTTTTCGCTTCTCGCTTTTTCGCTTCTCGCTTCTCGCTTTTTCGCTTCTCGCTTTTCGCTTTTTCGCTTCTTGCTTTTGCTTTTTCGCTTCTCGCTTTTTCGCTGCTCGCTTTTTCGCTTTTTCACTTCTCGCTTTTTCGCTTCTCGCTTCTCGCTTTTTCGCTTCTCGCTTTTTCGCTACTCGCTTTTCGCTTCTTGCTTCTCGCTTTTTCGCTTCTCGCTTTTGCTTTTTCGCTTCTCGCTTTTTCGCTTCTCGCTTCTCGCTTTTTCGCTTCTCGCTTTTTCGCTTCTCGCTTTTCGGTTCTTGCTTCTCGCTTTTTCGCTTCTAGCTTTTTCGCTACTCGCTTTTCGCTTCTTGCTTCTCGCTTTTTCGCTTCTAGCTTTTCGCTTTTTCGCTTTTCGCTTTTCGCTTCTCGCTTCTCGCTTTTTCGCTTCTCGCTTTTTCGCTTTTCGCTTTTCGCTTCTCGCTTCTCGCTTTTTCGCTTCTCGCTTTTTCGCTACTCGCTTTTCGCTTCTTGCTTCTCGCTTTTTCGCTTCTCGCTTTTTCGCTTCTCGCTTTTCGCTTCTTGCTTCTCGCTTTTTCGCTTCTAGCTTTTCGCTTTTTCGCTTTTCGCTTTTCGCTTCTCGCTTCTCGCTTTTTCGCTTCTCGCTTTTTCGCTTTTCGCTTTTCGCTTCTCGCTTCTCGCTTTTTCGCTTCTCGCTTTTTCGCTTCTCGCTTTTCGCTTCTGGCTTCTCGCTTTTTCGCTTCTCGCTTTTCGCTTTTTCGCTTCTCGCTTTTGCTTTTTCGCTTCTCGCTTTTTCGCTGCTCGCTTTTTCGCTTTTTCACTTCTCCCTTTTTTGCTTTTTTTGCTTTTCGCTTTTTCGCTTCTCGCTTTTCGCTTCTCGCTTTTCGCTTTTTTGCTTTTTCGCTTCTCGCTTTTTCGCTTCTCGCTTTTCGCTTCTCGCTTTTTCGCTTCTCGCTTTTTCGCTTTTCGCTTTTTCGCTTCTCGCTTTTTCGCTTTTCGCTTTTTCGCTTCTCGCTTCTCGCTTTTTCGCTTTTTCGCTTTTCGCTTTTTCGCTTTTCGCTTTTTCGCTTTTTCGCTTTTCGCTTTTTCGCTTCTCTCTTTTTCGCTTCTCGCTTTTTAACTTCTCGCTTTTTCGCTTTTCGCTTTTTCGCTTCTCGCTTTTTCGCTTCTCGCTTTTCGCTTTTTCGCTTCTCGCTTTTGCTTTTTCGCTTCTCGCTTTTTCGCTTTTTCGCTTCTCGCTTTTTCGCTTTTCGCTTTTCGCTTTTTCGCTTCTCGCTTTTTCGCTTTTCGCTTTTTCGCTTCTCGCTTCTCGCTTTTTGGCTTTTTCGCTTTTCGCTTTTTCGCTTTTTCGCTTTTCGCTTTTTCGCTTCTCGCTTCTCGCTTTTTTGCTTTTCGCTTTTTCGCTTTTCGCTTTTTCGCTTCTCGCTTTTCGCTTCTCGCTTTTTCGCTTCTCGCTTTTTCGCTTTTTCGCTTCTCGCTTTTTCGCTTTTTCGCTTCTCGCTTTTCGCTTTTTCGCTTTTCTCTTCTCGCTTTTTCGCTGTTCAATTTTTCGCTTCTCGCTTTTTCGCTTCTCGCTTTTTCGCTTCTCGCTTCTCGCTTTTTCGCTTCTCGCTTTTTCGCTTTTTCGCTTCTCGCTTTTTCGCTTCTCGCTTTTCGCTTTTTCGCTTTTCTCTTCTCGCTTTTTCGCTTTTCAATTTTTCGCTTCTCGCTTTTTCGCTTCTCGCTTTTTCGCTTCTCGCTTTTCGCTTCTTGCTTCTTGCTTTTCGCCTTTCGCTTCTCGCTTCTCTCTTTTCGCTTTTCGCTTCTCGCTTTTTCGCGTTCTTGGTGCTATTGCCTTTGATAAACGTTTTGAAAAGAAAAGAAAATTATTTCTAATGTAAAATATGCTAAATAGTGTGCAGTATTTGACAGAATGCTTACTTGCAATTATATAATATGTACAGTGGGCAGTAAGTAATAAAACTTTTTTAAGAAAGCAAAATAATTTTTTTAGCTCAATAATATTTCCTTTTTAGAAAAAGGAAAATAATAACGAAAAAATATTACGTTACCTAAACCACATCAAAGAAAAGGGACTTTAGAGACTTCGGCAATTCCAACACAATCATAATAAGTACACTGTAAGGATCTTATATTTTTAAGGCAATTTTTTCAATTCCAAAGTTCAGTAATATGAGACCCATCCTCAAGTATACCGATGGATTTGAAATGACTCCCTATATTAAAACATGTCCGCCCGTCTATATATCAGGGTGTCCTTGTCTTATCGTAGTTAGACACAAGTCGAAATTTTGATGGTTTTCTGACAAAATTTTTAAATAAATAAATAAAATTCCTAAATGAATGTTCTCGAAATCGGGTTTTTACATAACTTCCATTGAATTATTTGCCCCAAACATAAACTTTAAGATATAATTACCACAAATATGTGATTCTGTCTTTGCCCACTGTATGTTAAAATATATGTGTATAAGTATGTAATTGTGCACAAAAAATTTTATTTTGATTTAAAATTTCAAAACATACATGTCTGAATTATTGCTTTTGTCTAAATATTTACTTTAATGTGTATCGAAGTTCTTTCTATTGTTTATTTATTTAAGTGCACTTGTTTGCATATTTGTGTTTGTAGTGTTAAAATTTATTTATGAATAAATTCTCGAAGGACTTAATCCAGAATTTAAATGTAGAATTGCAGTGTGTGCAAGTAAATTAGTAAAATATTCTGCATAACGTAAATTGCATCCCACTTGACCAAATTTTCGTAAACGATATCGCATAGCTTTATCTAAAAAATTTTTTAAATCTGTATCCATAAAAATAATGCTAAAATATCTTCTTGTAGTCAAAGATAAAAATGTTTTTAGACACGTGGCCAACTGGGAAAATATTAAGTATTAGGAAGTAGAATATGGGCTTCAAGTAATTAGTAACCTCAGGCATTATGCCCAATAACTTTTATGGCTTTTAAGAAGTTAAATGTTGGAAATTTAAAGGCCTTAATTAAAGCCAAAGCTGGGTGGTAGTAAAAAAATAACTTTTTTTGGTAGATTAAAGAAAGTTTAAAAGAAATCTGTTGCTGTTGTTACACTCTCCCGTAAAATATTGTTTTAAAATTAAAAAAAATATTTAAGTCGGTCAAATCCGACCGTAGTATACCTACTCCACACCATATTTGTATTGGGCCTTTATGAAAAAATGTTTGTATTTTGGTAGTTTGTGGCATAAAAATTAACATTTTGCAAAATTTTGAGATGTACTTAACCATCTATCTACTCGAGCTTTTTAAAATTCGAAATGCTTATTTCGTTTAGATATTATATTTTTTCTCAGTATGGTCACTGGTGGAAAAAAAGTAAGACACATGTGTAACACCTCTTCAAAATTAGGTAATATTCGAGCCATTTATATCCCAAAATTCTTATTTCGGACGGACATTCTTCTGGAGGTCATTTTTATGGTGGTTTTTTTCAAACAATTTAATTTTCATTTTGTACAGTTGCTGATAGTAAAATGTAAGACACATGTGCAAAATCTCGTCAAAATGGATTAATATTAAAGCCATTATTAACCCAAAAGGCTTATTCCCGGAAGAGATTTGAATGTCGGCTTTGTCGAAAAATAAACCGTTCATCACCACAAGCAACACGCTTTGTTCCAGTGACAAAAAACTTATTTTTACCAAATTTTTGCAAAATATATTCCAAATCACGATCTATATCTTGATTACTAGAATACATGGACACCCAGCCAAAGTGATGGACGGATGGACGGACGATGGGACTGATATGCCTAAGTCGACTCAGAAAGTAGTTCTGAGTATTTGCCTTTTAAGTTATTCTTAAGGTAAATTTTCTAAGCATGCCAACCAAGAAAAATCCAAAAAATCATTCATCGGGAGGATTCCTGTGTATAATTGCGGATAGAATAATTACGGCCTTTCTTTATACAGCGCCCCTAGCAGCAATGACTTTACCATTATGTACTGTATGACATCTTCGGGGACTCTTGTTATCTTTTATTAATTGAATTAGTTTACCTGCTGGGCGATTACATTGACCGTAAAAAGTCTTGTTACCCGTTACAAGGAGAAGAAATTGTACACTAAGGGAGCTCAATTTGGATGGTGTACACATTGAGTTTTTTTACAGTGTTAAATATTTAAGGATTGTTCTAGACAGGAAACTTACTTGAAACGCTCACTTATAATACGTGTAAAATAGGACCATAAAGGTTTTTTATGCTTTTCAGAGACTCTTTGAAAGGACATGGGGCCTTAAGCCAAAAATGGTCTTCTAGCTTTTTGACAATATAACGAGACTTTTCACCACCAATGCACTACTAGCTTGGTAGTCAAAATTTGAGCCACCTGGTGCTTAGGAGCTGCTTAGGCGCATTCTTCACTTTGCATGTATTTGTACTACAGGTGCCAGCAGGACATGCCTGACGGACGCCCTCGGAACCCTCCTTGGGTTACCGCTGTTGTATTTGTTTCTTTAAGAAAATGCTCCATCTAGTGCTCCCCAAATTCAGGAAAGAAGCCTGAAATATAAGGATCTTGACATATGAGGATAAAAAAAAATTTGATTCTTGACTACACAGCCGCGATTATGGATACTGTTCCAGCAGCTCAAGTTTTTACCATTTAATTTAGTGTCAGAACCCTTGAACAGATTATTTGCGCCGAGGGATTATAAGGACTTGAGGAGGGCCTCAAATCTGGTATATTGATGCTTCTAAGCAATCTAACGGCGATACTGGTGCTGGTATTTTTGGTGCGGGATTTCAAAAAGCCTTGTCTATGAGCAAATATCCACCAATATTTAAGGCCATAATTTATGCCGTTTTCATAAGTGCCTATAAACCCCTTGAAAATATATAAAAAGACATACGCATTTATATCCCCTTCGAAAGCCAAATGGTTTAAATGCCATTATGGTTTTTGATGTCAACTCAGCATTTTTTCTGGAACGCTTAGACGCCCTTGATTGCCTTGGCATTCAGAACTGGGTTACTTTTCTCTAGATTGCGGATCATGAAGCCATATTGGTAAATAATCTGCCGACCCTTTACAACCTCTGGGTGAAGCCGTGGAATGATTTGGGCCTTTTTGTGGTATACCCTCATATAACGTTGAGAGTGACGCTAAATTTTCTTCTAACTGGCGAATGGATTCAGTTTAAAGTTAGGCTAAGAGGCTTATGTGCTTCTCAAGACAATAATCTAGGGAACTTTTCTCAAAAGACAGAAAGGAGAGGAGATTTGTTGTATGTTTTTTGACTGGACACTATTTTCTTAGATACCATTTAGGTAAAACGACCAGGTTGAATGTAGTGATGCACAGGTTTTGCAATATCAGAGACGGGACCGCAGATCACGTCTTGTGCAGTTTTTTAGCACTTTTTGCAAAAAAAAACACGTCTTCTTTAGTGTTACGTCTATGGCCTTTTGGAATTCTTTACCTCGCAGGGTACTATGTTTTATTAAAAATTCTAAGCGCATGGCTTAACAAAATGCCTATTTTTAGTAGCGGTGATTATGGACCAATTTAATACTATTTCTCTTATTAGAGCATTTTAAATCACAAATTTTGCCTCTTTCAGCGCCTCTTGTAGCCGCTGCTTTGTTTTGTTTTTTTAAAACAAAAATACAAACATTCCTGTTAAAAAGAAAACAAGCAAAGCAATTTAGAAAAATTTGACAAATATGATTTGTCAAGCTTGATTTTACTATATGCCATTTCATAATATTTCGTTTTACGATGCGTACTATTACCCATAAGATGCCATCACACCTAAATAAACAGTGTGCTGCTGACATGGAATGGGTCATAATTTTAAAAGTAGTATTTTAATTATGGTTAATCCATCCGAAAGCAAGAAGTTAGGATAAATCAATAAAGGAAATAATGTATCATATAATGTTTTTTACAAAAACTACTTATCACTTACCTAAATTTAAAAACCATTAAAAAAGAAGATTAAAAAAGGGCAGATAGAGTTAAATGCAAAATGTTGTCCCAAGTAACTTTCAAATTGGTTTGAATAAGCAAATATTTACAAATATACCCTTGTCAATTATTTTTCCTCTTAGCTTATGCCTAGACAACCTCAAACATAGTTAAATCAACATAGGTAAATGACAAATGTTATGCAATAAAGTGTAAAACTAAAATAAATTTTTGGAATGTTTAACACTACAAATTGCTAAAAAACGGAAACTAATTAATATAAACATTTAATAGTTATAAACCTTATTATACATTTAAGCCAACTAAAATAGGATTAAAAACTAATTAAAAAAACAAACAATTTATCAGATTTTTAAATGGGAAATAGTCATACTCCTTGTAATTAGTTTAGTTTTAAACTTAATTCAAATATTTGAGTTGTAAAATTATAACACTTTTTGTTTTACAATCGTAAAAAATTATCCCTTTTATTTAATTTTTGAATGTGAATCCTTTTTGCAACTCCTTTTTGTGGCCCGCAGTTTTCCTTCACTCTCAACTTTATATAAAATCCTTTGGAAATTTTTTCCATATTTTTTTTCTCCCTTTAATCTCTTAGTTCATTGTATGTAAAATAACTAATGCCATTAGCATTTTCAGGGTACCAGTATAACTATGAAAACTTAAGTTATAGCACTAGCACAGTAATCCTTTAAGATAACTTTCTTAACATCATTTCTCTTTCTCAAATTATAAGTTTGACTTAGTCACACACATGCAAACGCTTATACCTACAAGCTGCCAAAAAATGCGTTTTTCTTATACTCTTAAAGAATTGCAAAAAAATAAACTTTTGTTGAAGAAATATATATTAAGTACTTGTCAAGCTCAGCATTTCACTACTAGTTTAAAAAGTAATATTCCTAAAGTTATATGAAAATATTCATTCATATGCACAAACACAATCATGAATCAAATTCAAATAGTTAAAATACACAAACATATGTGCGTGATTGTGTATGTAAATATGTGTACAGTTATCAGCACATCTTGTCAACATATTTGTGCATGAATCTGACAAAGGCACAAACAGGATGTAACGCTTTTTTTTAACATAAAAAAATTTTTAAAAAATCTTAAAATTGAATTGAGCTAAAAAAGTTTCTGTTTATGCAGGTGTAAAATGGTTTAAATTGAAATTTTATTGCCACCTTTTTAGATAAATCAAGAAAAAGTGCAGTTAAAAGTTAGGTTTTTTAAATATTATTTTTATTTTATTTTAATGCAGTATTTTTAGGACTAGAATTTTGTCGAAATTATCAACTTTTGTTTTGCTCAATACATGAAAGTAGTTGGTTATGAGGTTTTCATGGTTTTATTTTACATGGAAACTATGTGACATTTTTGTGTTAGAAATACTCTATCAGTTTGATATGTTATTCCTTAGATCTTCCTAAATTAGTGGTATAACATGTGCGCTAGATTTCTATGTTTATCTGACTTTTTTACAGAAATACAGGGTCGTAAAATCTGACTTAAGGTACTCCGCACAGGTCCATATTTACCTTTTTTTTATCATTAAGCTATAATAATTGGCAAAAAAGAGTTATCTTGGTTGCTTTGCGTTTTTTTTTTTTCAAAAAAAATTTTACCCTTCCTCTACGGGGAAGTGGACTGGTACAAGACTTTTGACGTGAACGGTTCGTTAGGGTAGGAACTTGTTGTAGTTCTTGCACTTTATATGAAGAAAACCTGTCACTTTTACATTGCGTTATCATTGGAAGGGACAATTGGTTCAAAACTAACACCTCAGAATGGGTTACAGGCCAAACCTTTATAAGCAAATTTTGCATTACATAATTGTTTAAAATCCTGTTCAATATATTTTGTTTGTATTTACGCGTGTGATATATATATACAGATGTATGTTTATGTGTAGGGACCAGTATTTCTATAGTTTTTCCTAACCTCTTTAAAACCTTTTAACCAGTTACTTGATGTATGCCTTTTTAACCCATCACGACCAATAAAATTTGTCCAACTCTGGTTTTTTGCCTGTACGCCGAAAAATTAACACCCATTTCCCGCAGGGTCTAGGCATTTACTTTGTATTTTTATTTACCTGTTGCATGTTTCTTTCTTTCTTTTATATTTGTTTAATTTAAATTGACTTAAAACAATTAAATTTAAAATTTTTTGGAAAAACTTTAGTTAATTTACACTAGGAATTTCCTTTGCTTGCCTCATTCCTTGTTTAAACGACCAAGCAAAAACATGACTAGACAATTGAGTGTTCCTTTTTGCATTGGATTACTAACAGAAACATTCCTCTATGGAAACTTTTCAAAGAGCATTTGACCAGCAAAACGTTTTGACTATGACTTCAAATCTTTTGAGGAGCAATTAAAATTTTTTAGTATAATTTTTAACAACCTAATTATAATCTTACTTAAGTTACATTTGGATAGGAATGAAAATCAATTGTCTATGATACCGTCAGCAGTTGCAAAAATTGATGATGTCCGGGTTATTTTGCTTTGTTTTTGTCAGAGAATACCTAAGAAAAATAAAAATAGTTTAAGGATATATGTGATCTCGCACAGCATGGTTATGCTCGAGACTTATATTAGTAAGAGGTGGAGTATAAAGCTGTGCTCTAATATATAACTTTGATTTAAACTTCTTGTTCTAAGCGAAAAAAATTTTCTTATACACAGTGGAGCTATGACATAAATAAGGTCTTCATTACAGTAAATATAGAGCTAAAATTTTTTTTTAAATTAATGTGGCTCATTATTCCTAAATTAACCCTAAGTTACAAAGACATTCTTTTTTGAATCACGCACAAATACCAAAACCTGTAGAAGCTACCTACTTACCCAGCCATTTAGCGGCTTTCATGAAGCCTATGATATTTCCTATCCTACAAGCAGAGACCTCACTAGTCCATCTAAAAAGCGACCGCCAGTCATCCCTGTCATCGGAATCGGAGACTTTGAAAGTAGCAGATAATGGGTTTCATAGTCTCTATATCCTTTTTGTCTCCGCACTGCCTGTAGAAGTCTTAAAAAACTTTTATTGCATTTACTGGTCATATACGACAATTTCAGTGCTCTGCATGAGTCCCATTTAAACACCTCAAAACCCTCCTACTCTCCCCAAGCTGCAGGTGGGTAATTTTTTTATTCAGCATGGGTAACAGAACCTTAGGAACAGTTGCCCTATTAAAACATAATAAAAATTTATTGGTTGTATTACCGGTTAACCTCCCAGCTTAATGTCCTTGACAAATTCATCTTTTGTCTGTTTGGATTTTATACCTTTTGGAAGACCTTAGAAAACCTGAGGAGGTCTTTTAAGAGGATAATAGAAAAAAAACTGAACAGAGTGCAAGAGAGTGGAAGCACATAGGGTTTTTTGGCATGATGAGCAAAAGGACTGTACACATACTTAAAATGTGAGTCACACATACCTAAGTCAATGATACCTGCAAAGATTTAGTTGTTTTTTTCCTAAGGAATCTAAAATGGTCTACGACAAAAGACTTTACATAGTTAAAGAATAATCAAGTGTAATTGAAAGACTTCCATATTTATATTGCTCATCAAATTCAAAAGGAGTTTGACACACCCTAAACCATGGAAGGCATTTCATTGTAAAAAATATAAATAAGACTTAATGCTTATATTATTTTCATTAACAAGGATTTATTGTATATAAGGAAATCACCAACGTTTTTCAACGTAACCGTTGTGCTCATCAAAAGCAACGTTAGAAGCAAAGGGGCTATATTTGGTGCTAAAACGCTTTTGCGCTAACTTGAAAACATGCAGCCAACTCAGAGACAAAGGCAAGCCAGAGGAGACTAACGTTGTCATTGATTAAAAATATATAAAGCTAAAGGCATCAAAATGAACAAAAATTTCTTTAAGCTGAACCAAAAACAAAACAAACATGGAGGCTCCAAAGAGGACATTAAGGATCGCACTTATTAAGCTTGAAAATCCAATGACCCACCAGTTTAGTGAGAAAATAACAGTTTCGGGAATTCAGTCGTTTTAAGCGAATGTGAGTCATAAAGTTACCCTACGATATTCTTGTTAAATTTAAAATTTTTTTTCCCGATAGACAATTTTCAGGAGGACTCAAACAAAAGACAAAATTCGAAATCTGATGTAATCCATAATTGTTTTCAAGCTAGAAAAGGCAACGAAAAGAAACCACACATTGTAAACAGTACAAAATAAACAGCAGGACATAAACGACTTAACACAAACAATTTAAATTTATACGTATAATGCATTTTAATAAGGGAAATATTAAAAGCGCTGCAAAATGACAGCAGATTTGACTTATCAATCCCAGATAAAATGAGATCAGACAGAAAGTTTTTCTGAAGTATACTACTTGGCCCTAACTTTTTCCCCATTGCAACACAGAACCTGCTTGGCAAAAACTGCTTTCCAATATTTTTCTCTGTTGAATTAATTCTATATTCACTTCTTTCCCAAATAGAAGAATCTTCGTCGCTCAATTATCAAAGGACATCTAAATAGTCCTGCAAGATCTACTTGAAGTAATATTTACTTAGACTTCCGTGGTCTGACCCATACTTTAGGGATTTTTCCATAAACTATGCAGCTGATGTAGGGCCTAATGATCAGTTCTTTTTGTTTTTGAACCCAGTAAATATGCATTTATATCACAGTAAGATTAAAAGAGTGTGGGGTAAATTAAATTTGTGGAGAATGCTTTGATAAACGCCTGGCTGTCAAGTAACTAGTTCAGCTTTAAATTATCCACTGAAAGAGTTGGCGTTGATAAAACAAGGTCGACGCCTAACTTGGCTGTCAAAATCTCAAAGGACTTTTTTCTGAAGCCCTGTTTTGAAAGAAGACTGTATTAGATCTTAATTATAATTTACAACTCACTTTTAAGCCATGAACAAGCTTAAAACTTGAATTTTTTTTAAGCAAATGTATATGAATATGCAAGTTTAAGAGTATTTTCCATTTACGCTGAAATATTCTTATTTTAACAAATTTCCAAGAACAATCTTTTTTGTCTTTATTTTAGAGTAAAAGTTAATTTTTTTTAAACCTTTTATGATGATTAACTTTCAGAAATTTTAACTTTAGCTCGTATGTACTATTTATTATGAAGTAAATTAAACTTCTCTCAACAAACAAAAAGGAGAAAACACCACCTGTCTTAAAGTATTAATTTTTTTGCTACCACTACTGCTTAAGATTTTCTTGTTTCCATGGTTACCTACAAGATTTTCTTTTATTTTAAAGAACTCTTAAAAAACTTTTTAATTACTTTCTCTAAAGCAATGTGTAAGAGCATTCATAAAAACCTAAAAAAAAAGAAATGTGAAGCATCATAAAAATAAAAACCAAATAGCATAAATTACACATTCTATGGTAAGTTTTTTTTTATTTTGTTCATTTAATGTTTTCCCCATCAACATGATAAGGGTTAAGGGGAAAAAATTTAAAAGAGGTTTTAACTACTTTACTACCTGGTTGCTGCTTTCTTTTTGTACAAAAAAGTCATATTTTTCTGTATTTTAAGAAAATATTTGCATTTAATTTTTGTTTTTGCTGACTGTGAAGATATTTTATTTGCTTAAGTGATGGCTGAAAACTTAATTAGAGTTTATTTTTTTGCATTTAAACTTATTTAAATATTTTTATATTATTTCTAATATTTTATTTTTGGAGCTTAAATATTTTTCATAAAAAAAATGATGATTTAAGCTATTTTAAATTTAATTTTAAACAAGGCTATTTTAATCAAGTATAGTTTGTTTGAAGGCGACTACTAAATGGTTATTCAAGAAGAGGAACTATTTTCAGTAGCTTTTCTTGTGACAGATCACGTGTAAGTCGTATCATGATATCATGTTATTTTTGTTAAGTATTGTTTGGCATTTTATAATGAAAAGACTTTTGCCTAAACAACGTTAACAAATTGTTCAACTTTATTAAGAAAATTCATGTTCTGTAAAGAATGTGTTTCGTGTATTTCGCTCATTTTATGGTCAACATAATTGCTTACTGAGCATACCATCACCTAATTTGAGAAACAGCATTTATTATTGGATAATTTTCGACCGAATAGACCACGTCCAGCATGCTGTAAAGAAAATATAGCGGCCGTAGCTGAGAATGTAAATGAAGACCAAGGAGAGTCGAACTCAGACACACGTATAGAACGACCTGTCGCATTTTAAGTCGAGATCTTAAATTAAAAGCGTATAAAATACAGCTTGTGCAGCAACTTAAGCCAGTCAACCTTCCCAAGCAACATCGCTTCGCTCTATGGGCTCTTGAAAAGTTCCAAAAAGATCCAACGTTTTCAAGGCAAATTTTGTTCAGCGATGAGGTCTATTTTTGGCTGAATGGGTATGTAAACAAACAAAATTGCCACATATGTAACAAAAATCAACCGGAAAGGGTTAAAAAAGTGCCACTTTATCCAAAAAACAAGGGTTGGGTATAGTTTGTGGACTGGTGGAGTAATCAGTCCATATTTCTTTAAAAATGAAGCCGGTGCGAACATAACCGTCAATGGCGACGGTCATTGTGTGATACCAAACCTTTAGATTTTTTCTGCGGGGATATGTAAAATCTTATGGCTATGCTTTGATTCAGGCCTTGGAGGAAAACATCTAGCGTGTCATTCGCCAGTTACCAGTCGAAATGTTCGAACGATTTATCAGAAATTGGACCATCTGCGACGTAGCAACGGCCAGCATTTGATAGATATCGTCTTCAAAAAGTTTTAAATTATAACAATCATTCCCCATTAAATTTGAAATTTTCAAGTTTTTTTTTAAGTAGGGAACATCGAAATGGATCTCGCCTTTGTAAGAAGACATTGAAGGAACACAATTTCTGCTCACTTGAAGACTACGAGAGTTGTGACCTTTTAAATTTTAATTTTCAGTATATTTGATTTTAACCCAGCGTCAGGAGGTTGGACTTAAGCTACATGGACATTACGATTGGGCCATTAAGGCCCCCTTATTAATATTGAGATAATTTGTTAGATTAATGACACCTACGTCTGCGGGGATAGGTCATATTTACCTGTTTGGACATTAGGCAATTCTTACTTGAACTACAATCGCCACATCACTGATTTGAAATGAAAAACATTCAGAAAGAATGAATATCTCCAACTACTGAAAAAAGCGTAGTAAAAGGAAAGTGCAGTTGTGGTACCACCAGCAATTCAAAAACAGACGTGTTATTTTTTCCATCGCCCCGCAACGCGGTCAAGATACTGTTGGTTAAAATATTATTGAGAACAAAACTAGTTCGTAAATATTTATGGTAGTTTAAAGTGTTATGTAATTATTATTTAAAAAAAACCTTTTAGTAATTTGACGATTATACATATATCTATAACGTCTATGTAACAAATCCATGGTATGGTTATAAAGGTTTAGTAGTAAGTAGACTGAAAAAACATGACTTTTGTTCATTTAAACAACAACAACAACATGAAGAATGTTAAATCTGTATTCTTGGGAAAGAAGCGTGACATTGTATGTATATTGATATTTATTAAATATTTTTTTTATTTTTTTTGAATTAAATATATTTTGGCAGCACAAAAAAAAACGTTTGATTTTCTGAATAACATCTAAACTAAAATTTAAGTTAAGGCAGGTGCGGATTCAAAACGATTAAAGCTTAATTTTTGATTTAATTAACAAAGATATTGGTATATAAATTTTATTAAAAAATGTACTGCATATTCAAAGAAGCTTTTGCTTTTGGAAAAATGTTTTTGAAGATAGAAGAATTCTTTTGCCTTCAAATATCGGAACTTCAACAGGAAATTGAAAATCGAAAACATTTGTTTTCTATTAAAAAAAAAACTTCTTCCGAGGGAAGAAGGCATAATATACCTCCCCGTGGTCCTTTGCTATCTTCTGAAATCATAAGTTTGGAAGGTATTTTTCGTTCACTTTTTCGATTTTGTATAGATGCCGGAGCTAAAATTTTAGCTCACCGTTTTTAATTTTTCCCTTAAGATGTTTTATATATATCGAAACAATTCAAACTGAATTTAAATAGAAGTTTCCATAATCTTAATTTTAGAAATTATACAAAAAAAATGTATAAAAGATTTTTTTTTTCGATTATTTTTGACGAAACCACTGATTTATTAGGAGAAAAACCAAAGTTTTTAAGCTTTAAGGTATTTGAACGTTATTGAAAATTTAGCAAAAAAATAACTCATCGGATTTATCAACGCATTTGAAGAGTTTTTAAATGAAATTGGTGATGACGTCAAAGTATCAAATAATACGAAGACACTTTTATCGGAAGTTTTAAGAGCTTTGAGATACGTTGGTCTTAATTTTGAAAACTATGTTAAAATGGAACTGACGGGGACCTTTGATGTTGGCATATATTAGAGCAGTAAAAAAATACAAAAAATCGCAAAAAATAGAAAACAAACGCCTTGCTTTTTCCGGAAACTTATCAAATCAATATTGAAAGGCAAAAAGGCACCAATAATACAAAGAAATGTAACGTTGTTTAAAGTAACCAGAAAATTTATTTTTTAAAAAATATTATCCTAGGCGCAATTTATTTTTTTTAATATCCAGGTACAAAACTGTCTTCATTATGGGAAACACGATGAGTTGATTCTCATGATTCAATATAAGAATTTGCAGTAAGAAAATAGCACATAATAGAGACATTGGAAGAGATACCTTAGAGGAAAGATAGGGAATTTATTTGCAGATTACGTATTCTAAATAATATATTTACTGTCACACAGCCGCATAATTTAATTCTATAAAAGCAGAGTATAGATTTACACAAAAGATTATCTCTTATAAAAACCCTGATAATGTGTCTGAAAACTAAAATGAATGAGTTCCAAACAGTATTTAATTTTTTTTGAAAAGGCAAAAAATTTTTTCGTTGGTATGGAAATTTTAGTTCAAAAAAATTGATTTGAAAGAAACAATCTTTTAAAATATACTACCGCATCGAGAACTACATACTTTTAATTGAATATGTTTTACAAAATTTAAAAACACGTTTCTCAAAAGACGTCCTTTATTTGCTTAACACTCCCTTAGTTTTGACTCAGAATATTACTACATTTACTAATTTAGAAATTTTAATTTTATAACTTGCAGATTTATTAAAATTAAAAAAAAAATGATTTAAAAAAACTGCTTGTATTGAGATTAAAGGCTGACATTTTGCATTGAAATCAAAAATGGAAAGTTTATAAAAACCACCCAGATAATAGATGTTAACACAAGATGTGACCCAAATTAGCGAAAAATATTTAACATTTTTGTTTTAATGCCCTTCAGTTATTCTGCGAGTGAAAATTCATTTTCCACCCTTCGCCGTTTTAAAACATGGCCGAGATGAATCATGACAGAGGACAGGCTAAACGGCTTAGCAATGTTGAAGAAACATATATACTAGGGTTGCATTTTATATTTCGGGATTAGAGAAGAAAAACATATATTAATCATCGAAAATCTCTTTATTGTTTTTCAAAATACTCCCCATGAAGATCTATACACTTTTGCCTGCGTTTAAACCAATTGTCGAAGCGCTTTTGCCACTCTGATTGACGAATCTTCAAAAAAGTGTCGAAAAACGTTGACCTCTAATTGTTTTTTTACCAACGGGAATAAAAAGAAGTCATTCGGTTCAAAGTCAGGAGTATACGGCGGATGACTCATCAAATCGATGTTTTGGGTGCTTAAAAATGCAGTTGCTTGAGCCGATGTATGAGAGCTTGCATTGCCGTGGTGAACAGTGATCCATTTTCGGGGTTAATTTTCGTGATTTAATGGAAGACAACTGGCAAACAGATGGTTTTGTACCACTCAAAATAGACTGTTCTGCGTTGTTCAAATGATACGATTGCGATATGTCCAGTTGTTCCGAAAAAACTGGCGATCATGTGCTTAGAAGTGCTTCGGGCCCGAAAAACTTTTGTTGGATTTGACTTATCTTGAAACACTCATACAGTCGACTGCTGTTTAGTTTCGGGCTCATACGCGTAAATCTAGAATTCATCACCTGTCACAATGACACGTAATACGAAGCACCGCAATCGTATTTTCTGAGGACTTCTTTCGACTAATCGACACGAGCCTTTTTTTGAGCGATTGACATATTGTGTGGGATCCAACGCGAAAAACTTGTCAAATGCTCATGCAATATTAAATGCATGCTGATCCCACTAATGCTTAAGAATGTCTCAATCTCACGATAGGTCACGTGACGATCTTCCAATATCAGTTCATGCACAGCATCAATGGTTTTCGGAACAACAACTGATTTTGCAGGACCTTCACAAAATTCGTCATGAAGTGAACGACGACCCCGATTGAATTCACCACACCATCGATTAACACTGGTCCTTGATTGAGTTTCGTTACCAAAAACAGAATTTGGTTCATCCATGCACTGTTGCTAAGTTAATCCACGTCGAAAGTTGTAAAAAATAATCGCACAAAAACGTTCACGATTAAATTTCAGTTTTGGGTCGAGTTGACTCTTTTAAGTTACTGTAAGCAACACATATAGCGCTCGTATCTTAAAACGTTCTTTGTACGTTTAACTTAAAAAATGACAAACTTTACGATAGAGCTGTCAGTTGTCAGATTGAAACACTAGTGTTGCCAAATCCCGAAATATAAAAGGGAACCTACGTAATAAAATTGAAGTTGACACAAATTTTCTTTAACAGGAAACCATAAACTATTAATTTAATTAATATGTTTTTTTGCCTTTTATGTAATTTTAATTATTTTAAATCAATTAAACTTTTTTGTTGAGTTTTTGTTTTATAAAAACCGCTTAAAATTAGTTTTTCAATTGTCTGCTTCATTAAGTTACTGCTTTTTGTAAAAACTAAAGAACCTGTAAACGGATAAATCTTTGTCATTCAAACATATTTATTGACTTAAAGTACTATCAAAAACTACTGGCTATCGGTTGAAATATATCAGAACTTTTTTGACACCAAATTTTATAGAAAAACAATTCATTGGTTTATTTTGATGGATTATGTCAATGAATTTTTTTTTTTATTTTTGAAAAGAAAATTTATGATTTAATGAATAAATTTTATGCTACTTAGCCACTACCCCTTAAACCGTCTTCCAGCTATGACAACCAAATATTTGTTGAGATATAAACCAAAAATTTGCTTTATTTTATGAACCCTTTTAACGTCCTTATCTTTAGGCGTATAAAAGAAATACACAATAACTTTTGTTGTAACCCATAGTTCTTCTTAACTAAAAATGTTTATTTTTATTAATAAATTATTATGTTCTTTAATGCATAAATTCATATTCTATTCGTACCATAAAATTCACTGGACTTTAAGTAAAAACTTAAATAATAAGATTTTATTACATATAAGTATTACGCTTTACTGATAAACACATATACAAATACATCAAACAATATATGAGTGTAAATATTTTTCTTTTGTTATTAATAATTTTATTATCTATAAAATGTTCATAAATTATCTATTTCTTTATGTATTTTACTATGAACTAGAGCCTTTTTGACAAAAGTCCCTTTTGTACCGTTTAATGGTTCATTAAATTTAAAGTGTTTTTAGTGAATCACTTTACGGAAAGAGTAATTTAATCTTCAGCAGTTATAAAATGTGAAATGAATGATTTTTAGAGCATAACAACTTTAGTGTCTGTTAGATTTATTAAGTTTTTTGAAATTTTAGTTTTAAACATAAAAATGATAATTTTCTAGGCCAATGCCTTTCAAAAAAAATTGAAAACATAAGGAAAAGTCTTCGACAAAGATAATATTAAGATGGCATAAACGCTTATGCTAGTCCCTGTTCGTTTGTTTGCCATAAAAATCCTAAACGATTAAACGGATTTTCCTTAAATTCGTAATATTAATACTCCTGTTTTGGGTGTGCGATAGGCTATAGCTTAAACTATAACTAAAAGTTATCCTGTATTTCTGCTTAAAAAAATTAAATTCTTAATACTGGTAAATTAACCACACCAATTTGTTTGGACCTTATTATTATCTGTCAAAAAATTTTTTTAGGAAAATAAAGAAGGCGATGCCCCGCTCACAAAATCAAATTATTTTATGAAGATGCTATTGGCTGACTAAATTTTATACCCTTCACATTAGTGATAAGGGTTTATATAAGTTTGTTATTCCGTTTGTTATTTCTTTAATATCCATCTGCGACCCGATAAAATATGTATTTCCTTGGTCGTTAGAGATTAAGTGATAACTCTCTGTCCGTCTGTCAAACTATTCATCTATCTGTCTGTCCGTGTTATGGTTGAAATAAACTTTTTTAAGCCCTCCGATGCCGTATGGAACCGTACATGATATTTAACTATTAGAAATATCTGCGGAAAAAATTCTATTGAAATCCAGAAAAATCTCTCGTTTGAAGACTGATATAATAGCCAGCAACCTTAACTTTTTATTTCTCTAAAAACCTCTGCAAATACCCTTAAATGGCCCCGAGTGCAATGTAGGACCGACTCTTTTTTTCACAAACATTTTTGTGAAACATATTTACACATACCCTACCTCCTCCCGTTAACAGGGTTGCCATACAAAGCTTAATTTTTTTTATTTTTTTTCAGTCGCTGTCACATCTTTCAGGATACTTCAATGGAGGTAAAATATAGGGCAGATCTAAATTAATTTTTTTTTCTCAAAAATTTGAAAGAATGTTTTTTGGCAGTTATTTTTTGAAAATTATATCTGTTAGCTGTTGGCCGTTGCTACGACGTTGACGGTCTATCCTTTGAGTCAAATTTGCAATCACTCGTTCAAGCATTTTGACGGGTAACTGGCGAATAACATGCGTGATGTTTTTCTCCAAGGTCTAAATCGAAGCGGGTTTGTCACTTTACATATTCTCATAAAAAAAAGTCTAATGGTGTGATATCACATAATCTTGGTGGCCAATTGACCGGCCCAGTTTTTTTATTGAACTAATTTTTTTTGATATTTTGTATATGTATTTAAAAGTACTAACATTAATTAATATATTTTTATGTCCTATATTTTTCAACAGTTATAGAAAAAATTTTATTTAATTAAGTGTGACATCTTGACTTTTACCTAAGTTTAAAATCTGGAAGTATAGCAGCGTTATTTAATCAAAAAACTTAAAAAACAATTATAAAATCTACCTTCGCAAACATAATTATTTTTCAGTAAAGTGTCAAAACGATTCATTTTTATTACTTAAACATAAGAAGAAGGGTGGACTCCAGCAGAGCGGGCTAGGTAAAGCTAGTTCAATTATAAATATTTCATAGAAGCTTTTATTTAAATTTCGAAAAATTTATAAAAACCACTGAAAAAATTGCTTCGTTTTGAATATTGATTATCTATCTCACGGCAAAAAAAAAAGACTCTAAAAATGCGGATTTAGTTAAAATGTTTTTTTAATTATTAAAAAAACTAATAAAGATTCATATATTTTGCAACAAAATCCTTGCTTTCAAAAACTTAAAAAAACTTTTGCCACATTAGAAGCAAATTTTAAAATCAACAAGAGTTTTTAATGTCATCACTTGCACACTCATGTGTATTTTTATGATTTTTTTTACTTTTTGAACAATTTTTGTATTTATATCGAAAACTTTGTCTATTAATTTTGACAGGGCGTAAAAGCGTTAATAATATGTTAAAGTTTCTAAGAAATTAAAAAGCGGAGAAAAGTGCGGATGTTTTCGACAAAAACTCATATGAAATTTAAAAGAAGAATTTAAACAGAAAGATTATAAGATTGTTTTACTTTACTTGTGTAAAATAGTAAAAGTTTGCTTTGAGATTACTAAAAAGAAGAAAAAGGGATTTAGAAAAAAGTTGATTTAAAATTTTTATGATGATGCGTTGGAATATTTTTAAGGCTCAGATTAGTTTAGGTGATTTATTGTATAATTTCGTTTTGTAATTAAAACTTATAGTTTCTTTGTTTTAAATAATTTTTTGGTAACTTGGCTAATTAGCATATTTTAGAGGGTAAACTCATTCGTATCTGCTAGAGCGGGCTTAAAAATCCTAACTATGGAAAATTCAATATTAACATACAGCAGATTTTTAAGAAGAAGTTTTATCTCCATTACATATTTGATTATAGATCTTAGCATATTACTTGGGAGTATGAATTCAGTTAGACAAATGACTTTCGCCTACGTGGATGACGTTGCTCCTGAATTAAGTCTTCGATGACTAAATAAAGACAGAGAAGTATATTCCATGAAACGATTTGTATATCCACCCTTCCGAATCTTATCTGGTGTGGATACAGGATTCTTTTTCTTAACGCCCGACATCAAGTAGAGTATTTCTGACTCCCATTTCACCATTGCGTATAAGTAATATTAAATCGACAGAGTAATACTCATACGTCCCGTAGTTGCCTAAGAAAATATCATGTGCTACGTACATACTTGCATATGTATGTGTATAGCTTAAATAAGATTTTGTATACCTCATTAGTATTATATAGGTATAACCTGTTTTCAACCCATATATCGTCGCCTGGAAATTTTTTTCATGTTTTCTTACAACTTTTTTTTTGGAGGATATATACTTTTTTGTTTATGATTTTTTGCATGACTTGTGTTTTTAATTTAATTTTAAACTTATCTAAAAGCAAAAAATTTTTCCAGCTAATTTGTTTTCTTTGCAATAAAATATATTTATTTTAGAAGGAAATGTTTATTCCCGTTTAGATTCAAAAACAAATGTTTGTAATTAATGAAAAATTAAAGAAAACTTTACGTGAGTAAAGAAGCTTAATATTATGCCATTAAAAAGAAAAAAATTGATTAAGGAAAACTATAAATTATTAAAACCATAAGTGCAAATACTTAAATAAACTGCTTGGTATTAAACTGTGTGTATGTTTGTGGATTCAAGTTTGAGGGCGTGTTTGTGCAAATTAAGTGCGTGTTTGAATTTTTGAGTCAATTAATGGCTTTAATTATAAAAACGAAAAAATATCACAAATTGCCAAATTTTATTATGCGTATAAAACCATTAATTTGACATCCCTTGTAAGATAATAATGAAAGATATATTAACTTAAGTTATAATTTAATATTTAGATAATTGCATTTAACTTCTAAGGTTCTAGTTAAGGTTCTTAAAAGTCAATAAATCACAGGTGTTAATAGAGTATAATGATTACGTTAATAGATTTCTGAAATATTAACAAATAGTTGTGGATTTTTAGATAACAAGTCTGTCTTTTAAAAGGTTATTTAACTCAAGTGGCATTTTAGTTTTTATAAAATTAGATAATTTTCTTTACTTTAGATATGAGTTCATAAGTTTTGTTAACATAAACAACTTGCCAGAGAGATTTTTCAAAAAATTTATTTTTCATATTTAAAGTATATTTTCAACGATAAATAAACTACAGGGTGCTTCAAACTTTCTTGGTAAATGTTTTTCGTAGACAATTCGAAATAGCTCCTCTATATATGGAAAGAAAAATTGCACTGATGGTTTACTAAAGAGAGTGCAGGTACTGGAAAGTGACAAACCACCCTCCTTTTTCAAATACTGTTTGATGTGCATTTAGATCTGAACCTATGCCCAGTATTAGTTTTCCTAAACAAAAGTTCAGCTTAAGGGGATGATTTACCCAGCATTAATCTGGCAAAATCAACTGAGGCAGCAACTATGCCACATTCAACTTTACTTTCTTTAGCATGTTGTGATATTCATCCTGGATAGTGGCCAGAGGAAAACAGCCCATGCGTCTTATCAACCCTTGGACTATCTGCAAATGAAGTTTTGACTTTCAAAATTTTTGAGTTTCCAGTAAAAATCTCAGAATTTTAAACCTGAATTAGTCAAAGAGCTGAGAGCTAAAGTAAGGGCGAAAATCTTATCTTTGGATATTACTCAAACGTGCAACCTTCCTCAGCTCTAAAGCTTTATATTTACTTTCGTTTTCCATTTCAACATTACGTTGTCTTTTTCCTCAATGAACCTAAGCCTGTTGAAACAACATGTTGTTTTTTCATAAAAGGTGATTGTTTATCCGCTTCCTCTTTATTTTTCCCATAGTTCGTCAGAGATATTCGACTCTAAAAAAGACTGACACTTAATAAATATACCGTGAACCCAATGAAAATCGATTTCTGAACAGCTCTTTTACTTTATCTTTAAGTCAGTTTAAAATAAATGAAAATTTAAAAAAAAATCTCAAGGATATATAATACAGCTGAATTGTGAATCAACCCAGAATTTATGAAAGGATTTTCTTATATTTTTAAAGCATCTAATCCTAATATTTTTTGTTTGTTCTTACATAAAATCATCACAAAAATCAACCAAATTCTGGAAAGACCTCTTGAATGGAAAAAGCTATTAATAAGCATTAACGTTCAGTAACATGTATATACAAATTTCCAACTTTAAAATTTGTTTTAAAACGTTCGCCCTTATAAACGGGTATTCTGAAAAATTTTGGGTATTGCAGAAGCAACAAAGCATCACAAAATTACTATAAAATCACTAAAATGATAAAGCTGATTAAAAGGGATACCAAAAAACAAAACTTTTTAATTGCAACAGTTGTCTGATGAAGTTATAACATTGAGGCATAAAATATTCGTGAAAGCATTCGGTTAAAATGAAGTAGTTGAAGCGCGTACAGACAAGCTTAAAACCAGAAAGAAACCCTAAATATTTTTTCTTTTTTATTTCATTCTCTTGATCAGTACTCTTTGTTTATTAAGTCACCTTTTATCTTAATCATTTTCAAAACTGACAAGAAGGTGTTAATTAATTTCAGTGCCAAAACTGTAGTTAAATAAAATAATTTTGTTACGAAATACAAATTTTCTGATTAAGTTACTCTTATATTTTTCATGTTTTTTCGAATATATAATCGTTTTGTACCACTTTGTAACCAAACTTTTTATTCTTTAAATCTGCTTTGGCAGTTACTTGATTGTTTTTAATCTAAGTTTTATTTACCCTCTTAACCTTTTCTAATCAATTCCTATCTTTGCATTACTGATCGTACACAACAAAGAAATATATCTTTTTTAAAAATTAAAAAAAAATATTTATTTATGAAATTAAAACTTCTTTAAGAAAATAAAAAAAAATATTTTTTATACAAAAAATCCAACGAATCATATATTCAATGGGAATTTAATTTCTTGGTTCATTTCATATAAAAATTGCAATCATTTCCATTATGTATGCAAACAATTGTATTAAAGTCACAACCAATATATTTGATGGCAAATGTTTTTCTTCTAACTCAAGTAAAGGGTAATTTAATAGAAGATAATTATCCAAAATATGGCCTTAAATTTATTTTGAGTAATAACATGTTATGAGGGTAATGCCTTCATATAATTTTTAGGTTATATCCTGAAAGCTACAAAAACATATAAGACTTTTTCCGGAGAAAGAAAAATAGAGATAATCGCATGGATTTATATGGCTCACCGCTCATTTACACTTCTTAGGTACCACCTATTATGAAGGTATATAGACCAGTGATACTAGCGACTAAGGAAAAGCACTAGCATATGAGATTAAATAGTTTTCCGGCAATGGTTTCGGGATTCATTACTGAGAAAGTTGAAAACTCTTAAAATCAAAAAACTATTAAAAATGTTTTACAAAAAGTGCTGTTAAGGAGCAATATTTTTTCATTTTAAAAACACCCTTTTCATTTCACTTATTTGCAAAATCGTTTTCAAATGCGTATTTTTGCGTAACGAAATATGCATAGAAATATTCAATTGTATGTTTCTTTTAATATTTTTCAATGGAATAAAAAATAATATTAAGTATTAAAAGAGGAAAAAATACAATAGAAAATATGAAAGGTTGTTTTAAATAAGCAAATTCTAGCAGGATATATTGAATCTAAAAAAAACACCTAAATACTATGCTTGATAGGAAATCAGCATAAAGGGTGTCATCGTAAATACACCAGCTCAATTGTAACAATAGATTTTGATCTTTTTATTTAACTATCAGTGTATTTCAGTCATTTCCTTCGGCTGCAACCAATTGGGATAATTTGGGTTTTCCAAGTGGGCAGCTTTCTTTTCCCTAACAGTTTTATGAATAAAGGTATGGTTAGAGAAGGTAAGGGAGGGGTAATATCGGGAGAAACGAAAATTTACTGCCACTTTTACCTGCAGACCCATTACACATGTCTTTCAAAGATAAAAAATTTTAATTTAAAGTACATTTTTAAATTTAGGTGTTTGAAAAGTTAATCCAATCGTGCTTAATAGTTTAAACAAATTTCTAAATTAAACCATTAATCCTGCTTTTGAAAAGATTGGACAAATGCTTTACTCTCATGATTTTGCAAAAACCGAAAAATTTTTTACCAATTAAATCCTGTTGAAATCCAAATTTTTATATTTTTGTTCAAAACTAATTTTACAAGGCTTATGTTTATGAAATCTTTCAACATTGCAAATATATTTTTTTATTTTCATCATATTATTCTATTTTATTATTCGGTTTTAAACAATTTTCTTTATAAAATTATACATCTTGGTCTGAAAGTCCCTAACGTGCCGCAAATATGGGCCTGATGAATCACAAAAATAGTAAAAGATAAGGCAAAGAGGCGCACAACTTTTATTTTCTGTAAACCAGAACTCTTTAAGCCATTATGTCATATTTTGGTTCGAGCGAATGAATATCCACAACTTTCCTTAGTAGAGATTGAAAGAAAACTTTTAAAGTCAGTTTTGCTTTGCGGAAAGCAAAAAAAGAGGCGTATTAGAAGGAATACAGAAGTAAATTACGACAAACTCCTTGTTATTCAAAACAACGTTAAAGAAAAGCATGAATACCATAAATATTTCTGTTGATTACACAGGCCAACAGGATTTATAAGCTCAAATTTTGGTATTCAAATCTTAATACATATGGTACTGAGCATTAATGCCTAAAAATCGTTTTTTTAATTGACTCTGTATATTGATATTTTCAATAAATGAATAATTGGCATTTACCCGAGAACTGGTAAAACAACAAAAAAAGGAAACAAAATAGTCCCTAAATTACATTTTTTTAATTTTTTAACAGTAAAGTAACTATTTTCAGATTAATTCTGAAAGTTTCATTAGAAAGATACTTAAGATACCTTATTTTTAGTGAATATGACTGTGTTCCAAAACGCAGTTTACTTTGCTTTACAAATTTTCAACTTCTTCTCTTATACACTTCTTACAATTTTGACAACGGTTTTTGCTTCCAGCACATTAACAAAGCTATAAGCACTCATTTGAAAGTAAAAGATATTATCAAAATCCCCAGCTTTGCTTTCAGGAAAAACTTGAAATATTGTGATGCAAGGCAAACTGCGTTTTGGAATACAACCTATATGTTTCTAAAAGACTCACACAAATTTTAAACTGAAAAAAAATTTTTAGTATTTATTTCTATGATGCAAATAGAATGAGGGAGAATTTGTCAAAGCTATTTTATAAAATTAAAACAAATTCAAATTTTCGTAATAGGAAGTTATTATTTACCACTCATGTTCCATGTTTCTTTGACACCGATCATATGGCTTACTGTAATGATATTTTTCTGGCTTCTTAATTTAGTGGGCTTAACTGTTTACAAATTCATTGACTGGCGACCATTTACAGATTGCCCCAAATGAGGCTCAAAATTCGTTTTTCTAAGCAAAAGAAATAAATTTTTTTCGTCCCGTTTTGGTCAATCAAGGTAACTTAAATTAGAATAAAAGAATATCAAAAAACAACAATTAACTTAACCAACACCAGTTTGTGTAGATTTTAAGACTGTTAACATCTTACTGGATCAACATCATGAATTAATTAATATTCTTGCTCTCCTGTCTGTTGGAGTTAACATTTGAAAAGAAAATAGTTTCCGTAGAAAACAAGCAAACAACATCGTTAATAAGCCTCTCAGTTTGTGAAAGTTGAAAAGTTTTAAAAGTGTTAATACGAGCGGAGATTGCTTCAAATATATATTTAAAATAAATTCTTTTTCGGCCTCAGTATTGAAAAGCTGAAACCAGGCCTTTTCGATTGACCCCGAATTCGCAATAGTTTGTATCATTATTATATTACGAATATTTTGTTTGAGTTGCTCCAGAAATTCTGGTTTGTTGGCATAAACCTTGCTTTTCAGATAACCCCACAAAACGAAGAAGACCAGATCAGTCAAATCAGGCGACCGTGGAGGCTAATTAACATCATCATTTCTTGAAATAACTTGTTGCGGAAAGAGGTCTCGTTGTAATTCCATTGTAATCTTGGCTGTATGCGATGTGGCACCGTCTTGTTCATACCACATGTTAACCCAGCCCAAGGCATGCATTTGTAGCATTAAAAAGTTTGCAATCGTATCACGATACCGCTCCCCATTGACGGTTACCTTTGCGAAGTTTTTAGTTTTAAAAAAGTAAGGTCCAATGATTCCTATTGACCAAAGTGCACACCAGACTATTTTTGATGAATAATTTGAGAGTTTTTCGTTGCCCAGAACTGAGTATCCTATTTATTCACATATCTATTCAAATGAAAATGTTCCTCATCACTCATTATGAGTTTTTCATGAAAATCGGTGTTTGATTTTGATAAAACGTTTTACCAATTAAAACATCTTGGTTTGCAAAATGTTTTTTTATCATAAATTTTCACGATTCTACTTCACGACTGCAAAATATGAACTGTAAAGAAGAATACCTTCCCTGCGAACATCCTGTATTTGAGTTGTTTATTTTAGAGCAAATCTTCTGCTATCTCTTTGGCTCAAGTTCAATTCCTAATATATTTAAAATTTTTCAATTGAAGAAATTAACATATCTTTTTATTTTTTAGTTTAGGAAACAAATAGTTTAAAAAAACACGTGTTTACCGATACTTGCCGAGTTAAATGCATTTTCGAAACCATCTGTATTTACTCTTTGATTGGTTGTTAGTTTTTTGTTGGCAAACATCAGGTCTTTACCTACTACATTCTGTTCAACTTGTGCAAAAATATATGAGATTTATGCTCAACCAATTTTAAAATAATTCCATTAAACATAGAAATTGAAATGTAATATAAATTCAACAGTTTATATACGTTTCATATTTTCATAACAATTTTCTTTTGTAATAATTGAAAAATAAATAATATTGTAATAGAAGAAACCATTTGCATATATTTACATCTATTTGTAAGTTTACATACATATGCACGTTTGTGTTAAATGTGAATATATTGTTACACGTTCATTCATTCATTGTATTAAGGAAGCTGTTGGCAGAAATAGAAGTCCTATAAATGTAAAGAAATAATAATAGAAAGTAATATAAAATCACAACTAACCAATAATATTATTCTGACATTTGATGTTTCCTTCGCACAAACACACATATGACTGTTTAATGTACAAAAAAGCATATTGTTATTTGGCACCAAGCAATAGAAGGAAATAATATTGTATGATTGTATGTACCAAAGGAAGCCTGAAATTATGAAAGTGTTATGGCATTTTTTTATTATAGCGGCTTAAAGGTAACCAGTTTGTAATTTTTGTAAATTATAGTAGAATTTGGATTTGATTTTTAAATAGAAATGCTTCAAGGCCACCCTAGTGGTTGCTTTACATATATTTTATTCAAAAGGCATAAATATGTATTTGTTTGCTGTATTGAACTTTTGAAATTACATTTACTAGACATTATATATAATTTCTATTAATGTATGCATGTATGGCTTTAAGTTTTGAAGGAAATTGCATTACAGTTATTGCTCAAAGATGTAATAGAAAGGAATCCAATTAATAATTGAAATGAAGATCATGTGTACTTATGGGTGTTTTCTTGGCCACTGAATCAATGAATTTTACAACGACGGCAGCAAATTTTTTTATTTTTTGGAGCTTGCAAACATTTTTAGCAATGAATTTTATATTGTTTTCCTTAAAGAGAAGTAATGCTTTCTTAAATTTATTTTAGTTTTGCTGGACAAAATCTGTTTTTCTAATTTTAAGAATAAAAACTTATTGTTAGTTCACAGAGCCAAAGATTTAATAACAAAAACAAATTTTAAAGAAAATAAAACAAATATTTAACTAAAGAACGCATTTTTGAAGCTTTTTCTTATTTATTTTTTACAAAATGGTTTATCTTTATTATTATTGTCATCGTAGCTTCTCAGTCAGACAAAATATTAACTGACTCTACTTAATTCGTATCTGATTCTACAATTAATTTTTTCTGAGAATTTACCTTAATTTCAAAAGTCTAGAAAACGCCAAAATCGATGAAAAAACTATTAAAAACTAGACTTTTTGCTTCTAGCGAAGTTAACAAATCTTTATTTCATATCCCTACATTTATAGTATTAAAAATAAAAATAGTACAAAACATGTTAACAGGTGCTTTTTGCCCCTTCTTTGACTTTTGACCTTAATCTCGGAATTTTATATATGAGGGCACATAAATTCAAAAAAATAAACAAAATAGAATCAAAAAATTTAAAAAACTACTTTTTGCTTACTTGGCTGACTTTTGGCCTTGGCTGGTATCTAGGTTTCTTGCCTCATTATTTTTAAAAGCTCTAAAAAACCAAAACTTGAAAATAAATTATGACATAGTAATTGACTTTTGTTCTTTATTCTGCTTAATTTTTGCTTATAAAAAAACCCAAAAAATTGAAAAAATATCTTTTGACCGCCTTATTTTCTTTTGATTTCAATCTGATTCAATCGTCGTTAATTTTGCATTTGGAAAAAAGTACCAAAAATGCGAAAAAAACTGTTTTTTGACAGTCCTTAGTTTAATATTGCAACACTCATAATCTCAATAAATTTAAACAAATACAAAAAATGTGATAAAAATCATTTAGCAATTTGTGGAACTTAAGTAATTCAAAATGTCAAAAAGTACCAAAAATATATCTATGGATTTGAAGCACCAGCGCACTTTTATTTTTTTTTCTACACACAAAAAATTGTCAAAGCAAACTTTACTTAAATCAAGCCATAGCAGTGTCAAAAGTACTGTGACTACGGTTTTTCTTAAATCAAGTACGAAATTTCTTACTTCAAGTACAATTTTTCAAGTACGAATTTTTTACTTTTAGCAACAATTAAGCCAAAAAAGGAATAATTTAAGTTCGAAACCGTACTTGATGTAAGCCAAAAAAATATTGATTTAAGTCGTAAACGGGATTAATTCAAAAATGAAGTGTCATTTTTTTGACTTATGGAGCCTTATTAAAGGAGAAGAATTTTATATTTTATTTTTATTTTATAATTAATTTTTTATTTAAAAATTTAATTTTTTGTACTTACCGAAGCTGAGATTCGAACCAAGGCCTTTCTGCCCTGCATCACAAGCGCGCTACCTCTAGGCCACCGAGACACTTTGTTTTCAAATATTTAGTAATATATTAAAGCAACAAGGTTTTTTCTGCTTGATTTTATGAAGCAATCCGAAAAGGCTTGATTTAAGAAAATGTAAGTAAGGATCGTACTTAGAAATTTCAAGAAAGATTTTGGATGAATTCAAAAATAAAATTCTTGATTTAAGAAAGCGAGTTTTCTTTCTGTGTAGTAGTTTTAATAAGCATTTTAGAGAATAAGTGTGGCTTTTTATTAATTGAATCAAAAAATTTATAAAAGACTATTAGTATTTTTTAAAACTTGTAAAAATAGGTAGAACAGGCAGCCATTAAAGGAAAGAATACAGTTTACTTGGGTCCACCTAATTTAATCCTTTTTTGTATTACCTTAGGAAAAAAACAAGTAAAGGCAGAAGAAATAGGAATTTTAGAGAAAAAAAAACTTGTTCTAACGGACTTACCAGGGTATCTAGTGGAAATCAAACCAAAACGCCAAGATTAGATGACTCGTAAATTTACCACTGCTCAACTTGGGCACCCAAATTATTAAAATAATGAAAACTTTATTGATCAAGAAGTTACAAGATAAACCTCAAAAGCAATAGAATAAAATTTCTGTTCTCTTTTTCCCCCTTAGAGTATAAGAGCCAAAAAAATCCAGCTCCTGTCTGTTAATTTTTTGAGTAGAATATGCAGCTTTTTAATCTTGTTCATTCCCTGTATAGTAAAGCATTTATTAAGCTACAAATTTTTACTTTTTTCTTATGTTTAAGAAACAGTCGTCAAAATATGAACGTTTTTTTTGTAAATTCATACCTTTAGCTGTGAGCATTTTATTTGTACAATTATGGTTTAGTTAACTCGGCAATAAGTTTCCCTAACCTTCCACACAAATGAGCGTATTAAGAGCAACAATTAACAAAAAAAAACAATTTTTTCCTTTATTGAGCCACATTTGAATGTTGTCTAGCTCAATACTTTGTAAAATTTCAGAAAAATCGGGGAAACAGTGTGGCAAGCTATTAAATCTTATCATACTTAACTACAAATATAATTCGTCTTTCTATAATTTAAAACTAAATACATTTTTTAAAGGGACTAACAGTAAAAACTTTTTAAACATTTATATTCAAGTTAAAGCAAATAAAATACCTACAATCTACATTACAATATTACTACCAGCAAAATATTACTATGACCTTGTTAGAAATCTAATTACAAAGTAAATTTGATTATATATTTGTGTTTGTCGAAGTGAATCAAAAAAAAACTTCCCTTGCGTAAGCTACTGCGAAAAGACAACAGATTTATGCAAACAATTGCTACCTGAAATGCATAAAAGTTAAGCAAGAATATTCTCTTGTCATTACCATCAAAAAAAATATTAAAGCTGCTGCTGTTGTTGCCATTGCCATTATTACCATCACAATCACCATTACCATTGCATTCATAAGTGCCTAAAAGTACACAGATTGCATTTCATTATTTTAATAAATTGCAATGTCATTTCTATTTCCTTTTAATTTTTCAGGCATTCAAATACATTTTGTAATACGCCAGGATTGAAGCTATGCTCTTGGGGAGGACATGAACATACGCTAATGAACAAAAGTTATTAAATATGTTATTTACATTTAAATGGGAAATCAGGTGTTTGTGTAAAAGAGGTGATGACTTTAAGTTTGTTAAGTTAAATTAAAGAAAAGTTAAGACGTTGATTTTAAGGAAAACCGATCGCCTTAGAATCACTTCCTGAAGCGATTTTAGCTTGTCGGTTCATTAGTCAGGCTGGGGGTCCATGTATTTTTTAAATGAAATTTAAGGTCGCAATTTTAATGATATTTTGAAAAAAATTTGGCACTTTTGGCAATATTTGTGGTGAGAATCGGTCAAGATTTTGGAATAGTGGTATACAAATATTCTTCAAGAAAAAGCACTTTGGGCTATAACTGACTCGCATATTAGTTTACTTTGAAAAAACTTTGCATATGTGCCTTATACGTAGGTTGCCTTTTATATTTCGGAATTTGGCAACACTAGCGTTTCAATCTAACAACTGACAGCTCTATCGTAAAGTTTGACATTTACTTAAATATACGTACTCAGAATGTTTTGACATTCGAGCGCTATTTGTGTTGTTTATAGTAACTTAAAAGATTCAACTCGACCGAAAAATTAAATTTAATCGTGAACGTTGTCGTGCGATTATTTTTTACAACTTTCGACGTGGATTAAATCAGCAACAGTGCATGGATGAACTAAATTCTGTTTTTGGCAATGAAGATCAATCAATAACCAGTGTTAATCGAAGGTATGGTGAATTCAATCGTGGTCGTAGTTCACTCCATGATGAATTTCATGAAGATCCTGCAAAATCAGTTGTAGTTCCAAAATCTATTGATGCTGTGCATGAACTGATATTGAGAGATCGTCGTGAGATTGAGACAGCCTTAGGCATTAGTGGGACCAGCATGCATTCAATTTTGCATAAACATTTGACTGTCAAAACAAGTTTTTTGCGTTGGATCCCACACAATTTGTCAATCGCACAAAAAAAGGCTCGTGTCGATTGGTCGAAAGAAATGCTCAGAAAATACGATCACGGTGCTTCGAATTACGTCTATGATATTGTGACAGGTGATGAATCCTGGATTTATGCGTATGAGCCCGAAAGTAAACAGCAGTCGACTGTATGGGTGTTTTAAGAAGAGTTAAATCCAGCAAAAGCTGTTTGCGCACGAAGAACTTCTAAGCAAATGATCGCCAGTTTTTTCAGAAAACTGGACTTGTCGCAACCGTATTACTTTAATAACGCGGAGCAGTCAATTCTGAGTGATACACAACCATTTATTTGCCATTTGTATTCCAAGAAATTATAAAAACCTACAGCCGGAGATGGATTACTCTTCACCACAACAATTCGAGCTTTCACACATCGGCTCAAACAACTGCATTTTTAAGCACCCAAAACATCAATTTGATGAGTCATCCACCGTATAGTCCTGACTTGACAACGAATGACTTCTTCTGATTCCCGTACGTAAAAAACAAACTAAGAGGTCAACGTTTTTCGACATCTTAAGAAGCGTTTGCTGTATTCAATATGCATGTTTTGGAGATACCTCTATCAGAGTGGCAAAAGTGCTTGGATAATTGGTTCAAACGCATGCAAAAATGTATAGACCTTCATGGGGAGTTTTTGAAAAACAATGAAGTGATTTTTGATTTTTAATATTTGTTTTTATTCTGTAATCCCGAAGTATAAAATGCAACCCTAGTAATTTAATGCCACCAACTACTCCTCTCGGAAAAGGTTTTTTTTTAAAAGAGCCCCAAACAAATGTGGTGTAGGATATAACATTGTCGGGCTTGAACGACTGTTATTTTCTTATTTGTTTAAACTTAAAACAGAATTAAATATAATCATCAACTTCTGACTTCTTCTTCTTTTTTGTATAAAACGATGTGGGTGGCACTTCCTTATTATAGTTTTTTGTTATTCAAAAATTCATCCCCCTTAACATATTTTAACGCTTTTGTGGTAATGGATTTTAAATACGGCAGCTGCAGCAAAAACTAAAATACAACATAAACTGAAATTAACATAATGGCAGGAATTTAAAAAAAAGGCTTAAAAACCCATTTACATAAGTTAAACCTTAAAGACAGGTTGTAAGTACTAGACGTTAAATGAATAAATGTGGCTGGCTTGCTGACTGTGATAGTTCTGCGTATCCCAAAACACATGCAGACGGTCTGGAGAGAAGAATAATAATTACAAAAACAAAACACAAATTTAACACAAAAAAAGTATGAATAAGTAAAACGTTAAAACAATCGCGACTTCCTGCCTTAATAAGAGGATTTTAAGTCAGGTAAAGCAACGTTTTTTGCAAAAAAAAAAAAAAAAAATATTTTTTGTTAATGTGCTCTGGTCGCCATATGACATATGGGCATTTCCATGAATATGTCAACCACGGCTGGAAAAAGTCATCGCAACTTTTTTTTAAATATACCAAAGAGCAATAAAACACTTAAATTTTATTATGTAAAAGTATTAATAGCTAATTATAATTTTAAAAGAGCAAAAATAGCAGATTAAACAGGTAATCTCTTTGATCAATTTCAAGAAATTGAAATTAACTATTTTGTCTTAACTAGTGGCTAAATTTAGGTAATTGTAATATTCCAATTATACTTTAAAAATAATGTTACAACATCAGTGGCCAAGTTACATTATAAAATTAAAAATTTAGAGTTCGAATAGCGGTATTTTTTATAGTTTGCTTTGAATGATATTCTAATGTCACGTACGTAATGAAAAAACGTTATTTGTCGTCATCATTTGAATTCGACCGATCGCAAGTATTTAAAAATAAAAGTTCAAAGCAAGATAAATCTCGCAAACAAATATTGATCGATTTTTTTTTTAAATTTGATGCAATAAAAATTTTATAGTCTTTTAAAGTTTGTAGCATACGATATTGTAAGTAACCCAATTCAATTTAATACTTTCAAATTCCTTTATAATTATAAATATTTTATTAAGATGGGTAAAAATAGCTATGAGACTACAAAGAAATGGAGGGAGGACTTGAAGAAAAACGAAGAACAAATAAAGAAATACCGGAAAAAGGAGGCTGAAAGACAGCATATCTATCGAAAAAAGTTAGCAGATGCAGCCAAAAAAGGCAAAAAAATAATTAACGACGAATTAACACACAATAAGTTTGATGTTTACTATTTTATTACAACAACTACATATGCTTGAAATAAGCGAACAATATGAAGATATATCGTCTATATACATATTTTCTGATTGGAGTAGCGCTCTTTTGTAAACAAATTTAGCTGCCAACATTTTGAGTGGAACTTCTTTGCCATATCACTTGGTAAAGGTGCAGTTGATGGAGTAGGTGGTACTGTTAAAAGAAAGGTCTGGAAAATTGTAAAAGCAAATAAATTAATCTTGCCAGATGCTTTCTTATTTAATGAATGTGCTCATAAATATGTGGAAGGAGTTAATTTGTTTTATGTTGCTACCGAAGAGATTGAAGGGTTTTCTGCTCATCTCCATGAAAAATGGCAAAATGTCCAGCCCATCCCAAAAATAAGAAAACATCATTCGTTTACTTATCATGATAGTCAGTATATAAATGTGTCTCGAACTGCGTATTCCGTAAGAGAAAAAATTAAAATTTAATAATTAAGTGCCAGCGCCCAAGTACATAGTGTATAGTAAGAAATGAAAATAATATTTTATTGTTTTTATTGCTATTATCACCGAATAAACATTTTTTAATTCTTTTTAAATTTGTTATGTATACATACATATATTAAAAAAACCTATTTTTTTCAGACAAATACTATAAGAGAAAAATCTGTCACATACGGTATGTCACGAACGATATTAAGATTTGTTCGTAACAAAACCATCTAAAAATCTTTTTGTATTTAAAAATTATGGATTATCAAGGAAAAATATTTGGCTTGGTGAAAAAAACTTAAAGAAAGGAAAAAAACTTTTACAATTCGCAGATTTTCGTATATATGTGCATGCACCTCGAAATCACTTCCATTTTTTGTCACGTACGATATGCGCCTTTTTCGCCCGATATTTTAGCCGGCAAGGTTTTCAAAGTCATGATTTTTTTTTAGATTATAGTACCCTCTAAATGTAGCATATTGACGAAACAATTTTTCAGTTACCACTCTTTTTGCAAAATCTACACTACTTTTTAGGCGTACAAATGTCACGTACGATGACATGGAAATGCCCATATGCAGGAGTAAGTGTGGTGCTGGTATAAAAGGTGGCATTACAGCTATTAAAGTGCTTAAAAAAATGCCAAGATTTTAATAAGTTGTATATTATATTTTAATATGTATGTTGCATTGCATAACTAAGAACGTATATGTATGTGCGCCCATTTAAGTGTACGCAAAATGACTTTTTTTACATCCTATGCCAACCAAATTATGTACTTCGGAACAAAACCTGACATTTAACTAATTGTTTTTAAAAGCTTTTAAAATACATGTTAGTTTATTTAAGACAACAAAAGTTACATTCAACGCTTGTGTATTTTATAGTTCATAGAACTTTAAAATGAACAAGCAAAATATTTTTCGCTTTAGAATAGTTGCTTCAAGTTCTATTATAAATATTTTAAAAAAAATTTGAATTTAAAAGATTCCCTACAG
>OY757188.1:16938265-17158265 GCA_963583895.1 Melanophora roralis
CGCACAACTACTTTAGCTGTAAATGTCCCAAAGCCAAAGCCCAGTTGATCCTCAAGGACTACACAAAACATTTAACTCGTGGAAGGCAGTTTACGTGAAAATTCGCGACTCTCAATACGAAAAAGAAAGGTCCTACTGGAACTTCCAAGAGCAATTGTTCATGAAATTAAATTTAAAATCATTCAAGAACTGAAAGAAAGTGGGTTTCATTTACACAAAAATTTCTGTGAAACGATGTTGAAGCGTTTTTACTTAAAGAGCTTCTTTAACAGGTTTGCAAAAATGCGCAACCATTGACTGAAACATCAAAAACTATTGCTTTGCCCACGGGAAATTGTTTGGTTTGCCTTATTAACGCATGAGAAAATTTGACAATTTTTTTTTAAATTCTCCAGATCAGGTGACGTATGTAAACCGTAAAAACTATCGAAGTATGATTACAAAATTCGTTTTGCTAAGCCTGCGAACTCATTCCTTGTTCTTTTCCCACACGTAGTTTTAACAGGATGGGAGACACACACAGCCATAGCTTCGAATAATTTTCTTCGGGAAAATTTCCCTCAAAAACTGATCTGTCGCTTTGGGAACTTTTGTGACCACAGAGGTCGCCCGATCTAACTTCCATGGATTTTTTTATGGAGCTACCTCAAAGGGAAAGCTTACAATCAATCTATTTTGGTTTTAAAGGAAAATGTTCAAAAAGAACTCAGTGAAATTTAACCAAATTTACTGCAGCGTGTAGTGCAGGGCACAAGGATCCGTTTGAACAGTGTGTTCAACTCCACGAAACACATTTGGATGATATACTTTTTAAAAAATTAAATCGGCGTTTCCGTACTATCGTTTAGTGCTCTAAATAAAATTTCGTTTTGATTATTACGTTTTTATTTAAATTTGAAAATAAACATCTGCTTCCAGAAGCCCTGTATCAGAGTTTTGTTGAGTTCTTTTACTGCAGTATTTTTCCAATGACAGGATATACATTTTTCAGGTATTGTGACTTTTGGCCCAGCGAAAATTATGTAGGATCCACTTTCGTCTAGCTTGCGAAATAGCTTTTTTGTAGCAATTAATGCTACGTCATTAATAAAGACGTTGTTTTCCTTTAGGTTAAGGGTTAAACGCAACTACCCAAAGTAGGCAATAATAAGTTTAAGGAGCCTTATGCAGGTAAAAAATCACTTTCCAATATTTGCAATTTTTGAGATCATATTTTTTTGTAATATTTTAACAACCTTTATTAAGATAATTGCAAAAATTGGTACATAACGAAGATTCTTCTACTAAATTTTCATAGGTTTTACGAAAACTCTAGCCATAACTAAAATTCAAATGTCACCTGTAACGACTGCTACTTACATTCTTACGTTTCTAAAATTTTCTCTTTGCTTTTGCTCTAACACTTCAAACAAAAGTTTCGTAAAGTTTTACAATTTTCTTAAAATATATTATTTTTGCTTGTTTTAATTACTTCTCTCACTAGTATCTTATTTTTTTTTTTTTTTAAGATATAATTAGAAAAGAAACGTTGCCTTCGTTGTGTTATTTAGAAAATGTCGTATATTGCGAATCCACGTAAGTATATGAAATTCATTTCCTTGTTGTTTCCTTTACATTTTCTATCTTTTTGTAAATTAAAAAGTTTATATTTACGGCATTAGTATTTTAAGTTTTCAACTTACAATTTTTGAAATTTTAATTACTTACCGCAAATGAACTATCTTTTATGTTGATAGAAAATTATAGAAAAACTATACAAAAAGTAAAAAGTCAAAATATCAACAAAACAGAATAAAAATGCATTAAAGTGTCATAATAAAAGTTTTAATTATAAAATTAATTTATTTTGGCAAAATTGTAACATAGAAGTTATAGTAGAAAGATAAGAAAAACTATTTTATTGATAAAGCGGAAAGTGAATGCGTAAGGTGTTTGTTCCTGTAGAAGCAAATTATAAAACTGTTTAGTTTAACTTATTTGAGTTAAACTCAAAATAAGTCCTCATGTAAGAATTAAAAATAGATAACAAAACTTATTTTAATTAGTTTTTAACAACAAAATAACTGAAACGGGTAAAATTATCAAGTTTTTGAAACGCAAGAAAATTTTAGCCCATTTGATGTCATAAAAATTAACAAATATTACAATCATTATATCAGAGGATATCAGAATATATAGAAAAATGTGAACGTGAACACTTTGGTAACCACTACAAGAGAATTATATTTCTAGAATGAGTTCCCCTTGATTAAAGTATGCTCGATCGCCCATCCATGCAACCAAATTAAAAATTTTTACAACCAAAATAACGTCGCATCTCCCTCTTCTCTCCCAAATTTCGCGTGGATAAATATTCTTGGAGAATTGCAGGGGCTAGATTGTCCGACGAACCCAGACGTGGAACTACTCGGATAACCTGGCCGAGGTCTCTCCTTGACCTGCTTAAGCGAAGGATAAGAGACACCGTGGCAGCAATCACCGGCCACTGTCGATTTGGCACCCATGCCGGAAGATTGGGACTGCCTTGGAACGACTTCTGCAGAAACTGCCAAGAAGAAGAAGAGACTGAGAGCGTACAGCACCTCCTATGTTTTTTTCCGGCGCTGAAGGGCATTCGGATCAGACACTTTGGTACCGGTAGACTGAAAAGCCTGTTAGACGTGGCCGACATTGGCCTAACCAACCTGGCGTCCTTTATCAAGAATAGCGGTTGGTTCGGGGACAGCGGCCAATACGGAGCGACTACCGCTGACCATACACAATAACTTTTTATCTTTCTATCTTTCTTTCTTATTTAATCTAATATAATCTATCTTTTTGTTTCCAAGCTATCACGAAGGGACCAAAGAAATGGACCCAATTGGGCTGCACTTCTTTTACTTTATCACTTTCGCAGCCACCTGTTCTACCTTACCTAACCTAACCTTCTGTCTATATTGTCGGAGTTGGCAAGCAACATATGTGGTTTTGTGTAAAGTGTGCCAGTTCTATTCACATTTGTGTCTTATAAAACCATTTTTGAACAAATAAATGGTTGGAGTTGAGTGGTTTTCTTGAATATTTTTCAAAATTTAGCAAAGTATGCTTACCTAGGCGAATATGGATTTGTTATGCATAAAGCCCCACAGTACGCTTAAATAGTATCTCGTTATCAATATAAAGAAGATTTAACCGTCTGTCATCAGCATATACTCTCTTGTCTTTTTTTGTGATCAGAAAGTAAAAAACTGAAGTTTAAATTCTTGCGTTCTTTAAGTCAGATTGTACAAGCAAGCTGATGTAAAGTCCTTATTAATTTTCTTTTTTTCGGTCTTAACAAGTTCATCTGAAAATGCATTTGCTCCAGCTGCCTTTTTCCTTCTGAACGATGTAATTTTAACCTCTCTCTTGATAGGTGGTATGAACTCAATTCCTTTCTCTGGGATTGGTTCTGTGCTGCCTTGCCGCCTCTACAGTCTTAAAATAACAGGTTTTAAAAACTATTTCGTTACATCCTCAGCTTATTACATATTTTAGTCACTTGGTTATCTGCTCCATCTCTGCAGTAGAATATGCCTGCACCAAAGCTTTCTGTTTAGTTTACTCTCTGATAGAATTCAGACTTTATTTGGGTACCGATCATGATCATCTCAATATGCTCGCGATCACACCTTTTAATTTTTTTCTTCTATTTGTGCAATATACGACTTTCCTTTCTCATTTTATCCCGATACAAGTCTTATTGCTTTTGGCTGCAGTGTTGTCATGTACGCAACATTTCTTTAAGAATTAGAGGAAAATTTGTTTTTGTACTCAAATTAGGGTTTTGCGGCTTCTTTCGTTTAGTAAGCAATTTGTTTTACATTAGATTGTAACATTGTTGGAAGAAGTCGTGCTTTTTTTCAAGCAATTGGGTCAGCCGAGCTGAGAAAGATGTCATGGATTTTCCGTCGTCAAATTGTATCAGATCGTATGTTTCTTGCCGTGTTTAGAGTGATTCCAGCTTTTAATGTCAAAGGTAATAATTTGAACGATGCTTCGTCGTTAATTTATTCTGTTAATCGTGTCCAATATGGTTCCTTGCTGTTTGATATTGTGACAGGCCCATGACCTTTTGTTTATCGAGATTTCAAAACCAGGAGCTGCTAACTAACAAGTTTTTTTGCCACGGTGATGCATTATATCGCTATCGGATGTTTTCTTGTGGTAGCTAAACTTTGTGACAATTATATTTTAAATGCTTTTTCTTCCAATTTTTGCATTAAAATCCTATTGAACGATTCTTATATCATGCTCAGGGCAGACTTCTAGTGCTCCCTCTTAGCGCCAATATACTTTATCCTTGGTGTGTTCGTTTCTGTCCCTAGTTGAGGCATGAACACACTGAGGACAAATAGTTTGACTTTTATACAAATTATAGCTTGCCGAAGCAAATCTAGGGGCAGCAAATTCACAGTAAAACTTATGTCTTGGTTTAAGGCAGCTATGACAGAGCTGGTCGCTTTTTGTTGTAGCTGTGATGCATTTGACAACTCATTGCACTTTCTGTAAGGCGGTAGTGTTGGGATTTGAACTTTTTTTGTATATCCGCAAGTACGTATTCTGTACCTTAGCTACGGAAAATGGACTGGCCCAAGACTATTAACGTGAACGGTTCCTTAGGGTAAGGACTGGTTCTAGTTCTTGCACTTTATATGAAGAGAACCTGTTGCTTTTCCATTGCGTTGCCATTGGAGGGGGTAATTGGCTAAAAACTAACTAACACCTCAAAGCGGGTTACAGGCATTAATTGTCTAAGATCCTGTTCAATCTAATTTGTTTGTAATTTACGCGCGTGTGTGTGTGTATATATAAACAGATGTATGTTTATTTGTAGGGACCTGTATTTCTATTTTTTCCCTAACCTCTTTAACACCTTTTACCCACTTACTTGGTGTGTGCCTTTTTAATTGAGAAAAATCAATAACTTTTGTCCAATTCATATTTTGTACCTGTAACAGGAAGAACACGCCCATCACACACATTTTCCGCAGGGTTTTCTATACAAAAACAAACATTTTTTGGGGAGATTCTCAGATCAACGTCGTTTGAACATTTTAAGGGGTTGCCCGTAAAAGGGAGGGAAATTAATATTTTTTCTATTTTTCTTTAAAGGTATGTTTTTTTAGCACGACGCCTCATCCAAATTTTATCTTTCTTGCAGGTGAATGCACGAACAACTGTAGCTCACTACCTTTAACGGGGACTAACGGCAGCCAACCCAGGTCACCACCTGCAGATCAGTATCCACAATATAGATGAAAAATGAACCTTGTTTGGACTTTGCCAAGTAAAAACCAATCAGCGCCCTTTCTTGGTATTGAATATCTTTTATACCTCTTCTTAACACTTAAGCTGCTTAAAATAATTTCTGACGAACTTGTTTTATTTCTTAAATGGCTTTTATACACATATTTCTTTCTTCTCTCTGCTTCTTTAAACTTATATTTTATGTTCAAACAATTCTAATTCACTAAATTAAAACTAATTTCTATTTAATGTGTTTGTTTTTTTTTTCATTCTCTTTTAAAATATTTATCTACAAAGATGTCTGATAATGGTGTTCAATTTTCATTTCAATTTTTTTTTTTTTTGCTTTACGACTTTCCTTTTTTGCTTTTATTCTATTTAATGCTGCAATTATTTAATTTCTTTACAGATACGTACATATATGAACTAAGCTGCAAACTTAATCTTGCACAAATACTAATATAAGTTTGCCATAACACGTTCTTACTTTATCTTTTATACTTAAGATGTTGTGTGTGTATATTTGTGTGTTTGTGTTTGTGTTTGTGCATTATAACACTAAATTCGTTTATTTCCTTCTCAATAAGTTTGTTTATTGCTGCGGTAATCACCGCTCTTAATTTTGCTATTGTAGCTAAAGTATAGTAAACAATAGACTTAAAAAATGCTGGACAAAGAAGTTGAAGGAATGCAGAGAATTCCTTTTTATACTCAACTAATTCTTTTATTTGCTATTACTGCTAAAAACCACCAAATTAAGTAGGAAAAACCAATAGATAAAAGTAATGTAAAAGTAAAAAAAAATTAAACAGATAAATGATGTCATTTAATAATGGACAACTAAACGTATGTTTGGCTGGTAGTCCATGCCAATGTACTCCTTTAGGTTATGGTGGAAATGCCACTATAAAGTGTAAGTTTATTTGGCACAATTATTTGCTATAGAATGTGTTTGGCAAAAAATGAAGGAGAAAATGAAAATTAAACTAAAAGCGTTTAAAAGTAAAATACAAAAAAATCAGTTCTATCAGTTTGAGTGCATCTGTAAGATTTTAAAATTTTAAATGACGTTTTTCGAGGACTAAATATGGGCATAGTGGAGCGTTAAAATGATCCAAAGGCGTATTTTTTTAATTTATAAATAAAATAAATAATATTATAAAAAAATAAGCAAAAAGTTTCACAAGTTTATCTGAAATAGGCTTTACATGTGTAGATCAATTTACACGAACTCAAGAGAAGGTTAAAAAAGCCAAAACTTTGATTGAAAAACTTTTCATCCAAACCCTTTCAAAATTAAAGAAAATCTTTATGTAAATTGAAAATATAGGTATATGTATGAAAAACATATAAATAAAGTTTTTATTATTTACTATACAAGGTGGGCCAATAGAAGTCATCCGATGTTAATTGGCTCTCATTTTTTTTCTAAATGAAAAACTTTTTGATTATAATTACTTGAATTAAATTAAAATTTAATTTTTTTTAGAATATAAAATTTTTTTGATCAAGTCGAGGAGATGATATCGGTCAAATTGACACTATCACAATTGATTGTTCTACGGGCTCGTTTTATAGCATTTTTCATCACTTTGGCAAGAACTTCGGGCGACAAAATCTCGCACTCTTGTCAAAAGTTGCCCTTTAAGGGCTTTCAAGATCTCGGGCTTGTTTACGATAACACAAAAAAAGTGTGGAATGATTAAATCGGGCGATCTTGCGAGCCATTGTGCATCGCCAAAATGAGGTATTAGGCGACCCGGGAATGCCGCCTTTAGATGATCGGTTTTGGCTCCCGCAGTCCGTGCCGGTGCTCCGTCCTGTTAGAATACATGTCCTTTAGTGGTCCTTTCCATTGCGGCAGCAAAAACTTGGCTAACATGACCCTAAAGCGCGCATCGTCCCGTGTTGTGGTTTGAACAGTGGCGCCCTTGAATAAAAATGCCTTGATGACTCCTCCAGCGTAAACAGCGCACCGTGCGATCACTTTGATTAAGGGTATGGCCGTCGTGCATCACGCGGTGATTTGTGCTACATAAGAAGTGATAGCTTTGCGTGTTTACGTACACGCTGAAGTGGAAATTAGCCTCATCGTTCATTATGATTTTGGTCGAAAAAACTCCACTCCTGCCTCGACATTGAGGAGGGCTTTGGCATTGGTTACACGCGTTTGGCGATGGGCAGGCAGCAGTTGATGCATGAACTGGGCCTTGTTGGGGAACATGCGGTTAGTCTTTGACCAAAATTCGCATTAGGGACGGCCGGCTGATAGCTTATTTCAATGCACGGGGTCTGGTCGAGGTTTCTCGCCAACAGCAGCAATATTCTCTGCAGAACAGGCCCTTCAGAGCCGGTTGCTATTGGCGGCGTCTCATGTTGTCCCACACTCTTCAAGGTTGGTGGCCAAATGGCGCAGTGTATGCGCAGTCGCTGCCGGACGATCGGGGAATTGGAGACGGAATTTGCGCTGCGACAACACCACATAAGAATTATTTCGCAAAAAATAGACACGATTGTTTCACGCTCATGGGGGGTATATTTGCTTTCTGGTTTGTTCGCTTGTATTCTACATCTGTCTACTTCACACATTTCAAAAAAAAATTGATATTGGCCGCTATTTTCAAAAATAAGAGTACCTTCGGTAAGGGTGATTTCTTTTGGCCCACTTTGTAAATACAATTGACAATACGAAAAAGGAATTTTAATGAGTGGGCAGCCATTGTCACTGACAAGTCACTCTCTAATGAAAGCAATACTAATGGCATAGTAATGGATTTTGAATTATAAAGAAAAAACAAAATAAGACTTTCGGCAAGTATTGTGAGGCTTAGAGTAAAACCTGAAAATTTACTTATTTATTTTAACGGGCCCAAGCAAATTTGCATAAAAATCACAGTTTTTATAAACCTGATATTTAAAGATTTCACAAGGTACCAAGAAATATCCAGCATTACTACGAGTCAAGTTTTTATGAAAAAAACGGTTCAAGAAAATCAGCAATAAAATCAATATAACATTACGCTTTTGCACCAAATGTTACCATTTTTTTCTTTTTTTAGCAATGTCGATAGCCCTCTGTTATCTGTTAGAAATCGAAAAGTTGGTAAATTTGCGCAAGATTTGCAGTTGCTACAAAAAATATCTTTTTTCTATTGAAAATATATTTCTAAATGAAAAATTTATCACAAAAACAAGAGCTCTGGTAACTCTTAATATTGAAAACTTATTCTGTTTTTGACTTTTCTACACCATGTTCCAGGTGTGGATAGAAAAGTATTAAAAAGTGTAATTACCGTTTATCACATTACATTTGTTTTTCACATTTAAACTCATTTATTGTTTGACCACTGAAAAAAAATATTTTAACGGATATAACGGTGTTTTCTGGTAAAGCATTTTAGACACAAAAAAAATTCAAACAATTTTTTTTCTCCATTTAATGATTCTTTTATTTAATTTTGTGGTGTTTGTTTAAAATATTACTCCTTGCAAAGTAATTATTTTTAGTAAGAAAAATGAAAAAAAGAAAGAATAAAAATATTTTTTTGTTTGAACATTTTTCGGCGCTTATCAAGAATATAGTCTGGCTTGAATTAGAAATGAAAATAGAAATTAAAGTTTAAGGCTGTTTAAACGTTAAGCGAAGTAGTAAACACTAAATTCTTCAGGACTGTAAAGTTATTTTGGAAAATGCAGTTCATATATGTACATTATTGTAAGTTGCCGGAAAATTGTCCTTCTTTATTAAAGGTTTCAACATATTCTTTTAGCTTAATTCAGCATTTTCTTTGAAAATATACCCTGCGGGAAATGGGTGTCAATTGGTTGGTGTACTCGTCCTGTTACAGGTACAAATCATAAACTGAACAAAAATTATTCGTCGTGATCGGTTAAAAAGGCACACATCAAGTAACTGATAACAAGGTATTAAAGAGGATAGGGGAAAAAATAGAATTACTGGTCCCTACACATACACACTCGTAAATACAAACAAAGTAGATTGAACAGGATCTTAAGCATTTAATGCAAAATTTTCTTATATAGGATTGGCCTCTAACCCGTTCTGTGGTGTTAATTTTGAACCAATTGCCCCCTATAAAGACAACGCAATATAAAAATGACAGGTTCTCTTTATATAAACTGCAAGAACTAGAACCAGTCCCTACCCTAAGGAACCTTTCACGTCAATAGTCTTGGACCAGTCCACTTTCCCGTAGGGTATATACTATAACATTTAGGATTTTTTTTAATAATACTTTTCCCTTAATTTTAAAATCTTGATTTTCAATAAAACCTCAATAAGTATTAAACTATTTACTGTTAATAAAAAGATTCAGTCCAATCAGTGGAAGACTGAGTCTCCAGTTTTAGTAAAAATATATTTCAATTTCAATATTTGTTAAATATCTGCTTGCTTTGGTACCGTGAAATAACTCCCAAATGAAATAACTCCCAATGAAAAAATGAAATAACTCCCAATTTTTTTCCATACAAATTGGGAGTTATTTCATAATGAAATAACTCCCAATGCGTTGGGAGTTATTTCATTATTTTTCATTGGGAGTTATTTCATAATGAAATAACTCCCAGATGAAAAAAATCCCAATGAAATTTTGTTGGGAGTTATTTCATTTTTTCGAAGTGTTGGGAGTTATTTCATTCTTGTTGGGAGTTATTTCATTTTCTATCATTGGGAGTTATTTCATTTTTATTGGGAGTTATTTCATTTTTATTAGGAGCTGTTTCATTTTTGTTGGGAGTAATTTCATTTTTATTGGGAGTTATTTCATTTTACTAAAAGCAAGTGTATATACCAGAGCATTTAAAAAAATTTAATCACGCTAGTATAAAAGGTGACATTTATTTAAAAGTTTTGGGGTTTTACAACCGTGGGTATATAGCCGGCCTTCGGCCGGGCTCAAGAACAAAAAACTCCAGTGGATTCGATCCGCCGGCCTCGCAGTAGCCTTCGGCCGGGGAATATACTTTAAGCTGTAGTACATCGGAAGTATTTGCAGCTTCATAACTAAAGTGTCATAAAATTCATGTTTTATTTGGGGAAGCTTTATATGGAAAGCAGTAGAGCTTAAAGTCCATTGCCCAGCCGAAGGCTACTGCGAAGCTGGCGGATCGAATCCACTGGATGTTTCTCTCCTTGCGCCCGGCCGAAGGCCGGCTATCTAAATAACTCTTTTTACTAAAAAATTATTTAACCAAAAAGGTGCCTCAAGTCCACGCGCCTGTCCTAAAGCTGTAACGAAACCGGCGGTTCGATCCACGAGATTTAACTTATCCTGCGTCCAGACGGAGGCCGGCAGTCATTTGGTTTGTTTGTTTAGAAAATAATTTTACGTTAGTAACATCTTATTTATGGATACAAAAGGTTTTCGCATTATATATATTTTAATTGGGAGTTATTTCGTTTTCGTTGGGAGTTATTTCATATTCTTTGGGAGTTATTTCATTATTGTTGGGAGTTATTTCATTTCCGTTGGGACTTATTTCATGAAAAAACTATTTTTTTTTTGTAATTGGGGGTTATTTCATTTTTGTTGGGAGTTATTTCATTTGGGAGTTATTTCACTTTTTTGTGACTTTTATGAAATAACTCCCAAACATTGGGAGTTATTTCATTTTTATCGTTGGGAGTTATTTCATTTTTTTCGATTGGGAGTTATTTCATTTTCGTTGGGAGTTATTTCATTTGGGAGTTATTTCATTTTTTCCATTGGGAGTTATTTCATTTGGGAGTTATTTCACGGTACCGCTTGCTTTTTAGTCGAGTGTAACCACAAAGTCTGTAATTTTTCAATTTATTTAAATACCAGTGCCCTTAGTTGCTCACATGTTGTGCATGCGTTGTTTTTATTTAATTTTGCCGCAATGATTATTTGTAGAAAGTATTTTGGAGATATTGAATTTTTGCTTAGTTCAGGGATGAGGCAATACCCCATGAGTACCTAATTTTAAAAATTAATAAAAATGGAGTTTCAACCATTTGGATAACAAATTTTGGCTGATTTCAGTTCAGTTTTTGTACACCTTGCACCTTTATTTAATTTCCATGTAAGGCGATGATCGTCTTTTGAAAATTTGTTAATAGTTAAAAGTTACCATTTATTTTTTTTTCTTTTTAAAATAACAGAAAGCTTAGCTCCAAGCTAGTTTCTTTTTGTTTTGTCCTTGTTGTTTTATATAATTCGCAAAAGCTTAAAACTTTTTAAAGTTATTTGGATGTTTTTGCTCGTTATTTGCACCAAAATCGGTTTTCTTAAAGAATGAATGCACTACATACGACAGCAGGAAAACACACTAAATAGAACTTTTCTGCCCGCATAGTTTTTTTCTAGAGGCTTGGCAAAAAAAAAAACTTTTTTAAAATAAAGCAATTACATAAATTTTTGCTTGTGGCTATTTTTTTATATTCCTGCTGCTCGCATAATGTTTGGCAAAATTTTCGCTTGCATAGACTCAAACATGCTTAAATCCATCAGAACACTTTAAATGGCGACACATACAAGACTAACAATGAACAACTTTTTTTGCTTAACAAAATAGAACTCATTTTGTAGTAAATTCAGTACTTCAAAGATTAAAATTTAAACAAACAAAAAAGTATCCCAATAGTGTTGAAATGTACAACTATTTTTCCAAAATGTATTAGTAAGCAAACCCAAGGCAGCATGTTTGTATGTATGGACAAATATTTACATGTGAATGTGAATATGCTACGTAAGTATCTATGTACAAGTACTTTTAGCTCTGTGCGGCATTCATATACACATATACCCCTGAATGTGTATGGGTGCTGGTTATGGTTATGGTTACGGTCATGTGCAAAGTTGTAAATAGGCTCAACGAAATCCTATTTAATGTGCATAAACTTACTGCATTGCCATAAAAGGGATTTTAACTTTAAGTCACATATGATGTGTAAAAATTATTATATATTTTTCTTTATTATTTCAACTATATTTTTTTTATTACACAAACATCAACATACAAACTCGCATAGAGTTCTTAACTTTTTTTAAGTTATTTTTAGTTTTATTTATTTTTTTGGTTTTATTTTGTCGGTTGGATTTATTTTATTTAATATTATAGAATAACACATTTTGTGTAATATTTTTAAAAGGAATAATAAAGTTTATTTAACAGTATAAAACTTTGTATATATGTTTGTATTTAGATATATATTTCTTGTGTACAGCTTTGTTGTTTAAGTTTAGAAGTACTTACTTGTGCTCTTAATACCGTGATTTAAGCACATCAGTTTTGATTAATTCTGTTATAACAGTGAATATATATAATGTATTTTTTAAAAATAAAATTTAATTAATTAGTTGCAAATTAAAATTAAAATGAAACTTTATATAAAGTTCCTTTTTTATTTTAACATTGCTCATACGCACCGTGGTATTCTAAATTAAATTCAACTTCATTGAACATCAAAGCGTATATATACGAATTAGAGACCGTAATTATACATTGCTTATACGCATTGTAAAATGGCTTTAAATATATTTTTGGAATTCTAATTAAATTTAAATTTTTTTTAAAAAAAATGCTACAATATATATATATTTTTCTTTCTATGATAAGCATTTTTTTAACCTACTTATTGTTATGCCTGTCTGTCTGTCTGTCTGTCTGTCTGTCTGTCTGTCTGTCTGTCTATCTCAGTGTTTGTGAAAATCAACGCTAACCTAATAAAAAAGTTCTGTAGGTCAATGAATATTTTACTTTCCACAATTTACAGTATTTTCAAAAACTATGCTTTACATTTCGCCTATTGGAGTCTAGGCTTATATTTGCAGATTGAAAAAAATCGTATGATCATTTTTATTACACGGGTGTTAGTAATAATTATATTAAATAGTCTTTTTTTCTTAAACATATAAATCTAATTTCCCAAAAATGTGTTTAAGCCACTCAATTTAAGCCACTCAATTTTCTATGGATAAATTTTTTTCGTGTTTTTTTCACGGGGGACTATTGACTTGAACGGTTCCTTAGAGTAGGGACTGGTTCTGGTTCTTGCACTTTATATGAAGAGAACCTGTCACTTTTACATTGCGTTGTCATTGGAGGGGGCAATTGGTTCAAAAGTAACACCTCAAAATGGGTTAGAGGTCAATCCTATATAAGCAAATTTTGCATTAATTGTTTAAGATCCTGATCAATCCATTTTGTTTGTATTTACAAGCGTGTGTGTATGTATATATATAAACAGATTTATGTTTATGTTTTTTTTCCCCCTACCTTTTTAAAACCTTCTAACCAGTTACTTGATGTGTGCCCCTTTAACCCACCACGACCAATAACTTTTGTCTAATTCATGTTTTGTACCTGTAACAGGACGGGTACGCCGACCAATTGACACCCATTTCCCGCAGCGTTATTTTTAGTCAATTATCGAGCCATTCTTTTTCCCTGATACAAGAGAAATTTTTTATTTTAAAACTATTATTTTTGGGTATCAGTGGCATAGAAACCAAGCAGAAAACAAAATTGTTAACTTGGACAGTTATAAGTCGTTTTGTTATATTCAAAGTTTTAATTTTAACAAGGCCAATGAGACTTAATTTTATAGTTAAATTAATCAAATTCTGCATTCTGTTTCCCTGTCAATAATTAGTTTTGTTCTCCTTACATCAAAAGAACAGAATGTTGTAGATAAAAAAAGTTTTCAATTTTGTCAAATATGGACTGAAATACCATTTTGCCTACATAAGTTTTAAGTTATTAAAAATTGCATTTTATTTTATTTTCTCAGGATTTTCAATATTCTAATGACTTTTGTTCCTCTTGTATAAAAATGGACCCAAAAGGATTAACTAAGTCCCTTACTTTTTGTATCAGAAAAACAGTTTTTTAAAATTTGATGAAGTTTTGTTTAAAGAAACATTAAGCTAATTAAATTATCTACTTTGGTCAAATGCATAATCAGTTTTTCTTGCAATTAAAACCTCCATAGATTTGTTATTTTATTTTTTTCTGCTTATGAGCTTTCCAAGGACTTTTATTTACCTGCTACAAAAAGCGTCCCAAAAATAATTGACCCCAGTTTTTTTTTTTTAAACTAATGAAACAAAATTTATTATAGAAATTTAAAACATAGTTTGAAATGTTAGATATGTTGTTAAATGGCCCTGTCGTTATTTTTTTTTTTGTATTGTTTACCTTAAACTAACCTTTTCTTTCCTGATACAGCAAGCTATTTTTGATATAAGTCTATATTCAATTGCATCCGTATAACAAAATTAATTGGTAAATTTCTCATATATGGAATGTTTTAGTTTAAGTACAAATTTAGCCAGCTCAAACTAAAAGTAACTTTATCTTCCTCATCTTGTTTATAAAGAAAGCAGCTAAGAAATTATAAATTTAAATCGTTTAATTTTTTGCATCAGAAGGAAAACCTAGCCGCTTATTACAGCTTTCAGTTTTTAAAACTATGGCTTGAGCTAGAATTTTACTAAGTCAAAGGACTATCCCTGACAAAACATTTCATCAGTTAATTTTTCTGTAATTAAACTTTCTGCGTAGTTTTGTTCCCCCAAAAAACTTATTTTCTCTTTAACCGCATAAAGATTTGGTTTATTTAAGCCTGAGGTCAATATCTATTTATTTTTATTAAATAATAATTTTAAAAGCTTTAAGTTTATTTATTTTTGATTGTTGTTAATTAAATTCTGAAAGATACCATCCGAAGGGCACTGTAAAAAAATAATATAAAACTAATTTTAACGAATTCAAAAAAAGTCAACAACAAAACCGTTAAATAATTACTTACTATTTTCTTTATGTTTAAAAGATTGATAAGCAATTCTTATTAAAGTACCGGATATTAATATCACTGCCTTTATTTTCTATAACTTTCTCATTTATCTTCATTTTAGTATCATATCAAATTATTTGATTCAAATATCAATTTATCTTCCACTGCGTAGGTTTATTCAAGCAGAAAAAATTTCAAACCCATAAAGAAGAAAAATCTTTTAAGTTAATAAACATTTAGTTAAAAAAATTGTTCATCGAAAATCACTATTATATGTCAACGACTTTCTATCACACAATTCAACCTATTTGATTAATATACAAAACATTTCCACAAATTTCTTTTTAAATTATTAACCATTTTAATACAGATTTATCATTGGCCAACACAAACGCTAAGAAAACAATAAAAGAGAAGAAATCAAAACAAATCTATGAAAAGTTAATTCAACTTAAATATCAAATTACGGATTATTTTCTAAACTAAATAAATTCTGGTTAACAGCAAGAAAAAAAACAACCTTCTTGATTTAGTGCCTTCAATTAAAGAACCATTTTTATAGTTAAGTAAGAAGATATGACAATGAATGGCTTAAGGCCTGAGAAAATAAATGAATAAAAATTATTTTAAATGTTGTTGGTCTGGTATATTTTACTGATAAGACACATACATTACCACAAATATGTGGTAATATGTACACAAAAACATATAAAAAAAATTTAATGGCAGACAATCAATAGTGTATGCCAACAGTAATATAAACAATAAACAACTATAAGACTTATACAAAATAAGCTACGTTAAAGGGTTATAACACTAATATGCACTCTCCTACAAGATTTAATTAATGTTTTAAGCTAAAAATAGTATTAAAGCTGTTTTTATTTTAGTTTAATTTTAAAAAATTTTAAATGAAAATACTTGGTATTTTACTATATGACAAAATAAAATTGAATCTAAATTTCTATTAAGTACACAGCACTGGACAACTTGATTTGTTCTGATTCAATAGAATAATATAATTAAATAGCTACTAAAATAATGAGCAATAAAAATTGGTAAGACAGTAGGTTTTGAGCTCATCATTTCTCCTGATTCTCAAATGATTTTCTTTGGGTTATGCAGATAATAAAATATACAAAATTGATTAATTCACCTCACAGAACATAATTTCCATTTTTATGTTCACAAAACTAAAACAAACATATTTCCATCACTTTAGTTTTAACATTTAAGACATTTTATTTATAAATGCATTTCTTAAATCATAATATTATGACTTGCTAGAGTTCTCTAAACAAATACTCTTTTTCAAAATTTGTGAAAAAATCATTTGATGCAAAGATGTTTGCATTAAGATTTTGAAAATCTTTGTTTTAAATTCAAAGAAAATATGTTGGTTTTTGTTTTCAAATTCAACATGATTGAAGATTTTTTATCAAACCATATGAGCATTGAGTTTCATATTTTAATGATAGTTTTTGTGAAAAAATTTATTTTTATAAATGAGATTTTCAAATTTTAAAACAACAAATGAATCTAACAGATTAATTTTAAATCTAGCCATTTGCACAATCCGCATTTAAATTTAAGATTATGCTTGTTATCTGTTTTAGGATCTTCAAAATATTTCTTTACTTATATAATAGAAAATTCAATTTATTTCATATCTGTTTAATTCTTCTCATTAACTTTTAAGGTTTTGTTTTTTATTAATAAATAATTTTGAATACTTTTTCTTAATACAACTAGGATTACTACTCCGTCACAGCAAACTTATAAATGCAAATAAACCGCTTATATAACCTACCGGCCACTGCATGCATTAAAAGAGATTTTGCGGAATCTTCTGCGATCAGAAAAATTTTCAAAAAGTTCTACGAGCATGCTAAATATTAAAGCAGGGGCTACAATATATGCATTTTCTTCTGTAAAGACCAACAAGGCACTTTAGTGATAGATGAATGTGACTATTTAAAAATTTGGAAGGAATAAATTTTCAAATCCTTGATATTTATTAACAGCTGAAGATACCCCTCCTTAAATCCATAGTATAATATGTGACGATAAAAGGTATTTCATTCCCAGATAAAAAAAGCAGAAAAAGATTTCTTAAAAATGAAGTAATCTAAGAGGGGAGACATTGAGTTGGTAAGAAGCATGCATAAGCTAATCGCCATGATTTGACTAGAAGAACGTATTCCCGATGATTAAAACCTAAGCGTCCATTTAGAAGGATAAAAAACTATCTGTACTATTTATAGAACATAAAGCCTCCTACCTACCCATCGAGTACAAAACACATAACATATAAAATGTTTAAAGCTAAAGGCAGCGATCAAATCGGCCCTTATCAACATGGGTAGTCCACTACCAACAGATATTTATTCTACAACGAACATGAAAGAAAGCCCATTAGAAAGAGTTTTAAAGTTAACACCTTTTAACCAATTACAAGATCACTTTAGATAGTCCTTTTAGTGCAAAGGCATTTGAGCCCATGTAATGTACAAATTTATAAACTTTAAATCTGTGTTGTAGAAATAAATAAAACCAAATTATGATAAATTTCTCTCGTGTTTGTTTTGAGTGTTACGTTATAAAATTTCATTAAATTATATGTATTATAAATTTTATTATTACTTATTATTGAAAATTAGTTAATCTAGCATTATGTTATTAGTTAACCATACGTACTTCCTTAACTAAATCTGTTCTTGCATAAAAAGATACAAATGCACCCTAAGACTAACTTCAAATTGCCATCCGTGAGTTTAAAATATGCAATGTTTATACGTGGCAACATGTTTGGATCAATGGTAACGTTGTTTAACAGAGCCAAATCTATGAAACAAATTAATGTTGCTGACTTCTGATTATTACTATGTGGTAAAGTTGATAGAACAGTTTTTTTTACAGACTGAAAATTGTTTGGGGTCTGAAAAAGACACTTGTAGAAAACAGAAAAGAAAAATTATTTACCTATATAAGGATTTTTTTCCAAAATATTCATTCTTTATAATTATTAAGAAAAAAATATATTTTTTTAAATAAACAAAATAACGTGCAGCTGTGTTCAGTAATAATATCTATAGTCACGCTGTAAGTGTTGCTAGTTTACCAATGCTGTTAACCTTTCTACAAACAATTGTCTCTTTGGAAGTGTTCAAACTTTTTGAGCAATAACTGGCATATTTGTAATAAGCAAAACTAGGTATGTAACAATCAGGTTCCGGTGGCCATCATTCTTTTGCTTTAAACATCCAACTAGTTAACATCGTAACAGCTTCCAAAACCAAAGTGATATATATGTAAGTGAAAAATCAGGGAAATAATAATTAACAAAAGGAAATCACAAGTATTTAAATACCACAAACTTTAAAAGGTAAAAACATAAATTTTTATTGTATTTTATTAAAAAAAAAAAAAAAACCAAAAAAAGTAATGAACGTTAAATAAATATTTATTTGGTAAAAGTAGTTCTTGATGCGCAGCATTCATAAAATCGTTTCACCCGCAAAAATAAATAAGATACTACACCTAAAAAGGTAAATTTTCTGATAGATTCAAACCTACGTAAGAAAGTATTTTTTTATTTTTTCTTTTTTTGTAGAAGTTTTCATCCTTTAGGAAAAAAACACGTGGTGGACTCATTATTCGAGCCACCACTGTGCTATTTTTTTACATTTCTTTTCTTATTCGGCCACCAACTTATTGTTCTCTCCTCAAATTATATGCAATTACATGCCAATTAGTTGCTCAGGCACATGGTTTTAAGCAAGACACTAAGAAATAGTAGAAGAAACTAAAATTAAAAAGTGAATAAAGAAGATTGGCTTAAGTTAAATAGATCGGGGAAAACAACCGAATTTGGCTATAATTTAAATTTCCATTAAAAACCTATTGTACCTGGGATATCTGGAAAAGAATACTGTGACAAATACGTGCAACAACAACCACATAAGAACTACAGGCTGAAAATTTATGTACATATATATCTAGTAGTGTTTTCAATTAAATTCAGATTGCTGACATACATACATGTACCCGTTAAGAACCAGCAATTGAAGAGGCCTCATCAACAGCTGCTCTCAACATTTTTGTATCGGTAAGTGATAGAAACATTGTTTATTCAATTATTTTGGAGTGATACATATTATCACATGCAATAAATTTTATCAACAACATTATTAAAGCTAAGCTTAAAATAATATTGTTAAACCTGTTTCGGTATCAACATGTTGCCGAAGAATTTGTAATGTTGTAGATGCGTCAACATTTCTCTTTTATTATCATTTTGAGTTTGGTACCCTATTGTCAGTACAATAAACAGTCCATGCATATATATGTATATATTGTGATTAAGTATAATTTTTCTAGTGTAGTTGTAACTTGAATTGTGAATTTGATAGTTTAATTATTTGTAATTACAGCTAAAATTAAGCGTTTAAAAGAGAAAAATATTACCTCAAAGTTTTTTATAAGATTGTATTTCTAATATGTTATGAAATAAAATTTTGTTGTTTTAATTTGTGAATTAAAATGGAAGAGTAAACTTAGAAGATTTCTTACGTAATGTGATGTGTTATTGTCAGTGGTAGGGCACATACGGGATTTTAGTAAGTAATTGTCTCGTCACTAAAATCAATGGTAGGGAGGGTAAAGAGACGCATATCTATCCAACTTCATCTAGGATAGATCATCAATGTCTTTTTTTATGGTTAATTTCATGCAGATCTCCGTTGATCGTGATATGGGTTCTGAAACATCTTGCTTTTTTTGATCAACTTTGTTTTTATTTTCGGGAGTCTATAATAATATTTATGATGAACGTAATCTATTCTTAAAAGAATTTCCAAAGAACAAGAACCCACCCAACCGACTGACCGCTAGTGGTTTTCAATGGCTCCCATCTGTTCTTAAAAATTCTCTTAGAGCAACAATTAACAGTAGCACCAAATTTATATTAAGCGTGAGGTGAAAAGATTAAATAAATAAAGAAATTTAAAATTTGTTCATAACACCCAAGTTTGAAATAGGCGAATACAAGACCATAAAAAAATTAAAAAAATACCTCTTTTCCGTACAATGTGGCTTTAAAAAAATTACAGCCTGTTATTCAATTTTTCAATCTATAAATGTTCAAGGTAATGCGTGACGAAACGCTAAACAAAAATGTTTACCAAAAGCCATATGGCAATGATATTGACATCATGGGACAAAAATTGCGAGTTGTCAAGCTGTCTTTTCTGATATAAAAAAATAGTCGGCTAAGATAGGTTTGGATATAGGTTAAGACAAAATTAAGTAAGTGGTTTCAATGAATAGGGAATACACGAGATTAGGTCTTGTTGTCCAAATACTTCTTGTAGGACATTTAAAGTCGATAGCTGTTATAGTTTCTGAGATACAGCGTGTCAAAAATGTCATAAAATTTTTTTATTTTTAAGGGGCCTACCTCTGTCCCTGGTGCTATCCAAAAAAATTTTTTCTCCAAAATGTAGGTCTTATTGTAGAATATTTTAATTCTTTACCTGTTATAGTTTCTCAGATTTAGCGCATTAAATATTTCACTTAATATGTGCGGTTGTAGGGGAAATTATTCTTCCCCTGATCCTCTCTGGAAAAAAAATCCCTAATTTACTTCCCTATCTTCAAAGTATCCGTGCCAAGTTTTGTAGCCAGATCGACTACATTTACTAAGATATGTAGGGATATATGCAAAGATTATATCCTAAAAATTGGATTATTTTTGGTTTTCGCTTACATCTTTGTCAATATTGAACCATTTTTTATGATTTTAAATAGCTATTGCTTTAGGGATGTTTTAAGTTGTTTGATTTTTCAAACAGACATACAGACAAGCAGACGGTTACGGCTATATCGACTTCCCTATCTTTCAGAATCCAGAATATATATACTTTATGGTGTTTTAAGTAAATGTTGTAGAAGTCAAAAATGAAATGACCAACCGATAAATACCCTTACCACTAAGTGAAGAGCATCAAAAGGCATATCCGTACCCCAAAATAAAAATCCTAATACTGGTTCTTCTAAAGTCGATATTTTTGAGTTTTTTTAGGCAGGAGTTAGGACTCTTATATCAAAATCGGAAGGCAGAAAAACAAATTTGGGAGGCACAAAAGTGATTGAGGAAACGCTCTCAAAGGCGAAATTATTTATTTGTTGTAGTTTACAAACTTTTTATAAGACAAATCAATTTTCATACTAATCAACCAGATTGCAAAAGCAATGATTTAGTTGTTGAGTTAGCACGAAAAAATACTTTAATTACCAGCCGTCGTATATTAATTTTTGAAAATTGTAAAAACCTTTGAAGATATTAAAATATTTACTTCACGTTCAACTCGGTTAACGAAAATAAATTGTCAATAGCCAAATAATTTTTTGCAATTAATTGATATTTGTTGTCATTATTTTCTGTGTCAATTAGCTTTAAATACACAACTTAATATTACTTTTGTAATTGTTACTTTTGTTCAGTTGTAAAAATGGAGAGGAATAATAACTTCTGATTTAATGCGACATGGCTTTTAATACAAACATGAAAGACAAAATCATGACAATTGTATACCCCCCACATAAATCCTTTTCAAGAAAGTTAATTCTTTAATCAACTTATAAAGTTATTCTCAGTCAATCCGTACACTGTATGATGAGCCTTAAGCCATTATTTACTTTTGCCTTATAGACTTCTGTGCAAACACCTACTACGTATATGGTTTGTCGAAGTACTCATAATTTCTTTAACTGCAATTAAAATATAATCTCTTTTAACATTTTATTGTATTCCCCCTAATGTCATTTTTTATTAGTTTATTTCACAAAAAAAAACTTTTTCTGAAAGACCCATTACATTTTATACAAATTAAATGTGTAAAGTTGTTAAACTTTATATAATTTTAAATAAATTTTTCTTTTTGCACAATTTAAATTGAAGTGAAAATTTATAAATGCATATTTTATTTTTAAGTCATAAAAGTTAAACTAAAAATGTTATTATTAAGTTAATTCTATTGCTAAAAACAGGAAAGTGTCATTTAAAAAGAAACCAGACTTTTAGATTTATAAATTTAAATTCTTTCTTATATACTTACTTAAGTCCATATATCATTTTTGCCTTCGTACGGTCACCCCTAAAAATAATTATTTTAATTTTTAATGAGTATTATTGGAAGCACTTTTAATCCATAAATGATTTCGCAATTTTTTAATCAAATTACCGGCAAATATATTTTTGATATTTAGTATGCACGTCATTATCCTTCCAATCTTTAAAAAAAAATACAAAAAAAATCAAACGCTCCCTCATATTAAAACTCATAAGGAGATAAACTTTGGATGCACTTAAAATTTTAAAAATAAGTTTAACTTGTTAAATATATAAAATACTTAAAGAAACTTTCACACACGCGAATACAAAAGCATCTTTTCAGATGCCTTATGTATTAATATTTAATTTATTTTTAACTCCAGCACTTAAACATGCTGACGTTTTCACTTAAAAAAATAAGTAAATAATTAATATTTTATTTCAATAACTTATAAAAAAAGAAAATTTAATTATAACGCAAGCAGAAGTTCAGAGAAAATGTGAACGAAATTTTACTCCTTAAATGCGTTTATGGTTAAGCACATAGACACACAATACACGCATATGGTACTTGTGGCTGCATGTATGTATGTATTTTCAGTTAAAATTTAATTGAATGAATGAGTGTTTAATGGCTTTTGTTATTATAAAATTATTCTTATTTTTAATAATATGCAGATGAGAATTGAAAAAAATGTTAAAGAAATTGTTATCAAATTTTAAATGGTTTCAAAAATATTATTTAAGTAGTTTCATTAAATAATGCAAGAGAAAATCAAGGACTAAAAAGGTAATTTATTACAATTATAAAAATATAATTTTTTAAGGGCGGGGCAACTCCTACTGCATTAAATGTCTTATATATTCATACAAAATTTCATAAAAATTGCCGCTGTGTTGTTATGTACATTTTCATAAAGTTAATTTTTAACAATATCTGTTGTGTATAAATTAAGACAACTTAATTTAACCTAATAAACTTACCTTTTATTTTTTTTAATATTAGTATTATAATTTCTAAATTATTATAATTTTCAAATATGACATCCAAGATCATATATGTAGATGTATTTTAAATCATAAGATTGTTAAGTATTAGTGAAAATTGTTTAATACTTTTTGCATTTAAAATTTCTGGTATTATTCATAGATACTAATACACACAAAACATTTCCAGTCGTGAGTCTTAAAATATTTTATGTTGATGTGATTTAACAGCTTTTGCCCAATGTTATCATTAGTTAACAGCGCACAATCTGTGAAATAAAATGATGTTGCTGGCTAATTGTTATTACTAGCAGAGTTTATATGAAATGGTTATTACAGAGAAAAAAAAAATAAATAAATAAATCTTTCTTGAAATCTATTGGTAGAAAAAGGTTAAACTTATTCATTTTTTTGTAAAAATAACCTAATTTTTTTAAATAATATAACGTCCAGCTATGTTTAGTATTAATATCTACCGTCACGCTATAAGTGTTGCCAGTTTCTACCAATGTTGTCAACTTTTGACAAACAACATTAAGTTTGGAAGTGTTCAAACGTTTGAGCAATAACTTTTGTATTTGTAATAAGCAAAGCGAGGTATGTTACAATCAGGTTCCGGTTGCCATAATTCTTTTTCATCTATCTTCCAACCAGTTAACACGGTAATAGCTCCTCAAAACTTGTGAAGATATAATTGAAAAATTTAAAAAAAAATAATTCATTATAAAAAGGAAGTGAACGCGCCGAACCAGGGTGTGCCATTAGTAAATGGATATTATTGGTGGGTAGGATTCCGTCAAACCAGACGAAATAAACCATAACCAATTTTTTTGTGATTTAAAATGCAAAATTATTTCTCGATGCATAACATCGATAGCAGCATTTTGCCAGAAATAAATAAATTATCTAACCTAAAGAGGAGTTCTAAAAATTAATTTTTGCAAAAAAAATCGTGGTGGACTCATTATTTGAGCCACCACTGTGCGATTTTTTTCTATTCTTCATTAGTCTACTTGTTTGGCTACCAATCAACCTATTGATCTCTTTTCGATTGTTAAACGATATCCAAAGTAATGTTGCTCAGCCACATGGTTTTGATCGAGTATATATTTTTTTACTAGACGATAAACGATTAATAAAAATAACGGAAAAGAAACTACAACTAACCAGTACTCAAGGGAAAAAGAAAACCATTAGATCGGTGAAAACAGCAAAACTTGGTTAAAATTGAAAGTGCTATGCAAAAACAATTAGTCCAAAAAGCTACATATAACTACAATTGCAACAAATCCATGATCTAGCAGCTACATCCACATTTCTGGATGAAGATTTATGTTTATAGTGTTTTTGTGTGTCCTAGTGTCTAAAATAAATTCGCAGTAAATATAAAAAATTGATAAAAATATGTATTTAACTTTCCTAAAAATCTATATGTACCTATTCAACAGTTAAAACCAAAAAATAAAACTTAAATTTCTTAATGCTAAACCTACATACAGATATCTTGCACCTCCTGTAAGAAATAAAATGAAATAACCCAACAACAAACACAATCTTTTTAAACATTAAGTAAATAGTAATAAAGTAAGACATATAACGTATAAACTAATATGGCACCACCATCACAGTCAGTTTATCATAAATAGCATTAGGAAATTTATGTTTCTGTAGTTATCGTATACATAGTAATTAAATTTTGTTTATTAAATCTAGCTAAGAATTTTGAAAATATTTTTGCATGATACCCTAATGAATTTATTTTACCTCACATACGATTGTTGACATACATACATGTACCCGTTAAGAACTAGCAATTGAAGAGGCCTCATCAACAGCTGCTCTCCACATTATAGTATCGGTGAGTGATATAAACAGTGTTTATTAAAAATTTTTTTATTGTGCACTCTTTATCTTTAACAAGAAAGTTTTACAAATAATATTATTCAAGCTAAGTTTACATGAATGTTTCTAACCATGGGTTAATATAAACATGTTGCTCAATAATTTATAAAACTTATATTTTGTCAACATTCTCTTTTATTACAATTTTGGTTTTGCACCCTATTGTCGGTGTAATAAACATTCTATGCATGTATATACCTATATATACATATACTTTGTTTTAAAATTATTATAATTTTCGTACTAGTGTAATTCGTACGTGAATTTTAATTAAATAGTTATATACCATAAGGGAATTATATTGAGATATAAATTTCACATATTGTTTTAAGAAGAAGTATTATTTTAGAATTTGCAGATATTTTGTTTTTTTTTTATAATATTTCGTGAAATAAATACTGTTGAATAAAGTGTGAATTAATATGGATAAATAAATTTGCAAATTATCTTACGGAATGTGATGTGTAATTGAAAGTGGTAGGAGGATTTAGGGATTTTGGTAGCTACTTTTCGCGTCACTAAAATCCATGGTAGGGAGGGTAAAGAGACGCATATCTATCCAATGACATCTAGGATAGATCATCATTGCTTAGTATGGTTAATTTCATTCAGACCTCCGTTGATCATAATATGGGTCTTATCACATCTGTTTCTTTTCGATCAACGTCTAGTTTTTCTTCGGGAGTCTATAATAATATTTATGCTGAACGAAACCTATTGTTGTACGAATTTCCAGAGAACAAGAACCCACCCCAACCGGCTGACTGCTAGCAGTTGCAATGGCTCCCATCGGTTCTCGAAAATTCACTAAGAGCACTAATCAACAATAGCACCGAATTTACATCCCAATTAAGGTGAAGCGATTGCGTTCATAACAGTGTCTATATTGAGATTGAATTTTTTAGGGTGGCATTATCCATTTTGTTGTCTTGATGATTTTGATTTAAAAACCCTATTTCAGAAGAAATAAGGTCTAAAGTAAACAAAATTTTATAAAAAGTCCTATAGATTTTTTAATTTGGTAAACGTATTTTCGCTTACTAAACTGCTTAAAAATATTAACCAATAGAGGTCTTATTTATACATTAGAAATTCAGTGGCAAGAATTTAATTTTTTTAGTAGAAAAAAAATAAGAGTTAGAGGGTTTGAAGGGTAACGGGCATTATGCACCCCTTTTTTCCCAAAAATTAAAATCAATAGTTCACTCCATAATAGGGATTGGCAAACAAAGTTTTATTTTTCTTAATTTTTTTAATTTCTTCCATAGCTCCCAGGACGCTCCTACAAATGTCATATATAAGACCGACCCCAATTATGTTTTCCTTCCAAACATTACCATACAAAATTTTCAGAAATTATAAAAGAAACACCTACATTTTCCCGGAATCGCCCCTAGAGGAATAAAATGTGTGAAAGCCCCCATTATTTTTATTTCCCAAATATATTCCCAGAACATACTTACCCCCTGTCACTATCGGCCAAGGGGATTGCCATACAAAACTAACAAAAATTATGTAAGCACGCCCAAAACTACCTTAAAGTAGACCTAAGAAAAATAAATTTTAGGACCGACCCCCATTAGTTTCCCCTCCCCAGAATATTCCTATAACATCCTTACCTCCTACATATCTCCATCGCCTAAGGAGGCTCTCATAAAAAGTTTGGGAAATTGTAACAAAGCCCCCCTACAGCTTCCAGGGTGCCCGTCGATAGCCCAAATGTAGAACTGACCCTTTCTTATTTTTCTTAACAAACATTTTTTTAAAACATTCTCAGCCCCTTTCTCCACCCCCTAAGGGAGTTGCCATATAAAATTTGAAAAAAATAGGATAAAACCCCCTACACGATGTGAAAAGTATATGAGATTTGAAACATCCTAATATAGCGCTATTGTTTAATATAACGTTTGCGAGTTCAAAAGCTTAGAATCAAGGACTCCCGAGAACACTGAACATGTTGCAAGCAGTTTCCATGAAAATTTTCGACCTTTAATATGAAAAACAGCAGCATCACTGGGACTTTCAAGAGCGATTATTAATAAAATTTAAAAAAAAATCTAAAGTTCTATCCTTCTAAAATTCAAATCATTTAAGATCTGAAGAAAGTGTGTTTAATTTACTCAAATACTTTGGTGAAATGATGTTGGAGCGTTTTTACACTGTAAGACCCATTATTTAGGGCAAAAAGTCTCATTTCACTTCATCGGCCACGCCAGCAAGCAAAACTTCCGTTACTGGACTCCAAGAAACTGTTACCCTTACCTTAATTTTTAAAGTCATTGCATTGCCCCAGGGTAACTGTTGGATGTGCCTTATTCACGCATGAGATAATAATACCATTTATTTTTTAAATTTCTCGAGGACAGGCGACGAATATAAACGGTAAAAATCATCGACGCATGTTTGCGGAACTTTTTTTGCCAAACTTGTGAGTTCATAGATTGTACTCTTCACACATGTGACTTTAACGGCATGGGGCAACTGCACACACAGCCAGAGCTTCGATGAGTTTGCTTAGAGAAAATTTCCCCCAAACTTTGAGCAGTCGCTTTGGGGACATATAATTGCCACCGAGTTCGCTAAATATAACTTCCATGAATTTTTTAAAGGGGGCTTTCTGTAAAGGAAACCATTTGTCCTATAACTAGCTCAGTTGAACCAAGTTGTATATTAATAAAACCTCGAGGTCCTCGAGGTCCTCGAACTTTTGTTGCGTCCAAACACCCTGTATTAATTGAGAGTGGCATCATAAGTTTTAAAAGATACAAATGAAAGAACTGTTAGCTAACATATGAACATATTTGATTATGTCTATGCATAAAAAGATACATAGATATAACTTGCATTTATAACAAACAAAAAAAAAAATAAAATTAAAACACAATAACCTACAACTAGTTTAACTCAAAGGGGGTAGAACATTTTTCTTTCAGTTCATCTCTTTGTTATGTAAAGAAAAACAAAAATAAAAAGAAAGAAAAAAATCATAAAAATAAATATAAAAATTACTAGAAATATAAAGAACTGTTATGAATTTAGCGCAACTATAACATTAGTAACAGTATGTTGCATTTTTATTACAAACAATAAAAATGTCATAAATCTTTATATTCTTCTCGTTCAACAGAGCAAAATATTCCAAATGCAGATACTAACATAAAAGTAAAAATTTAAAAGATGGATTCATAAACTGGAAGAGCTCTAAGTCCAATATACTTATTGTAAGGACTAAATATATTCCTTTAAATTATATTTTAAACAACAAAAAGATTTAACTCAATCTATGTTTTATTTTATTTATAATAAAAAAAATTTGGCTTGAATTTGCCCTATTTAATATTTAAGCTGGTCATCAGTGTTTGTTTATTAAAATAAATCTTTATTTTCTTTCAACGGTTTTATTGCTTTTGTTTATATTATGGAGGTTTTTTTGAATTAACTTAGCAAACAACAGAAGTTACACATGATGAATTTAAAAAAAAATAGAGATGGTTTAGTATTTTTAAATTTTTTTTAAACTGTTTTAAGCTTTATAAGACCACAGCTGAAAAATAAAGTTGTATTATAAATTTAAATTTATATCAATGTGCGGTCAATGCTGATTTTTTAGATTAAGAGAATTTCGTTAATGTATGGCCTTAAATTTTTTTTGTCTGTCCGCCTTTCCGTGTTATGGTCACAGTCAACTTTTTTAAATCCCCCCGATGTCGCATAAAAGCGTAAGTGGTATCAAACTATCATAAATATTTCCAAGCAAATTGCTATTGCGAAATCGTCCAAAAACTGACAGAGTTATGTCTCCAAGACAACCTGTCTTTATTTCCCTTATATTTGTACTTTGAGAACTTTAAAACTGCCCAGGACTTGCCCCTACACGGGTAATATGTAAGACTGACTCCCATTAATTTTTTTTGCAAACATGTTTGTGGAACAAACTTATACCCTATCTCCACCGCCTAAGGAGTTTCGATACAAAGATTTATTTAATTTTTTTTTTAAATCGCTCCCAATGCTTCCAGGGTGCTTCAACAGAGGTCAAAGTAAGATCGACCCCAATCCGTTTTTGTGAACCATACCTACTCCCTTACACCAGCCACTAACAGGTTTGTCATACAAAATTTTTAAAACTAAAATATATTACAGACCCCAACCAGTGTTCTCTTCCAAACATATTTTTAAGATCATCACCATTGCTCCCATACAAATTTTGGTAAAATTGTAATAAGTCCCCCTAAAGCTTTCAGCGGGGCCATGGATATTTCAAATGGTTTTCCTTGCAAATATTTTCCCACAACATACTTACCCCCTATCTCCGCCTTCTATTACCCTCTATTCACATCCTTCTAAGGGAGTTGCCATACAAAATTTGAAAAAATGTGTTAAAAGCCGCTTCAAATTCCCTAGTCAACCGAAGAGAGTTAAAATATGACACCAACACTGTTTTAAAATTATAAATATTCCATAAATTAAAAAAAAATGGATAAAAATAAAAAAATTTCGGGGTTTCGAAAGGTCAGTGTGACGGGTATCTAAGATTCGGCACAGCTGAATATAGCGCTTTTACTTGTTTTTGTTTTCTACCTGTGAAACAAACAATTATTTATGTGAGAAAAAAGTTTTGAGCAACAGGTTTATGCCGATGGCGCTTCAGAATTAAGTTCTTGCGGTTTTTGGACAATTTTCTAGAAAAATTCTATGTACCAAATAAAATAAAGGCAAACCGTAAGAGGCAAAATATTCATTAGTTTTTGGCTTAATATTATTAAGTCAAGCTTTGGCTAATGATATTGTCTTAAAGAGAATATACATTAGAGTATATATTTGACTTTAGGGCTGTCGTTAATGTAATGGGCTAAATCTGAAATGACGAGTTTAGTACATATTTTAGTTTTATTTATGTATTCCATCGGCTTTTAAAATGATCACATACTGAAAATATGATATTCTGTTTGAAATTTTTACAAAATTGTCATACATGTCACAAATTCTTTTATAAAATTTTCATATTTTCTTTTAAAAGAAAATTTGTTTTTTGGAAGAAATAAAGAATTAGGTATGATCTTTAGCTCTATAAACCACCACATATATAAATTAAAAAAACTAAGCCCCTTCCCGAAAATATTTTATACGACATGATACACAAATTCAAGGGTCACCCCGTCACAACTTTATAGTGGTAACTTTAAATAGAAATTCTGTATAAGAATGTCTGCCTATGACTATACGTTAAAAAAGTTACCCTGCTTTAAACCAAAGCCTTTTTATACCCACATGACATATGTAGGTTGTAGGGTTATTAGGTGTTTGTGCATATGTTTGAAATTACCAAAATTAATGGTCTGAGACCCATCTTCAAGTATACTAATCGACTCAAAAATACTCCGAGCTAAGCATGTTGGTTCGTCCGCACAGACAAGTTTTTTAACGCTTTCTCGTGTTCTCTCGGAATAGCATTTTAATCTATAAATGTGTCTTATACCGCTAATAACTGCACTGAACAAGAGCATTACCAGCAAGTTTTTTACGACAGCCCCCTTACAAATATTCCACCTGGGACCATGACGTACCATGCAGACACTTTGAGAATATGTAATGGCTTCTTGTGCATCATTCGTGGTTTTGTGGTTTTCCAGAAGCAATCGGTTTTTTATTCACGTACCAGCTGATGTGGGAATGAGCCTCATCGTTCATTATGATTTAAGTTGAAAAATCAGCCTCGAGATTGGGGATGCATTGGGCAACAGTTACACGCGTTTGCCTGTCGGCAGGCAGTAGTTTATGTATCGACTGGACTTTGCATAAAAACATGCACAGGTCTTTGATAAAAATTCGCCAGCTGATGGCTAATTGCGAGGCACGAGTTTTGGTCGATGCTGTTGGCTGCAGCTCGATATCCTCGCAAACAGCGGTGATATTCTCAGCAGAACGGGGGCTCTGGGGCCAGAAACTACTAACGGCATCTTATGTAATTCCATATTATTCAAGGTTGGTGGTCAAACGGTGCAGTGTTTTCGTAGTCAGTGCCGGACGACCGGGGAAACGGCGACGGAATTCACCCTGTGCCAACACCACAGACGAACTATTATGTAAAGAATTAGACACGGGTTTTCCGCGTTATTGCAGGTGTATCGCTCCATGGCTTGTTTACTTTCATTCTACATTTGTCTAGTTCAAAAAAGTCAAAACAGATATCAGAGTGACCGCCATTTGCAATAGGGTGTTTTCTTTGGCCCACCTTGTATTATACTGAACACAAATATTATTTATTTTTTATAAAGCCCCCATAAAAATGTGGTGTGGGTTAAAGTATGGTCGGTTTTTGCTGGCTCTTACTTTCTTACTTCCGCTCAAGTCATAATATTACGTAAAAAAATAATTATTCCTCTACGACATCTAGAAATCGAAATAGTATTTTATGAGACGTATAGTGGTGATTCCCTTACGTCAATATATTTGTTCCAAGGGAACATGTTTTTTAAATGACTTTTGAGCAGATTACAATTTTTTTATTTCATTTTTTATCCAGATAACGCAGAAGGGGTTTTTTGGCCTTGTAAGACTCCATAGAGTATTATTTGTCTGGGGTTCTAAATCTAAGTATTCAAAGTTTTCCTTAAGTGATGCCGATTTGCTTACAAAGGCCATCTAGGATTTTGTCGGTCTCTTTGGGCCTTTTTTTCAGATAAAAGCCTCGGCAATGAAAAATCTGTTGTATTTTGTTTAACGGTAGGTAGAAGAAGCATGTGTATTAGCTTTTCCAATGTCCTTTTAACAAGGTTTCTGGGACAATCATCGATGTGCTTGGAAGTTTTAAATGGCAGGTTTTTCAAACGGATGATTTACTTTTTTAGATTTAAACCGATTTAATTTTCTAGATAAAAAATATCACTATTTTTGATTTGAAAAGGACTGCAAATAGTGATTATAATAGGTGAGTTGTCTGAAGATAAGTCCAACCAGGCTCGAATTTCAAAGTGTCCTTGGGATATATGTTTTTTTGCCCTGAAATACGTAATGTGTGGAAATTTGTTGTGGTCGTTTGGCTAATAGGTTGGTTGTCGAGTTGAAAACGTTATGTCCCACAACAGATTCGGATTTATGCAACACAATATTTGTATCACGGTTTTGCAAAAAATTAAACCTTCAAAACTGAATCCTATGCCAAACATTTATGTCCTGCAATTTCAATTAGAATACCCTTAAATGTGGGACCTGTTCTTTAATAGCAAGAATGCATGGACAGACGAATGGATAGACAGACACACAATATTTCAGTTGAATGGAAAAATCGCTAGTAAACTAGAAAATATTTTCATAAGGTTGTTAAAAATTCAAAACTTTAATTTTAACATAATATTTCTCTCCAAAACGACTTTTTCTTTCTATCTCATAAATATGTTTTGCAACAAAATATTTTGTCAATAAAGTTTGTATAACAGAAGCATATTGGCGAGTGTTTGTCAGCAGTTATTGTTTTGTTTGTGATGTACTTGAAGGAACAATATCAGTAAAAAGTTAATGTATATTAAAGGCACTTAATACACTTAAACAAAGAAATGCTCATAAATACAAACACACACAGATGCACTAACACATTCATATAACTAAACCATATAACGGCAGACAACATATTGTAAAACGTGCATTAAACATAAAGGACAAAACTGCATACATAAACACATGTGCAACAAATTATGTTAACGTACGAGTATGTATATGAAAAAGAGTTGACGCACATACACTTTTATATTAATGGCTATAAGTGAACAGAGAAAATTCTATTGTTTACTGCTTTATGGAATTTTTTCCCAATTTTTGCCATAAACATTTATGTTAAAGTGATGAATCAACAAAAATTCAGCACAAAGTATGCTTAAAAGTTATAGAGCTAATTAAATTGTTTAAACTAAAAGAAGTGTTTAACTTTTAAACGTTCATATAAAGCAAAGAAGCTAATAAGATAACGGAAGTTATAAATATTTTTTTTAAATTTTGTATTAAAATGCACTAAAAAGTTTAAACAACTGATGCCAGTTTTTCTCGTTTAAATATTGTGTTTTTAAAAAAACTCTTTTATATGAAAATAATTATTTATATTTGTGTCACTTATCACATCGAGTTCACGTATTTTTTGCAGGCTCAATCATTTATTCTGAACTAGGAAGAGTGCACCAATTAAAATGCAAAATAATAGTGCCAAACGTTAGTTGGCATCGTTGATTTTCGATGTCTTTTAATAAAGAATTTTAATCAAAAAATTTGGAAATATAAAGGTATGCCCCCTTGAAAGGGCCCTAAAACTGGTTTAATGTTATATAAAAAAGTAATTTGCATGAACCTGTGATAACTTTTAAAAACCTGATGTCTGTCCGAGCTATGTCAAGAGTGGGCGAAAAAGCATTTAGAACTAAAAACTTCATAGCAAAAAAATCATAGAGATTTTGATAACTCTGGTCATCATAAATAAAACATTTTTGTGTCCACATAACAGACATAAAAACATACAATAAGCCAGGGGTGCCCAAGAGTTCTTTATTGAAGAGCTAGCCCTAGTAAAAAACCAAAATTTTTTCAACGGTTGTTTCTTTGCACTTGCGTGTATATAGAGAAGAACAAAAAAAAACGAACAGGACAACTTTGTTTGTGTATTTCGTATTGCTAGTGCTGAGTGCTGTATGTGTGTATTAAAACACTGTCCAATCTTGCAGTTGGACTTATTTATTTTACCTCGCCTTATAGTCAATTTTTGTTGACAAGGAAATGACGAATACTTCTTATCTTTAAAAATTAAACATCAATCAGTAGTTGATATGAAAAGGTTACTTTAAAAGCATAACCAGAATTTTAAAATACATTTAAATTTTTTTTTTTAAGCAACGTAGGGGAAGGCAACTTTTTTAAGAATAAAGTTTTTTTTTAGAAAAGATATTTTAGTTATTACGGAGATATTTAAAAGCTTTGTTTAAAAGTAAATAAGAAAGTGGGATATATTTTTAATTTCCCTATTCAAATAAACAAGGACATCGAATTGTCCATCGCCCATATACAATTATTTTCTTTATTAAAAAATTAATTATTGAAAATTTTTAAAATCTTTGGGGTAATTTAAAAACATATTCAAGCAAATATTTTTTTGTGATTCTCTAAAATCTGTTGCCAGTTTTTTTTTCTTGTGTAATATTTATTCACGTTTTGTAATTACATTTTCTGTGCAAATTTTTTTTTCACATTTTAAGTTCCTTGTAATTAAAGTTGTTACTTAAATCAAAAAATCAATTAGATATTTTTTTGTGTCTCTTTTTTTATGTCAATAAAATTTGCATAAATAATTGGCAATGTGAGTCAGCAATAGAGTTTTCTTAAAAAGCATGAAATATGATTCGGAAAATTATCTAAAAAAAACATGTAATTAAACACCATAGAATCACCAAAAGTTGAGGAGTTTACTCTAGTATATAAAACTTTAAAACCACAAAAAAAAAACATAAAGTTTTCTTATAGTTTATTAATTAATCAGTCAAAGTGATCGAAAGAAAAAATTCTTAAGTTAATAAAAAGCAAACAAAAGCAAAAAGAGTTTTGTACAAAGAACATGGAAATCAGGGTAAAAAGAAATCAGTATGAACAGAAAATTAGTAGAGAAAATAAAGAAAGCTCAAAATAAGTGAGAGAAACAAGATGCTTAGAAATTTCAACTAAGTTTTTCGAAAAAAAATTTTGAGAAATATTAATTTGTTGGTCCTTAAAACATTAAATTGCAAGTAAAATATGAGCAAATATCCTGGTACCATTAAATTTCATACCCAGGGTAAATCAAGAAGTAATATTTATGAGCTACTGCGCAACTTGCAAAGGCATCACATTATAAAAAGGAAAACAATTTAGTTAAAAGGAGAAGTCAGAAACTCTGATTTTTGCGGACTTTTGTTTGCTGGTCTTTTATATGGATTTATGAAACCTATTGTGAATATTTCATCAATAAAACCTAAGCTTTTATCTTTAGAATTGTTGTTATTCTTAATTTATTTACCTGTCAACCTAACCATTTACATGTGTATTTTTCAAAATTTTTTGAAACAACGCAATCTTGAAATATACTGAAACTTTATCTTAAGGACTTTTTTGTTAACCCTCTAAGTAGCATGGGACCTCTAAGTAAGCATTAGACCTATAGCAAATGCTTGTTGGTTTTGGTTGTTAATTTAAGATTAAGTTAAGTGTGTTTTCTGACAATTTAGGATTTATTTGATTTTAAAATACATTTTAAAATTAACAAATTTCTTTTGAGCTTACAGGTATTTCAACAATGCAGGAGTTTATAATACTCAGCACTAACTGTTTTGTTACAAGTAAAGCAATTCGCTCTGATATTAAGATGACGTCCTAATTTTCTACTGCATTTCTGGCATGACTGCCGATCTCATCAAGAAATTAAAATATGAGCTAAAAAATAAATTTTCAGAACTTTTAAAAATTCATGAAGCAAACATTTTATTTAAAAAAAGTTTAGTTTTCTACCTTTTGATGCACGCGCTGTATTCACCGTGGAAAAAAAGTTAACAGAATAAATGGAAACACAATATTCTGCTCTTAAATCAACTCACACTCTTGACTAGACAACTTTTCAATAAAAATATAATATATATTTGACTGGCTGCCATACCTTTATTCCATGCTTTACTGATTTATACGTAATATACTTAATAAATCATGTGCTGCTCCATAAAAAAGGTCTTATCTGCGGTCAGCAAATCGTGCAGGATGTAAGACTGTAAGCCAGTCGAACTGTTCTTTTGGCTTGATCACTGTCCAACAAGGACAAAGCAAGAAAAAATCTCATTTCCTCTGCTTCACAAAAAGCCCACATTTTCTTGGAGACCTAACAAGTAGTAATATTATTAAGAAGAAGCTGGAGGCTGTGAAAGATTGTACTGATCGCCACCTGCCTGTCAATAAAAACATATGTTCGCATAAGAATACATAGTTTGAAAGGACAAGGAAAACGGTGGCCAGTTTAGCTACCAAAGCCTCTGCCTGAAATGCAGAGAAATTAACAGAGGGCTCATACCGCTTTTTAATTCCCAGTTCTGGTTTTCCAATTCTGCCCATCAAATGAGTTCTCCTTAGAGAAATATAGGCCTGGCTTTTGCACAGTAGATCCAATGCGTAAGATTGGAATTAATTGCCATGTTTTTCTTACAACTTTTCTGCAAGAGTAAAGCACATTAGGCACCTTTTTTACCATTTTTCAGATTGAGCCTCCGCGACAGCCTACTGTCCAGTGTCCCTCCTGGGGATTTTATTTGTACTTTCACTACTACACGCTCTCGGCGTGGTCCACGGATCATTGTTAGTCTTCTTATTTTCTTAAAAACCACACCCAGCTTCACTTTTCTCGCTAAGTGGCCTATCGTAGCTAAAGTAGCTCCAATCACATGGCTGAGATAAAAACTAAAATTGTATCCTCCGCGAACATGTTTACTGCAGTAGCTCCGCTCTTAAGTTTGATAAAAAGCCCCCTAGCAACTAGCATTCACAGAATTGTTTTGTTGAGAGTACTCATCCTTACAAAATACTTTTTAGAACCGCAGTCTCCGTTTTCGCATTTTTTTATTCTTACCGTAAGATTATACACTCTTAAAGAATAAATATAAAATTTTAATTCGAATGGATTTTTTTTCGTTTGTGTTACGATTTTCATAGTTTCCACTGTGACAGCATTTTTAAAGAGCCTGTAGTGCCAAGAAGAGGCCTCAATGTGTCTTAAAACTAATAAAAGGATTTTTTAGTCCAGAGGATTTCTGGGTAAAATCTCATCTCCATTGATTTCCCCTTCGTAGAGGAATGCTGGTTGTCACGAGGCCAACAAAAGTCCTGATATGGCTGAAAATTAAAGTCTAAAATCGTTTTCAAGGACTTTCAGATGAATGACAAGAAAGACCCTAGAAAAGGATTATTTGATAAATATACGACATTTGATGTCCTTTAGGATACAGGCACGTAACTTTGTTCTAAACATTACCTAAGAATCCAAACTAACCGGGATATAATCCTGCCTTTGCTAGTGCGTAACAGTGCTGGAAAGACTTCATATGACTCGAGTGGTTTTTACAGTTGAAATGAGACAGTTACCCACTTTATACTCTTCTGGAAAACAGTATTGAAATTTTACGTTAAACTTTTACCACTTTTGGGGCCTCTCTTCACTTGACCTGTTGTTGGTCAGTGAATATTACGTTTCTAAAAAAGCTTCTTCAAATTATGAGACTTTTGGCCCCATTTGAAATCCTGGTAAAAAGACAAATGCTCAAAACTGCCTGGAAGGCACCATCAAAACCTTAATTAAATTTGTGACAAGTAATGAGAAATATAAAACTTTTTAAAGCTTTTAAATCATGTCGATTTAAAAAATTGATTCTGTAAGTTTAGTGGCTTTTTATTATCAATTTTTTTCATGTTAATTTTTTTTCGTGGTTACTCTTCATTTTTGTTAATCCATTATTTATTTAAGGATTTTTTTTAAATTATTATTAATGCAAGAAATTTTATATTAAACCGCTACCATTTCTGAAAAATAAAAAATGAACCTTAACAAACCACATGTCTTGAAAATGATTATTTAAAAATTGTTTGTTGTTAAGCGTGTACGTGCATGAATTTTAAAACCAAAATTATGTTAAAATCCTTAAAACAAAAGTTCGTAAAAATTGTTTTCTAAACTTTTTAACATCAAGCGTAAATTTCTTTCTTTTGTTTTTAAAGTGATTGATGTGTAAATTGTGATGAATTAGCATATGTACATATTGTCCGTTTGCCAGGTAAAACTGCGTAAGTAAAAAAATTAAAAATTTTAAATAAATAAATAAAATTAAGATTTGCTTGTTCTTAAATATTCTAACTTTGCATATTTGAAAATATTTCCGTAAAAAAAATATTTTATTTTGTGTGTCGGTTGAAAGCTAGTTAGGCGGTTTTTCCAGAAAAGAGCCAATATGTGTTTTTTAAATCAAATTAAATTTTCAAACACTACATTTACTTGTCTAGACTTTAAATTAGTGTTAAAGCTTTGCATTTTTGATTAGAAATGATTGTGTTTTTAAAAATTTACTACAGTTCATCAATTTTGCGGTGAATTTATTTTGAAGAAAAAAATATTTAAATTATTTTCATTCGATTTTTTAACTAAATAAACTGAAGGAAATATTTTTTATTTAATTTTAAAAATATTAAAAAATACATTTAAATATTTTTCTTTAAAAAAAAACTTTTTAAAAATTTTCTTAGCGCTCTTTTAATAATAAAGTCAAACACTAGAGCAAATCTACAATATACAGAGACACATACATATATAGAACATGTAAACTTTCGATGACTTCAGTTTTAACCACTTGTCCTTAATATCCTTACGTTCTGCTTTAGTAAATCACTTTAGTTTTTGTTTTTTCAAAACCTTAAGCAGCATCAATTCCCCTCATCTGTTACGCTTTAAAGTGTAACAGTTTTCTTAAATTTGATTTTTTTCAACATAAATAAACGATGATTTTTCAAAATTAAATGGCCACGAAAAAAACAAAATAAAAAAAGTATGAATGCAGACATGGATATTACGTGAGATGTTTTCTAAACACGTTCTACATATACTTCCTTGAAGTAACTGTGTTGTTTCCTTGTTCTTTCTGCGATATTTTTAATGTCGTTCTTAAAGTGATAACGATGATTTTCGTTCCATGTTTCATGTTATTTTCGCTAATAAATACTAAAAGCTATAAATCAATTCGTTTTAAATTTTTTTCTTTTTATGTTGTTACTTGGCGGTTAATAAAAAAACGTGCTTTTGTTATAAAACTCACATGAATGGGGGAAAGGAAGCATTAATTTTGTGAGAAAATTATAAATCACGCTTAAGAAAAATCAACTTAAATAAATATTTGCAATAAATAAGGAGCTGTAATGCGTGCGTCAGTTTTTCGTCGTTCTAAGCTTATAATTTTAAAAAAAAATGTTTGTCATTTTTTAGAAATTTTTTGAGATGAAACTTTTTGCCGATCAATTTACTCAATGTTTGTAATTATGGCACTAATTTTAGAAAAAAGATTTTTAATATTCAAAACCTTAATTGAATCAAGTTTAATTTCCCACTAGACCTGGTAGGTTGACAGCAACGAAATCAAATATTATTTTAGTCGGAAATACAGGAAGTCTGGTGGCAAATTTATTGCTTGTCGACAATTTTATTCAAAGTTCGGTATTCGGCGAATAAGTTAAAGACCGAGTGTTGATTTAATTCATTCGTGGCTGCAAAGATTCCGTGCAACAGGATCGGCTATGAATGTGCCGTGGCCAGGGCCCAGTCGATTTTCAAGGTTTCCCGGAAATATTGAACTAGCAGAAAGCAGCTTTAGTAAAATTCAAGACGGAAAAAACAGCCTCACTGGGACTTTCATGAGCGACTATTCATGAAATTTAAAAAAAAGGATCTGTTTCTGTATCGTGTGGCGATGAATACAAGGCTCAGTTCTGAATAGTGTTTTTGACATAACGGAACACATCTGGGTGACAAACTTTATAAAAAATTTAATCCGGATTTTAATAAAACCTTGTGTTAATTATTACGTTTTTTATTTAAGTTTGAAAACATTAGTCTGCCACCAGACACCCTGAGTTTTACTAACAAGATTGCATCTAAGCTGCAAACGAACCCTGTTATTATTCCTTTTTTTTAGACAAAATTTTTAACTAAATGCATGTTCATGTACTTTTAAATGTTTTTATAATTATGGGGAAATACTCTGATGAAAACAGAGCTGTTGAGGATATTTTGGGAAAAAAGGTTTTTATTAACTATAGGCAACTATGAACCAATCCTTTTAACTTGTGATTAAAAATTAATTTCTTTTTTCGAAGAATAACCTTTTTAGTATGTCAAATCCAAGACCAATCTTAGTCCTTCCTTCATTACAGCTGCAGGCACTAACTTTCTAGTGATATCATATGAGCTAGCTGCTTGGCGTCATAATTACAGAAGAGTCTTAACTACACTAAAAGTAAGAATAATATTACAACACATTGACAAAGAATTGTCCGTATCATAAAAGGAGCTGCAATATCCTTCCCTGAGTACCAGTAGCCATTTTTAATGTGTCCATAGTATAACCAGATGTATCGCTAAAATAAAAAAGCGCTTCCAAAATTGTAGTTTGATTGTTGAATATTTTTACGTTATGAATTTTATTAACTTGTCAAAAGGATAATTCCAGAAAGTTTGTTTCATTAACCGAACGTAGAATAAATTTCTAGGCGCTTCGATCTTCTGTACTTTGCCTTTAATTACTGACACCAAGTTTTTGGAGGTATTCCTCCTCTTGATACGTACATCGCAGTTTCGGTCTCTCACTTCTTCCGTAAAATAAGAGGGAAAAGGGGCATAAAAGTGGGTACAAAAGTCATAATGAATTTTAAAATTCTAAAACAGGGTGAAAAATAAAACACAATATTTATTTTATACCGTCCAGCTAGAAGCTAATGGGGTATCAGGTTAACTGTTTTAAACCAAAGGCCCTGGATCCTTTAAGGAAATAAAGCTCCTTTCTTAAATTAGTGAGGTAGTTGGGCCAAATATATATTGCTTTAAACCTGGCAAATATTCTACCAACTGGATTAATACAACAGGCCAAATTCTGCAAAATGACTTGTAAAAAACTCATTGACCCATTTCATCTAAATGTCGACAATAAGGCTGCTTTTGAACGTGCAATTCCATTTTGGCCAAAAACCCAATTTTTCTATTTAAAATTCTTATTCAATTAATAATTTATTTTTAGTTATTCATGTTGTATTTTTTGGATTTCATTATTCTTGTGGCTTAAATGTAAAAAATTGTCTTAAACATCTAGAATTTTAAGAAACACAATGCATTTCGGAGGAAATTTCAATAGAACTTTTATTATCCATAAATAAGAAAGACAGTGTCCTGATAAGAAGAAAACGTCTAAAAACCCGTATTCAAGTTAAGTGTCACAAGTTAGAGAAGAAACGCACAAGTAGTAACACCAAATCTAGCTTTCTATCTCCGTAAGAAAAGCCTGGGTCAAACGGCTCTCTCAACTTAAAAATACTGCATTAAAATTGAAAAAATAAAATCAAATCTAATATTAAATTCGTTTTCCTACATTAAATAAATTTACTGCATAATTTTATTAAATGCCTTAAAGTTGTATTACCCTTTTAGCAAAAACCAAATGTAATTAATTATTATTTTATTCTAAAATGCGTGTGTATGGTTTTAAGTATTTCTAACATCAGCAGTCTAAGTTTTTTAGAAGTTTGAAGTGCAGACATTCAGCAATCTCTTTCTATTTTCAAAGTTAGCTCAGACTCATCACCAACCATCAATCAGTGTCAATTTGTTAGTTACAGTGAAAGGCAAAACATATCTATGATTTACAGAAAATTACTAAAACTCGTTTCTTATTTCTAAGATATTTATTTTGGATCGTGTAATTTTTTATCTTTACAGTTTAAACAAACGTTCGACTGTCTATCTTCTATGTAAATGAATGAATAATTTAAAAGTTAACTAAACAAAAATAAAGTTTTATTATTTTTTTTCACAACTAAATATTTTTGTTATTTAGAATGTATTTGGCCAATATTTTAAATGATTTTCATATATTTACTTTTTCAGCTAATAGGGCCTAATTTCCTTGTGTAAATAAAAACTTGTTTTATTACAGTTTCGCCAACGTTTCGTCGATTTTTGTCGACTTCTTCAGGGCTTTGTAAAACAGTTATTGATTTTTATCACATTAAATAAACGATTAAGTTGAGTTTAATAAACATTAAAAAACAAATATTAAAACACAAAAATTTAACGTTTACTACATTTAAACACAAACAAATATTATTTTTTGTTATAAAAATCAGTAACTGTTTTACAAAGCCCTGAAGAAGTCGACAAAAAATCGACGAAACGTTGGCGAAACTGTAATAAAACAAGTTTTTATTTGCACAAGGAAATTAGGCCCTATTAGCTGAAAAAGTAAATATATGAAAAAAAACTAAATGTTTTGTTTAGTCATAAAACATGCTTTTGATGTATTTGAAATGTAAACTAACCTTTAAAGGATGACACAAATATGGGGTTTACGTTTTAAACTTTCTTAAATTAAAAGAAATAAGATAACTGTACGGTAAGGTTAGCGTAGGTAAATCAGGTGGCTGCGAAAATGGTGAAATAATGAGGTGCAGCTCAATGATGTCCGTTTCTTTAACCCCTTTGTAATACCTGGGGAAGATAAAGATAGAAAGAGAAAAAGACACTAAATTTGATAAGATTAGCTCGAATTAGAAAATAAGATAAAAATAGGGATGTGATATATATGGCTGGCAATAGTCGCGCCTAAGTAGTCCCTGTCCTCGCCCCAACAGCAATGCCTGACAAATGATGATTGACTGGGTACCCCAAAGATGTTCACATCCGACAGGCTATCGGTACAAAAGTGTCTTATTCGGGTGTCATCCAGTGCTAGACAGAAGCACAAGAGGTGTTGTTTACTCTTAGCCTCCTCTGAATATTGCCATTCCCCATCTGCATGGTACCAAATCGGCAGTGACCAATAATTTCAGATTTTCAATGAAAAAAATTATGTACAAGAATATATTTGAAAGTCGGGCCAAGTTTACTATATCGACGGTATTAAAATAAACTTTTGGAAAATAAAGTGCTTATTAAATTTATTAGTTTTTATTTTTTTTAAATAATAATAATTATTCTTTGATTCTTATTTTTTTGTCAAGATATAATAATTAGTTTTTGATTTATATTTATTTTTTCTTTTGCAAATAATATAATATATAAATATTATTTATATTTTTAATTTACATTTAAATTAAAAAAATGTCGATGGTTGTTTTCTTAACTTATTTTTATAGAAAGTTCAAAATAATTATTTCTGAAAAAAAATAAATATTAAAAACAAACGTTTTTTTGGAAAAAATCAATAATAAAAAAAAATTTTTCCTTTTTGTTTTTATTAGGCTAATTGGTTCAATTTCATTGTGATAAGATTTAATTGAAGAATTATTTTTGAAAAAGTTTAGTTTCCCGATACTAGCCGAGTGGAATGCATTTTCAGAGCCCGCTACAACTCCTCATCAGCACTCTTTGTTCGGTACTGAGCATTGGTAGTAAATATCTTCTATTTAACCCAAGTTTTATTGAAATTTGAATACGGAAATACTAATTTGTATTTTACATTTTCATGGAAAAATGAATGGCAGGCCGTAAATTTCGTTCTAACCCAAGAATGACAATTCTGAATAAGAGTATGTGTAAAATACAAATTAGTATTTCCGTATTCAAATTTCAATAAAACTTGGGTTAAATAGAAGATATTTACTACCAATGCTCAGTACCGAACAAAGAGTGCTGATGAGGAGTTGTAGCGGGCTCTGAAAATGCATTCCACTCGGCTAGTATCGGGAAACTAAACTTTTTCAAAAATAATTCTTCAATTAAATCTTATCACAATGAAATTGAACCAATTAGCCTAATAAAAACAAAAAGGAAATTTTAGAAAATAAAAATTGTTCAAAAATACGCTAAAAATAAAAAAAAATTTTGTTTTTTAAAATTGTAAAAAAATCAAAATAAAATAATTGGGATTTTTGAGTTAAAAATGTTAAAGATTATATTTTTTAACCTTAAAGGTACTTACGGTTTTATTACTTCATGGAAATTGTGTTCCACTTTGGGTAAAAAAGCAGATATGATAATTTGGTACTTTTTTTGAATAAAGCGAATGTAGTTATGAAATAAAGACTTAAACCCCTCTCAAATGCTGGCAGTCATTTAAAAGTTTCAAGATAATAAGTTTTTAAGTATAATCAAACAACTATAAGCACAGATTGAGGTCAAAATTAAATTTAATGGTCAATAAGTACTTTTTCCACATTTTTGGCAATTTTTGCACAAACGAGAATATGATGATTAGATTTAGGACAAAAGTGAATTAAATGGCCAAAAAGTTTTTTTTCAATTTTTGCTGTTGGAATAATATTGTTTTAAGTTTTAATGTCGCAAAAGGGCAATTCATTGTAATGGACGAGATAGTTTTGCTCACATATTTTATTGTAACTTAAAAAAATCAAACTAAAAAATAAGAAAAAAATGCTTTTATTTCCAAGTTGTATATTTTTAAGGGATTAATAGAAAGTAGACACTAAAAGAACAAAAGCTCCGCTTACAATGGCCACTTAAAGACTGTGACGACTGCGACCTTACAAACTTTAACTTTATTGAATTTAAATTTTAAGATCGTGTTGCATAAAATATTCTTGAAAGCGGTTTGAGTTTTGTAATTTTCCCAGTTGCTTAAAGTATTTTTTATCGTATTTGATTCATTACTTCTAAAAAAAAACACAAATTTTTCTTAAGAAAAAGCGTAAAACCAAAGGAGCCGCAAATTCAATATGTGATTATTGGAAACTGTTGCGAAATGAAATATAAAAAAAATATTGAACAAATTTTTAATATTTTTATTATTATTATTTTTTTAAGACGTAAATTCATCGACTTTTTAATAAAGAAAAGAACAATTTTTAGCGATTTTAGACGAGTTACGTAGAATTGACCACTACCCCTTACTCCGCCTTTTTTACTTTGTTCACACATATATTTACAGCTGCGCCTTAAAACTGGTGGGTGAACTGCTAGTAAACACAAATGGAAATGCCCTATAACTTAAGAAAAAAAATTAATACAACAAATATCTGAGTCTATATTATAGACTCTATAATAACTAAAAACCACATTAAGTGTTTAATTTTAAGTTATCATTGGCTTTTAAAGTTAAGGTTAATTTTATACAAATACCTTTTAAACTATAAAAACGCAGAATTTACTTTAAAAATTTTCATTAACCAAAGCATCGACTTCAATATGTTTCTTAATTTAAATTCTCATTTAATGTCACCTATTTAAATTCCTAAAATTATTACATAATTTTGATTTTTATTACCATAAAGACAACGTATATATTCACTTCTTTATTATATTTTCAGCCCTAACGTTTATTTATTAATTTTTTTATTTATTTGTTTTTTTATTTTACGTTATATTTGCTCTAACAACTTTTACCACAATATTGACTCTATAATATTTTATGAAAATGACGCTGTCATTAAGTTAATATTTAGACAGCAGACTGTTTAAATAAATATGTTAAAATATACAAAAAAGTTAATTATTTAGATTGTGATAATAAAAAGCAGTGAACAAATTATAAAAGCCGACACTGTCAACCAACACTACCACTACAATTACAATTACTAATTTACTACCACCTACTGTAATGGCTGCTCGAACAAAATGAAGTCAGGTCAACAGCCAGTGAAAACACTCACACTTCTTCATAAAGTCATAAACAACACCTGTATGCAGATGGACCTGAGTTTTTACACTTAATTTTATTTTTATGTTGATAATGATAATTATAACGACGATTCTTAATGTCATTTATGGGATTTTAATGTTCTGTAGAAATTAGCTTAAACGAGGCAGTTTTTGTTTTGGTTTATTTTTTGCCAAACAAAGTGGTCACGTTATACGAACGAAAGAAAACACAAAATAATAAAATAAAAAATTCTACAAATTTAAATATTTATTTTAAGTCATTAAGTTAAAGCTAAATAATAAGTTGGAATATTATGGTCGTAACACAAAAATTAATGCAGAAATAGTTTCACATCATTTTGGTGGTTACACTAGTCCTTATAATTCTTTTAAAATTTTTTTTTAGCAAAAAATTTTAATAGTGAATTATTTTAACCTTAAAAAAGTGCAAAAATAGTTATTTCTTAATAAAATTAATTTAGGAAATTTTGTTCCGATACTGACATGCAATAAACATACATCACAGAAAATAATTGCAACAGGTATAAAGTATTACCAGACTGGTAAAGATTTACACGATACAATTTTTCATGAAATTACTTGCATGAAATTTTCGTTTGTAGAAAAAATGGGTAAAAAGATCCTACTTTTCTAGACGAGGGGCCAGAAAAATTAAATTAAATGGAAGTAATTTAATGGAACTAATTTCATAAAAAATTTCATTGGGTAAGTCTGGTATAGGTCTTATACCAGAACTACACGATGAAATTTTTTATGAAACTACTACCATTAAATTTCTGTTAGATGACAAAAAGGGTGAATCTTTAAACTTCACAAAAGTAATTAAAACCAATCGTAACTTTTATTATACCCTTCACATAGTGATAAGGGTATATATCACTTTGTCATGCCATTTGTAATTTCTTTATTATTCATTGGGGACCCCATAAAGTATATATATTCTGGATCCTTATAGATAGGGAAGTTGATATAGCCATGTTTGTCTGTCCGTCTGTTAAAATCAAATTTCCGGAGTCAAATGAAAAGATACAGACCAGTTATTGGTGTCAAACTATTAGAAATATCCTGGAGAAAATCGCAATTAAAAATCACCAAAATCGGTTCACTATTGACCGAGATATAAGCGAAACCCCAAAGTAACCCATTTTTTTTGGGACAAAGTCCGTGCATATATCCCTATATATCTCAGTTAATATAGTCACTATTGCCACAAAACATGGCACAAATACTCTTAAAGTAAGGACCTAAATAATAAAAAAGTTTTTTTCAGATAGGATCAGGGGAAGTGGTATTTTTCCTACAATTGCACAAATTTGGTGAAATATTTTATGCGCTATATCTCGCAAACTATAACAGATATCGAAATCAAATGTTTAACAAAAAGTAATTGGACATCAAGGCTTACGCTTTAAAGAAAACATTTTTTTGGGTGGGGGCAGAAGAAGCGGTAGCTCCCATACAAATTAACATTTTTTATGAAATTTTTAATACGCTACATTTGGGAAGCTATTACAGCTATCGACTTCGAATATTCTACAAAAAGTAATAATCAAATACTTCATACCTAAAACGTTTCGAACTATAAAATTTTGTTAATTTTCTATGGACTGGTATATAAGATTCGGCACTGCCGAATATAGCGCTTTTACTTGTTTTTATTTAATTTTATTATGAAAAACTTTTCGTCAGTTTTTTTAATCGTAAATTATACCAAAGTTTTGTTTAAATTTATTTCTGTGTACAAGAAGTAGGGTTTGTTCACAGCAATCAAGAATTCTATTTTTTAATTAATCCAACATCGTACTTGAAATTTTTAAGCTTGATTAATTTTAATGTTTTCTAAAGTCAAGTTTATTTGGATTGCTTCAAATAATTAAGCTAAAAAGACTTGTTGCTTTTATTGTTAGTTTTACAATTAGAAACAAAATCTTTCGGTGCCCTAGAGAAAAGCGCGCTTGTTAATGTTCTTAAAGTCCCAGGAAGAAATTTCAATTTAATCGCTGTAAATAAAGCAGGTTCTTAGACTGTAAAAACTAAAACTAAAAAACGTAATAATTGTGAACCAAATATAGTTGGTCACCCAAGCTATAGCAGACACAAATATAACACTATCTTTACAAAATTCTGCACTCATGTTTATCCGTATGCCACAAATTATTAAGCTTAACACAAATTTTTTCGGCGAATTTTTTTCACATAGTACCCATGCAATATGAAATAGTATATAATATGGTTGAGGTTGATTGACTATAGCTATTTTACTCCTTTTAATTTCAGATACGCATAACGGGTCTAAGACGTATCAGTAAAAGTCTTACCCAATACTACACTTTGAGATAAAAGAAAAATATATGGAATTAAAAAACAAAAAATAGAAACTGTTGAATTCTTTGCCAGTAGCTGCCAGGGTCACAGTAAGAGGCAGTAGAGGATGCAGGGGCAGCTTTTTATCAAGATTTTGCTTTCTTTGTTCTAGGTGGACATGGCGAATATTTTTCGTTACTTTGGCTCTCTTGGATCTTCTTTATAAATCTTTTCTTCTTACCATTGCTAGCCCATGGTGCAAAATTTGGGCAGCAATTAAGTGTGTCGTGTGCAAAATCGTATTGATTTTCTGCATCTTGGAACACTAAGGCCATACTGGAGTTGGCGAAGAACAACCACAAATTTGTCAGCAATTTCTGTTTCTTAACATTAGGTTGGATTAGGTTAGGTTACGAAGGGTAGTGGCGACTGCCACTTGCCAACTCCACTCGAAGGCCCTCAGGCCCATTGTTAATCCTTTCAGAAAAGTCAAGAGAAGAAAATATAAAAGTGAAGGCAAACATTTCATAGGTAAGGATAAGAATAAAGAAAGCAAGAATACCGTCTGCAAGATGTTTTAGAAAGTCAGTAGTCATAAGCCCTGAATCACCTATCTGCTTAGTCACTTAACCCCCTTAATAAAAGCTATGATGCTCCCCAGCCCACAACCAGGGACCTCACCAAGTCCATCTTAGAAGCGCCCTTCAATCCACCTCTGTCGGCGAACCTGCAGCCCAAGGCAGTGGCAGGCAAGATGTTCTACCGTCTCTATCTCCTCCTCGTCCCTGCATACCCTGCAGAAATCTAGAGAGTTCCTGTCCCATTTGTTCGTCCTATATTTAACATCGCAGTGCCCTATAAGAGTCCCAATAATTCACCTCAGAACTCAACTGCTCTCCTTAAACAGCAGGTCAGTGCCCATCCTGTCCAGCCATAAAAGTCTAAAGATCCTGCAATCAGTTCTTTCCCTTCAGGTTTGGCCCACCTTTCCCATTATCCAAGTCTTTATCAGTCCATAACAGAAACTCAATGGTGGCCTCACCGGCTCACAACTAACTCCAATATCCCGGGCCAATCCCTTTCTTGCCAGTTCATCGGCAATCTCGTTGCCAAAATGTCGTTATGACCTGGAACCCAACACAGTCTAACCTTGCGTGTCCACATGATTGCCCTAAGGGCACGTCTGCAGTCGCTTACGAGTCCCTCTAGAGCCTTAAGCGCGCTCCGACTATCAACGTAGATTTTCACATCCCCCCTCCCCTCCACATCCTCCCCTATCAATTCCGCGGCCTTCATCACCACCAGTCTATTGGTCCTTTCTTCTATTAGTTTTATGCAGTTTTGTTCAGGTGCACGCTAAAAGGGGTCCGGGGTAAAACCAAGGTATGATGGAGAATGATTGTGTGTAATAAAAGTGTTGTTTAAGGGTATGTTCTTGTATAATATTCGCTTTGTTTTGTGGTCGTATGAAATCCCTAGGTTTGTGCAACTTCGGTTTATTCAATGTTCTAAGTCCTGCCTGTTCTTGAAGAAATTTGTTTATAGATATTCTGACCGATTTGGCTTCAAATGAGCATTTTGAGACTAACGAACCGCATTGCGCTTAATGGGCCTAAACTTTTTGGCTTTTCCTCCGGTCTATGTTGGTAGTTATTTTTTACTTAGATACCAGAGGAAAATGATAGCGTTGACTATGATATTTCTAAGAACTTCAGGGAAAATTTGTGCACATGCGACGCAGTTCTCAACCAACAAATTTTCTAAAACTTAATCTTGAGCTGCAAGGCATCAAATGCTATATAAACGAAACCACATTCTTTATTCTTTTGTTTTATTTTATGTCAACATTATATGTTGTAACAACATAATACTTTAGAGTATTTTACAGCAATTGTTTCTATTATATTGCTATTGCTTCGCTTTTATTTCTAACAATAACTTTCTGTGGAATGTTATTTTCAAGTTGAGTGTATTTGAGTTGTACAGCTGTAGAAAAATAACCAAGTAAATACGACCTTAGATATTTCAAGAAAATGTGAACATCAAAAAAACACAAACAAGAAGAGGAAATAAAATTCAGATAAAATCATAAAAAATTGAAAGGAACAGCCAGCCATTGGTTTTGTGCATAAAGATAACCCCTTAAGCTGGCGCTTTAAGGATCCACTCATATGTGTGTGTGAGCGTTTAAGTTAAGAGTTGCTATCTTGCGTGTATTGCCCTTTTTGGTTTTATCTTCATAAGTTCTCTTGGCTGGCAATTGAGCTCATTCCTAGCATTGTACTGCTGTGGCTTTTCGTGCTGTTAATGCTGCTGTTAAAGACGTTTAAGGATACTCCTCCTTCTATTCTTAATTGTATTTTATTATTATTTTTTTTTATATTATCTGGCATTTTTATGAGTACGTATTGTTAAATATACTTTCAAGAATTTTTTTTTCAAGTAGTACGTGATAATTTTACACTTTATAAAATGTTTTTATTATAAGATTTATGGATAAAATGTAGTTAAGAAAAATATATCTCATTTTAATTTATGTAATACTTTTGATAAAATACAAAATCATCCATGTAAGTACATATTAGTAATAAATTAATGTTCTATGTTTTAACGTACACACTTACATATTTTTAATTTGTATAAACTCTTAATAGTGCTGTATTGTTAAGATGTTAAGAATGAATTATACTTGTTAAGGCGTTATTCATTTTAGCTGGCAAATGTTGGCTACTTTTAGAATTTGTAGAATGAAAAACCTCCTTTGCATAAAATGCTTATTGCGATTTTGCCTCTAAAGTACTTATAAGAGATTTATTTTATCAGGTTAATTGGTTATTTTAATGGGTAATATTATGTATTACGTTTTAATTTGCTATACTGAATAATTTTTCCTTAAGGTTATAGTGATATTAAAAAATAATTTAAAGTATGACTTTAGGAAAAGAGCATTAAAGCTTTACCGCTATTGATCACAAGTTGGATACCAACTAATGGCCTTTATTTTTCCTTGCCTAGCAAAGCCCAGACCAATCTTGTTCCCTCTTTCAGCTCAACTGTGAACACTGACCTCCTTATTTGACAAAACACAAGAAAAAAGATTAATCTGTGCCAACACCCGGATCCAAGATAGGGACGAACAGATAAATGATATGTTTTACGTGTGCCTAAAGAGAGCTGCCCCGACCATGATATTTAAATTATCCGGGGAAATTTTAGGGCAAAAAAGGAAGGACAAATTCTTTTGGTCCAACAGTCGGAAAATTCTGCCTCCACGAAGAAACATCTGGTAAAAGAAGATAGCTAATATTTTTTGATGACACAAAATATGGAGGTAAGCAGCACGAGATTTCGACATGTCGATATACATGAAACCCGATTGCTTTAACTAAATCAAAACACCAGAAACCAATTGCTGTGATAGACGGTGTGTTAGACGTACGATTGATCTGAAGAGCCAGCATAGATTCAGATTATTACCTTGTTGCATCTAAAGTTTGCACCTGCCTGAATATGGCGAGAAACGTACGATCTTACACATCATGAAAGCTTGACGTCAAGAAGCTGCAGGCTAAACAAACAGTAATGTCTTACTGCGCTAGATTGACCTAATTGATATAAGCACCGTTTGTCCCCATAATTTTGCAGCTTATTTCCAAAGCATTTCCAACTCAATTTAAGGAAGCCGCATGGTATGGCCAGTGGCCAGAGTGTTGTAATGCTACTGAAGAGAAGAATGCGGCATACATGACATCATTACAGTCAAAAATAATATAGCAAAAGTTGTTGGGAAAAAAAGAGAAATTTAAAGGCCTGAGTGTGAGCATATCGAGAGGTTCAGAGGTCAAAAGGAAGCCCAAAAATTCTACCAAATAGTGCAACATTTAACTAAAGGCTTTGGCTTAGGCAGCTTTTTCTAAAAAAAAATATGAAGAGAATAATATGCTAATTAATACAGATAAAGTGCTGAGGATATGGACAAATCTTTTGGTATCTAATAGTTGATACGATCAAAATGCCACCAAACCATCCCAGAAGAGGATATCGAATGCATACTGCCTACACAGAAAAAGTTGAAGTAACAGTTGACTGGCTTCAAAATAACAAAGCATCAGGAGCCGACAGATTGCCAGCTGAACTATTTAATATGTGTTTGCCGAATAAAATGTCACTTTCGATGGCCCCGTACGTGCAAAGGTGTTTCAAGTTACATCTAAATTTGGTATCTTTGCGAAACTAATACACCTCTGCACGATGACCTTAGCTAATACGCAATCCCCAAATAAGATAGGCAGAAGCTTTTATGAGCCTTTCAATACTAAACGAAGTTTCACAGAAGGAGTCCACTTTTTAAGTGACAGAGAAGGAAATATAAGCAGTAGCAATTTAGAGAGATAGTAAGGCGCCCCGCTATATAAGTGGTAAGTACATGAATCTATCTGTCTGGAAATTGAGGTTTTGAATTCGACCAGAGGCCCTGATAGGTCCGCTTCATACTGTTTTTCTTTCCTTTTTTCATTTAAATTTTTTCTTTCCTTTTATCTCCACTCTTTCTATCTGCCTTTTCAGGTAACACAAAGAGGCCGAAATTTGCTGTATTTTTTCTTTTGACAACTGCCTGTTCTACATTACTTTCCCTAGAGAGATGATTAGGCCAACGGTGCCTAATATTTCCTTTGGCGATATGACATTGAGTGCGCCGTAAATTGTTATATCTACAATTTAATAACGGTTGCCTTATTAAAAGTCAGTTACTAGGTTTAAGTATTTTTGTACTACGTTTAATTCGTGAAATTAGAGCAAAAAATAAACAGAAGAAACTACAAAGTTGTAGAAAAATTTTCCAATAAATATGGTTGTTGTTTAGATATAAACCTTAGGAAGAAAAATGCGTTTTGTTCTCGATTAATCATTATAGCCAAGCCACCACAAAACATATCTTTAGAACCCTTTGTACCTTATTTTAAAGTTGCTTCAACAAGCCACATGATGGCTGACAAATAAAAAAACTTAATTGAGCAGTAATTATTTATTTTGATTTAACATATTTTCTAAGAATTCCTTAAACTGTTTGTAAAATTAAACCACTTACAGTAACAATACCATTTTTGTGGTTAGCAAAAGTTACCTCAAATCTTATGCTTAATAAACTTGTAAAATTAATTATTTTAACGCCTGAAAAACTTATTTTTTTCCTATTTTGTTAACGTTTTTATTACTTTTCGTCACAGCGTATTTCTGCTACCAACTGTAAGGGACAAACAAATTTTGTTTTTACAACTTACTGATTTAAGACTTTACATTTTGCTTTGTTTTATTTGATTAAAACTACAATAAAACGAAGTTTTATAGATCAATTAAACATTCTAATTTTACTGCTAAGAAAGTACAGTATAAAGCTGCAAAGAGTTTTCAACAACTTTCTTTTTCCATCGTCTTTATATAAATCCCCAAAATATACGAGTGTACACTTTAAATAAACCCAAAACAAAAAATATTTAAATACAACCTATAAAGGAAGCCATCAAACTCAGCAGGATTATTAATAAAAAATATAAAAATAATTGTAAGGGTTTGTCTTCAAAAAGTAGATATAATATTTTTTTTTACCCTTCACATAGTGATAAGGGAGTATAAAAACTTTTCGTTCCATTTGTAATTTCTTTAATCTCCATCTGCGGCCACATAAGGTATATATTTTCTTGGTCCTTGTAGATAGGGAAGTCGATTTAGCGATGTCCGTCTGTCCGTGTTCTGATTGAAATCATTTTTTTAAGCACCTCGATATCACGTAGACCCGTAAGGGGTTTTAAACTATCAGAAATATCCGCGAACAAATTTTAGTTGAAATTTAAAAAAATTTTCTTGATAACTGATTGTGATATACGCCAAGAACCAAGACTACCTCTGTTTTTTTTACATAAAAACCTTTACAACCTCCCCGAAATTGCCTCTACACGGGTACAATGTAAGACAGGCTCCCACTAATTTCTTACCACAAACAATTTTGTTGAACATAATTACGCTCGATCTCCGCCCTAAACAGGGTTGCCATACAAAATAAATTTTTGTATGGCTTTCAGGGTGCTCCTACAAACATCAAATGTAAGATAGACCCCAACTAATTTTCATTCAAAACATTTTAGTGAAACATACTTTCTCCCTGTTTCAATGCCACTAACAGGGTTGCCATATAAAATTTGAAAAAACTACAACTTTCTGCGATTTGCCCTTTGAGGAAAAAAATGTTTCAAATACTTTTTAAATATATTCCTACAACATACTTACCACATATCTTCATTTCCTTAGGGGTTTGCCATTAAAAATTAACAAAAATTATGTTAAAACGGCTATAACTTCTTCAGAGTCAGCCTAAGAGAAATTAAGTGTACTAATGATCCCCTGTAGTTGCCCCTCTTAAACATTATCCTAGGATATACTTACCCCCTAACTCCATCGCCTAAGGGGGCTCCCATAAAAAGTTTGGGAAATTGTGATAAATTCACTCCTACGGCTTTCAGGGTGCCCGTGGACAGGTCAAATGTGAGACTAACCGCACTCATTTTTTCTTGCAAACATTTCCCTAGAACAAACTTACCTTCTATCTCTACCCCTTAAAGGGGTTGCCAAAAAAAATTTGAAAAATAAGGGTAAAATCCCCTATAACTTCCCTAGTCACTCTAAGGGGGATCAAATATTGCACCGACCGGTATCTAAAAACTAGCAATATTTCATAAATAAAAAAAAAATTATAAATAAATAAATAAATATATAAAAAAAAAATTAAGTATTCCGAAAAGCCAATGTGGAGGGTATCTAAGATTCAGCACATCCAAATACAGCGCTCTTACTTGTTTCTAATTTATTTTGTATTTCGCTTTAAGCAAAAGATCCTTTTTTTCTGTTGACTCTTTGGTCACCTTTAAATAATAACAATTAAAGTAATTGTTGTTGTTAGTTTTAATTTTTATAATGTTTTTTATGACATTCTCCTTAACAACTAAACTTTTTCTTTTTCTTCTTTTTGTTTTAGTTATTTCTTCTTTCATCTATAGAGGCTGACTGAGTACTTGTTTGTTCAAAGTTTTATATTTTATTTAGCGTTTACAAGAAGCAAAAAAAAAATAATATAATTATGTTGATGTACCTCAGATGGAAGTTATTAAATTCATAAGCCAAAGAGATAACATTTAGAAGATATAAAACAGTGTTTTTGTAATTTTTACTTTTTCGGTTTTAGCAATTACTTTCTGAGCACAGTAGGAGAAACAGTTTCTGTGTATTTGTAAACTTAAGGACAAATTTATAAAAAAAATATTTAAGAAAGTTTTGCTATAAAAATTATATAATTATTACTTAAGGGTTGGGAAAGTTTCATTAAAAAATATTAACATTTTTTTAATAAAAAGTAAGAATGAGTAAATTTTATTAAAAATTTAAATCAAGCAAGTTGATGTTATTGATTTTTGTAAAGTTTATCAATTAAAGTGGGCTTTTGGTTCCAAGTAAACAAGATTATACTTCCTTGCCACTGATGTGATGAAAGGGTTTTTATTTTTATTATGACACACGCGATTTGAAATTTTTGTAAAAAACTTGTAAAATTGAGAGGTATTTCTTATAGCAAAAATGATTACCAGTCTACTATTATTTGTATTATGAAACCTTTTTTTACGTACTGTCGACAGTTTTTTTTATTCCAGAAGCCATTGACTTATTGGCGGGGTAATTAAAGCCCAAAAGCTCTTAGTTGGTAAGCAACTTATCTGTAACATGTGGCCAGAAAACCCTGACGTCAGTACGATATGCTCCATCACAGAAAAGGAAATATGATTATTTGTAGCATCTACAGAGGCGCAAAACCAAAGTCGGAAAAAGAATCTGTCGCCTTTGGCGAACCAACAATAAGTATTCAAATCTTAAAACTATTAATTTTAGTCCAGCCAGTGCCAGACTAAAATTTAGGCTCTCGTAATAAAATTAATTAATCTCAGTAGTTTTATCTAAGCGCAATAGTATCCCTTATATTCAGACGAGTTCGTCCATTATGTTGCAAAATGTTTCAAGCGAGCGGATTAGGATGTGTTTCAGCTTGTTTATATACTTATTCACATAATTAGGGATTTCGCATTTAACTAGGGGAACATGTAGATCTTTGTGGAAGTTGGTGTTTTTTATGTACCAAGAAGCACAAGTTATCATTCTTAGGTTGGAAGCGAAAGCAGTGCCCCATACCTGTATCTCGTAGCACCAAATTGGTTTAAAAATTAATTTGTAAAGTAAAAGATTACAATCAAGACATAGCACAGAGTTTCTATCAATTAGCCAGTGGATTTGAGCCGTTTTAAGTTTCATCTGTGTCAACTTCGCATCTATATGTGACTTCCATGTGAGACGACGATCCAGGTGAATGCCAAAATATTTAGTCTTAATTTGTCGTGGCACCATATGGTTGTTAATAAGAATTGTGGGGCACGTTTCCTTGCGTAAAGTAAAGGTAATGTGGGTGCATTTTTGTTCATTTATTTAAATACCCCATAACTTTGCCCATTTTTCTACTTGGGGTACGTGATGTTACAGTTGTTTTGAGGCCTCATTAAGGTCTTTATGATTACTGAGAAAATCGGTATCATCCGCAAATGGTGTCGTATGAATAAAATTGTTTGTGGGCATATTTGCTGTGTAAAGAAAACAGAGAATCAGACCTAATATACTCCTTTAAGGTACCCCCACCCCTATTGGTTTAGGACAGCTTAAGCAGTTTCCTTCTTTTATCATAAACTGTCGGTCAGTTATGTACTTTTTCAAAAGGTTAAAGATATTCACTGGTTTTAACATTCACTTGTTTGACAGGGCTTCATGACAAACTTTATCAAAGGCTTCAGAGGCATCTATAAGAAGCGCGGAGCAGTACTTCTCTTCCTCAAAGGCTTTTCTTATAACCTGTACCAATCTGTGAGTTTGTTCGATGGTACTATGTTGACTTCTAAATCCAAATTGGTGGTTTGGGATGCAGTTGTTGTCATATAGGATCGGGGTTAGCTTGTTTTTAGGCAATTTTTCGAACAATTATGGCATAGTTGGTAGCAGACTTATAGGCTTGTGGGATAAAACCTTCAGAGAATCTTTTCCCGGCTTTGGAATCATCTTTATCAAGGCAACTTTCCATACTGGCGGAAAATGTTTAAGCCGTAATATGGCGTTAAAAATAAAAATAATTATTCTTTTTGCTGTAAAGGTAGCTCTTAAAGCATTTTGTTGCTAATTTTATCAAAACCAGGAGCTTTTTTAGCATTAAAATTATTGATAGCCTCTACGGCATCCTACAGTTGGAAACGTATTTCCATAGAACATCTAGCAACCCCAGGCGGTAATTTACTCATGTCAGTGCATGTATTTGGTGTGAACACATTTGTTAAATGACTTGCGAGCAGATCACATTTTTCTTCACGAATCGACAGTTACCATCCCTTTGTCGCTTACAAGGCTGCTATCCCTAGTCCGATTTATGCAAAGGCCATGTCTGAATTCATTATTTTTTATATCTTAAAATTGTATGTTAAAAGAGCATTATATTTTACAAAAATTCAATTGTTTAACTTATCCTTAATTAACCCCAATGCAAAGAATAAAATTTTTATTCATATCAGCAACTGTTTTTTGTTTCACAAAGTCTTAAGTACAAAAGTTGTAAATAAACATAGTTTTTACTTGTATTTTGCAAGTCACATGAACTGCATTTGCACTGGCCTTTACACAATTACTGCATACTGCATTTATGTCCAGAATTATAACTTTAACCTTTTGTAAACAATAATCACACACACACACACGCAAACATACATTCTAACATACAAATAAGCCATAAATCAGTACTGGATATCTTGTTTGGTGTTTTGTGAGCATCAGGTTGATTGGTCAACATTTTGTGTGAATTTTTGTTATTGTGTTTTTGCTATTCAGAAATTCATTCATACCTACAGACAATTGTTTATTTATGGATATTTGGTGTTGAGTTGATGCACTTGTGGTTGCTGTTGGTATTATATGGCATTAACCAAAATCTCAACAAAAGTTTTGAAACATAAAACAAACATAAATGTTGACATTTCTTGATAAACTTAAGAGTATGAAAATATATTTTATATTTACAGGGTGTCTATCAGCAAGGTATACTAAATTGTTTTGCCGCCATAGTCTGGTGTGCAGTTTGTCAAGAGGAAACATTGGAACTTACCTTTTTGAAACTAAAAACGGCGTTAAGGTAGCTCAATGGGAAGCGATATTGTGATATTATTAAAAACTTTTTAGTGTAACAACTGCATGCTTTGGGCTTGATTAAAATGTGGTATCAACAAAATAGTGCCACATTTTATGCAACCATGGTTACAATGGAGTTGATTCAAAACATCTTTCCACAACACGTTATTTCAAGAAATGATGATGATGAGTGACTTTGACTGCTTCGGCCTTTTTTTTGTGGGGATATCTGAAAAGCAAGGTTTACGCAAACAAATCAGAAACAATACAGCAACTCAAAAAAAGTATTTGTGATGAAATGAATCAAATACTGCGTAAAATGTGTGATGTGTAATGAAAAATATGCTCGAAAGGGCTTGAATTTGTGTGGCTAACAGTGGCAGACATTTAACTAATATTGTATTTCATACATACTACCCTATACATTTATTAATATAAGATCCCTTCTTTTTCATTTAATCAAATATTATAAACAAACAAAGTAGAATACCTTCGCGGCGGACACCCTGTGTTTTAGCAATGACAAAACGAGATTAAATGATGGCCAAAAAGTTTTAGTGATAAGTCCAGCAGTGGGCACAAGTGAAGTGAATGACTTATATTCACTTTCTAAAAGGGACCTTATTTGCCTAGTTGGGTATTCACATACTCTTGCGATGGCAGATTACCTGCTCTGAGATACTTTAGCCGAGCAGACGTAGATCAAATAAAGGCAGCGCCTCTATGGAGTCACTGGATGTAATCATGGCCCTAAAGCTGAATTAAGCTTAGGAAATTGAAATGAGGCTTTTGAAGGATACGGGTGCTTGGTGTGCCTTTGTCCAGACTATGAGACCAACGAATTTCTAAGGACCCTGTCTGTCACAAACAGTGTAGCAGGGAGCTCTATAAAATTTCTGAAATCTTCAGCATCTGTCAGGTTAAAATTCTGCTGCTAATCTTATAATCTTTAGTAAGTGTGTTTAGCTGCAGCCGCAGCACCCTTTGCAAACGTTTTTAAATTGTTAAGAGGTGTGTCGTGTAGTGGGTATATATTTTCTGGGTTTATGAAGAAAAAGTGTGTTAAGGGGAATGAAGGGGGAGCGAGTGAAAAAGAAAGGGGATATTTTGCCTATAAAAAGAGAAATAGTCGAAAGTGATCTAATTGTTTCCTATATAAGAATATTGACTACGTGAAGGTGAAACTATTAAGCCTTAGACTTTAAAACCTGTATAACAACGAAGTTTCTTCTTTCCTTGCAAAACATTGAAAGCAAGATCCTAGTGGGAAAGTTTTTATGGTATAGGTGGACTGTCATAGTTGCCAAAATATCCAGATGACTAAAAACCGATGAGAAAAGACTGTAGTATATCGAATAACAAGAAAATGACTATCTAGGCTCTCATTTTTTCCAAAACCTGAGATAACTATTTTGGATTGGCTAGACTAAAAGAAAGAATCAACCAAAACGGGTTTGGCAGACAGGGAAAGTCAAAAACTACTCTTTTAAATTATTCAACAACAAAACGAACAACCACAGCTTTGAAAAAATAGAAGAACAATAGGGGCCACTGGATGCTTCTTTGAGCTTAGTTAGTTGTATAAAAGCAAATCCACTTCCCGACAGACAAAAGTCACTTTCTAAAAGACATTGACACTACCTTTGCTTATTTATGGTTCTAAAGCATGGGTACTAGCAAAAGGCATATGGAAGCAGTATTCGAGAGAAAAACTCTTCGGAAAATCTATTATTCAATCTGCGTTGACAGAAATATCAGTGCAAAATGAACCCTGAACTATTTGCCGACATTGACATTGTTAAGAGTATTGAAATTCAGCGTTTAGTCATGTTGTAAAGATAAATGAGATACTTCAGCTATGAAGTAATTCAAATGTGAACCTGGTGATGGATCATTTAGCAGGGAACACCAAAAAGATCAAAAGGAGCAAGATATCTTTACATCTTGGTATCAGAAATCGGAGATGAAGTGCAGAAAATCAAAGTGCGTCAAAATCGATTGTTTTTTGGGTTATACAACAGGCGATTCATAATAGCCCTCAAGCTAAGTAAGCCTAATATCAACAGCAAGTGCTTACTCTGAAGTCATTCTAATGCTCTTAATATAACTGGGACGAATGACTAAGTTTTCGTTGCGAATACTTGACTTAGAAAATAAAACACATTTGTTTATATGAAAAAGAGCGTAGACTGAAATTCGTCATGTATAACGAACTCTGCGAAAGGTTTATTTTTTTTTTTTCTTACGCCTATGAATAGTTTGCACAGGGTGGCCATTTTTTTTTAATTTTTTTTATTTTGTTCTTTAATATTGTGACTTTATACTTTAAGAATTATTATCACTTTTTATTTGTTGCATATACTAGGATTGCATTTTATATTTTGGGACTTGGCAACCCTAGTGCTGCAATCTGACAGCTGCATCGTAAGGTTTGATATTTTCTAGGTTATACGTACTCAGAACGTTTTGACATACGATCGCTATTTGTGTTGCTTACAGTAACTTAAAAGATTCAACTCGGCCCAAAAATGAAATTAAATCGTAAACATTTTCGTGCGATAATTTTTACAACTTTCGACGTGGGTTAGCTTAACAGTGCATGGATGAACTCAATTTTATTTTTGGTGATGAAGCTTTACCAAGAACTAGTGATTATCGATGGTATGGTGAGCTCAATCGTGGTCGTAGTTGACTCCAAGACGAATTTCGTGAAGGTCGCCCAAAATCAGTTGTTGTTCCGGAAACCATTGATGCTGTGCGTGAACTGACAATGCAAGATCGTCGTGTAACCTATCGTGAGATTCAGACAACCGTAGGCGTTAGTGGGACCAGCATACATTTAATATTGCATAAACATTTGACTGTCAAAAAAATTTGTTCACATAATTTGTCAAAAAAAGGCTCATGTCGATTGGTCAAAAGAAACGATCAGAAAATAGGATCACGGTGCTTCGAAACACGTCTATGACATCGTGACAGGTGGTGAATAGTGGATTTATGCGTATGAGCCCGAAAGTAAGCAGCGGGCGACTGTATGGGTGTTTCGAGATAAGTCAAATCCAAAAAAAATTGTTCGGGCCCGAAGCACTTCTAAGCAAATGATCGCCAGTTTTTTTTGGAACAACTGGACATGTCGCAACCGTATCACTTGAGGAACGCAGAACAGTCTATTTTGAGTGGTACACAAGCATCTGTTTGCTAGTTGTCTTCCATGAAACCAGAAAATCCACGACAATGCGAGCTCGCATACATCGGCTCAAACAACTGCATTTTAACCGAATATTTAGTTTTCTTCTCTTATCTCGAAATATAAAATGCAACCCTCGTAATACACTTAATGTTTTTTTTTTTTAATTATATTTTTAAATAGTTTTTTTATTAAAACTTTTTTTGAATTATTGCTTCTTTGTTAAGAAATATGGTCACTCTATCACAGCTATTTTATTCTTTCTTAATGTGTTTCAGTACACGAATTTACGCAACGAATTTCAACATAAAATTTTTCGTGTAGTACGAAATTCGTCGTTCGCGACAGTTTCGTTTAGATTATAAGCCCCAAACATATCTTAAGCACAATGGTATAGAAATTTTTTAACTTCCTTCTTTCTTTAATGAAGTTTTTTAACGCATTTATTAAATTATTTCAAATAGTTTTGGAGTTTAGCTTAAAAAATATTAGAGTTTTTGTTCTGTTCACCTTTAATTAAGTTTTTACTCCTAAGCGTTGTGCAAATTAGTATTTTCCTTCTTGTAGATTTTTATAAATTTTATAGTTTTTCTTGCAAGAAAATTTAATTAGTTTCCATTGGATGCGATGCCATTATTTAGAAAAACAGTTGTCAAAATACTTCAAGTGTAAGATAGCATTGTACGTTTCTAAACGAGAAAGACAGACAAAAAACTATTGAAACTTATAAACGTTTAAGCACAAAATGGAATAAATTTAGAGAAAGCACTGAAATAGGACTAAACAAAATTGGAGAATTTTTTATAAAACAAAATAATTATTAAGGAATTTCCTTAAAGTAAAAGAAGATGAAAATTTTAATTAAAAAATACCATTATTAAAGAATTCCAAAAAAAAATTGTTTTGGTTTGATAAATCAACATTTAAATTTTAAAGTTTAATTGCTACTTATATTAGAAATAATATAAAGCTTATACTTAAATTAAATAACTAAGTGTTTTCATTTACCAGTTAAAGTTTTCCTAAAAGTATTGACTTTTGAAACTTTAAAATTTTGTTTAATTAAATAATTTTCTAGAGACAACTAAAGCCAGCAATAGAGTATAGAGAATATTTCTTCCTTTCAACATATACTTTGAATATGCAAACTTAAACAATTTCATTAAATGCAACTAAATATCAAAAAAAAAACAGTTTTAAATAACTTTTTAGCCAAAACTTAAATAAATTTCAATATTTGTAACAAAACTCTGCACTATTTTAGCACTTACACATGCACAATAGTTTGTTAAAAGTTGTTTGTTTAGGTGTTTTGTGGAAGACTGAGTTTGGGCGAGTAAATATTTTAAACATTTCATTACGCACTTAAGTTGTTATGTAGTTAAAAAAGAAGAAGAAAAAAAAGAAATAAATATATGTACTCCTACACAAATATATAAGTAAAACACATACAATCACATACCATTCCTTACCATCACATATTACCTACAACATTTTCTATTTATCCCCCTATGAAATCATGTCAAGTTTTTCCATCAAACAGCAACTAACAATTTTATACAAACTCTTTAAGACAGAAACCCGAGGAGAGCCAACAACAATGTAAACAAAAATCTAACTGCAACAATAACAACAAGTTTTTAAAGTTTTTAAATACAATTTGTGACCAAAACACATATTACGACAAGAGTTTACTCAACAACTTTTAACAAACTTTTGAAAGTAAAAATAAAACCGTAAACATTTTTGCTTTTAAACAACAGGACGTGTGGCCAATGTAAGTTTATGGAATATATAGGGCATATGTTATGCTTACTAAAGCGTATAAACGTAAGAGTAACATTAGAGGAATATTGATTATTAAGACAGGGTATGATGTATTATTTTAACATTTCTAAAGAGCTTTAATAAAATTAAGTTTTAAGAAACCGTGTAAGGTCCCATCTAGTTAATTCTTACCCAAAGAGCTACAATGTCCGTTAAAAGTTCAAAATACCTCGCATTAAAATTATAGTTATAAGAAGATTCGTTTTACTTTCAAAAGTAACTTTTAGATTCAGCTCATTCATCCACATCAGCCTCATTCTGTGAAGCTTAACTTTGACGCTACAATTGAAAATGTCATACTTAGCAAGGCAAAGAGTTCGAAAATAAAGAGTGTTTTTTATAGGAACATATAGGGTGTCTGGTGGCATATCTATTTTTTTAAATTAAATTAAAAACCTAATGGTTCACACAAAGATTTGTTAAAAGCACACAATAATAGATTAGAAATGTCATACATTGCCTTATGTCGAGTTTTACACGCTGTTCAACACGGAGCCTTATGTTCTGCGCCACACGCTGCAGTAAATTTGGTTAAGTTGAGCTGATGTCTCGACAAACATTTTTCTTAAAAGTCACAAGAAGTTAAGGATTGTCATTATAGACCCTTTATTTGGAGAAGCCCCATAAAATGAATTAACGGGAGTTAGATCAGGCCACCTCAGGGGACATAGGATAGCCCCAAAACAACTGATTAGTTTTTGAGGGAAGCTTTCTCGAAGCAATTTCATCGAAACTCTGGTTGCATGTGCAGTCGCCTCAGCCTATTTAAACCACGTGTATGAAAAATACAATGGGGGAGCCCGCAGGTTGGGCAAAAAAAGTTCCGTAATCATGCGTCGGCATTCGCCACCTGTCCTCGAGAATTCTCAAAAAAATGGCTCCAATATTCTCATGCAAGGATAGGGCAGACAAAACATTAACCCTGGCGCAATGCAATGGTTTTCGATGTTTTTAAAGAGGGTTGCGGGCTTTTGAAGACCAGTAACGGCAATTTTGCCTGTTAACTTAGCCGTTTCAGTGAAAATAAGCCTCGTTGCCCCAAGAAATGAGATTTACATGGCGAAAAGGCTTAGATATCGTTCTACGAAAATTTTCGCGTAAATCAAAGTCACTTTTTTAGTTCTTGAACGATTTGAATTTTAAAATTATGGAGCTTCGGACCCTTTTTTTAAATTTCATGAATATTTTCTTTTTGAAGTCCCAGTAGGGCTGCTTTTTTTCGTATTGAAAGTTGCGGACTTACACGCAAATTGTTCTCAACTTGTTAAATATTTCGGGAGTCCTTGAAGATCGACTGGGCCTAAGCCGTGGGACATTCATAGCCGAAGCAGCTGCATGGAGTCTCTGCACCCACTAAGGAATTAGATTTATACTCAGTCCATTACGTATTTGCCGAATACCGAACTTTGAACAAAATTGTCGATGAGCAATAACGTAAGAATCATTAATTTATCCATAGCGAACGTGCGATGCTCTCACGACCACTGCGACATTGTGACTGACAAATCCACACAATCAATAATATCAATGGCGCCAACCTCCCTTCGCTCCGTTAATTAATTTTGAAATAATCGTATTCAAACATATAAATTTGCCGCCAGGCATCCTGTAGATTCTAAATTTTTTAAACTAACATGGCATTATAATTTTAATTTGACTCTTTGCATATGATCGCCACGACTGGCTTGGGTGGACCTGTTCCAACATGTTTGTCCATATATCGGCAGAGCTGTCCTTCAAGTGGTAAATTTTTTCGGGGCTTTAAATAATTAGCAATCATTGCTCTTTAGCGCTTATCATTTACTATAACATAATGAAAATCATCGTTTTTTAATATAGACGGACCACTGATTACACTTGTCCACAAAGCATACCAAATAGTCAGTTTTTCTGGATGTAACCTTAAGGCACCGTTACATACACTTGAAAACCATGAGCACTCCAAATATGGCAGTTTTGTTTACTGACGTTATCTCTTTCAATTTATCCGCAAACACGTTATCATATATTTATTTTGATTAGCTTAATATCTACATATAAGTAAATAATTGGCCTCATTAAATATATTTACAGATATATTTAAAAATAATTTCCTTAAATTTCAAACTTAAATACAAATATTTTCATTAAAAGCTCTATTCCTTGGCAAAATTTATATTAAATTTTCATTTACATTTTTCAAAAGTTGCTTTAATTTTTATGTTTTTGTTTCATCTTAGGCAATAATAAAATTTGTGACAATAGCACAGCGGCAGCTTTCACACACACACACACACATAAATATTTGCAAAATTCTTTTTCAAACATTGCTTCTTCTTCTTTTTAGTTAGCCAACATTGTTTGCTGCTACTAATAACCAGGGCTGATTGTCTGCCCAGAGTTTGTGGCGTCATGACAACCAATCTACCTTGGTTACAAATAAGGTATTTTCACAATAAGCACCCTCTTGTTCTATTGTGTTGTCAGTTTTCTTCTATTAAATTTCAGCAAAATTCTATTATTTGATGTTTTTTTGTTTCACAATAGTTTGCATGTAAAAGCGATTGTTGCAAAAAATGGGGGGGAAAAAAAGTAAAATATCTGCAGTATTGCATTGAGCTTGTATTGTGTTTAAAATGAAAATATTGTTGTTGTTGTTTCCTGAAGAGTTTGCTTATATAATGTCTAGAATAAGGGTGTTCCTATTAAGAAACTTTTTTAAGTACAAATTTGTATAATTTAGAACTAAATAAAAATTATATTATCCAATTTTTATTTAGTTTTAAATTATACAAATTTAGTTTCAAAGAAGTTAACTTCTTTGTTAGTTCACACAAAAAATTATTTCTTTATTTTTTAAATTAGCACACTTATTAAAAAAATAAAAACGGGTATTAACTATGATTTTTAATTTTGTTACATTTCAATTTAATTTTTTTAGTTTATACTGTCAATTTGTTTGCAGGCTAAAAAATCAATAAAAATTTAATTGGGACTACAAATTTCTTAATTGAAACCAAATTTGTATTTCTTCTGTGTAGAGAAATAAAGTTCAAGAATATTTTAAGTTTTCTTTTATTATGTCTATATGGATTTCAATAAACATTTATTAGCTTCAAAATTGATCGGTTTTTTCAAATCTACGTAAAAACACTACAGTTAATATAACAAGAAAACCTGAGACAGTGTATTTAAGGTCGAAACTGAAAAGATTAACTGTTAGAACTTTTAATCTTTATTTAAACACCCTTGTTTCATAGATTTTATTCTATAAAAAATCAGCAAGGTTTATTAAATATGTGCATTTTTAACAAAGTAATTACTAACTGAGTTTGAAAATCTTTAGTGAGTATGCAAGCAATCAGAAAATTTTCAAAATATTGCGAAATTGTTAAATAGATAATTTAAGAAATGTTGTCGATAAAGTGGTTTGACTTCCTTTTCTGGTGTAGTATTATGTTTCAAAAATATGGCAGATAAAATATGTTGTTTATTAGTCATATGATCCTTAATGTTATTCTGAATGTGGGTAAGACCTAGAAGCATTAACCCCAAAAACTATTTTTTTTATTTTGCCTCTGAACTAAGTCACTAAGTCTTTAGAGGAGATATTTTATCTTTGCTGGAATAGAAAGCAGATATCTATTAAAATTGTGCTCAGTTAAATAAAAAAATCTTTTTTTACTTTTTCTAAAAGAACATTTTTAGTTAAGGCGTATGCATTATCGCTCGAAATTAATAAAAATTCCAACAGGCTAATAAGCACGTTAATACTAATGCTGAATATCATTTCATCTGTTTTTTTTCCGTTGAAGCATATTTTGTTTTAAACTACATGAATCCTTGAAACCTAAGGGATGCAATTTTAGGCTTTGACTTAATTTTATCAATCAAGGTATTCGTGCTAAATTAAAAAGATAAAAGTTTTTATATTAAGAAAGACTAAAACTCTTTTGAAAAAATATATTTTTTAAGGAAGGGAGATCTCCGCTTGGAATTATAAAAAAAGGACAGATCTTAAGTGATGTTAAATCTCGTACCTCTGCCTCTGCTCTATAATAATTTTACTTACAGCTTAACCAATCAAAATATATGTGCAAAATTTTATTTCTTTTTGTCAACTTCTTCTAAGCTTGGGCGTTCGTTATATGAAAATACTACACTCTGCGATATGTGCTTTATTATCACTTATGTCTGAGGAAATTTTTGGAAAAACAACATACAATAAGTGTATTAAACACAACCTTAGCATGATAATTGATGAGCTGTTAGCATCTGTATTGAGCTTGTCCTTTTTCCTTTAGGTTGAGGAAGTAAGTGCCCGTTTAGATGCTCAGATGTGTGGTTTGCCGCATGCGTTTAATTATCTTTTAAAAGATAATATCGAAAGAAGCGCATGCGCCAAACTATAGTGAACTATAAACTGCTTCTTGAATGCATTTTGGAATTTAACAAATGCGCGTTGGTAAAAAATGTAATGTGGGTCAAAAAACTTGTTTTTATGAGAAGAGAGGTCTTCAGCAATATGTTTACAGACAGAGTACGAAAATCACTGATAGTTTGATAACCGCTCATAACAGCTGGCGTAAGAAAACCACTACGTTACAAAGGTGTCAAAAAAGTAGTATATCTTGGTTTACATCCTTACAAAATAGAAAGATGATTTCGAAGTCGGTTTTGAAAATTTAAGTACAAATATATTTTAGATATTTACTCTCATATAAAATGATGATAAATGAAAGCGAGTTTTCTTGCCGTGTAAAGAGAAATTTATGGTTTGTGTTAAAGAATAGTTTTAAAAAAATTTTAATAAAATCATTGCATAAGAGCAGGCTTAAAGAGACACGCCTTTAAATATGGAATTCCCTCAGATTTTTTATCCATTCTACAATAGTAAACTTGGTAAACGCAGAATTTGTTTGCAGATTAAAAAAGTCATTACTTACGTTGATAAAACTTATAATTTAATTATATGGAATATTTTGAGCTTTAATGGCAAGACTTTAATTTATTTGAAAAACCGAAATAAAATTTTTTTAATGGCAAACTCGCCTAATTTACAACTTAAATATGGAGATTAAAAAAGGTTAAAGAAACTTTAATTAAATTCAAAAAATTGTTGAAAGTCAAAAAATATTTTTTTTCCTTATCTTAAGAACACGTACATTTTGCCACAGATGCTAAGACTGTTAGCTCCAAAAACACATCAGAATTAAATGTTTATTAGTTAAGCTGGGAGGCACAGACGCCTTTCAACTGAGTAGGGGTGTATGGTTCATTTTCCATTTAAACGAGTCGAGTAAACTATTCGCTTTCCTAGAGGGTTTCAGATTAAAATATACCAAGGATTTTTGCAAGAATGGCGCAACATTTTCCGGCATTAAGACACTACTGTTATCATCAGTTAGCCAATGAAGATAAAACTAGCCAATAAAGGCCCCAAAATCAGTTAAGTAAAAATTTTTCTGGGGGCCTTTAAAAGTAAAGCAAACACGACTTTATCATCGCCCACAAATATTTAAATAAATTCAAGTAGAGAAATGCTAAAAATTGGCTGATTAACTTCTCTTGCAATAGAAATAGTGAATATTAACCGGTTTCGGGAAAACCAAGTAAAATTCATCTTTTAGTGGTATTTATTTGACTGTATTTATGTTTTCTCACTATTTTATGATGTCCCAGGGAATGAATTAGTAAACATTTAAATAAGCTAAAATCTATCTAATCTCTAATATGAGCCACCAAATTTTTCATGTCGTATTAAATATTTTAATTTCTACTATATTTGCTCCTTTGCTCACTGAATAAAATTTTATTTTTATGTTATTGTCCTTGTATGTGCTTGTGTAGTTGTAACTTTAGCATTCTTTGTTTTAAAGTAGCAATAGAAATTGTCTTTTACAACAACTCCATTGTTTAAACAATTCCCTCCCACATTTTGTCGCATAAAGCATTCTTCTGTCAATTGCATTTAAGGTTTCTAAGTAATTCTTGTTTAACTTAAAATTTGGTATTTCTTACATTAAAAACCTTTTAAATTTTTTCCCACTTACCTTAAGTGGTTGTGGTTTTGGTGTTAAAGAAATTAAATTAAAGACTTTTTGATTTAATTGAAATTAAATAAATGGACAAAGTGTAAAATTTTCATAGTTTTAAGTACTTTAAGATAAAGTGACTGACAAAGTCAATTATCGAAGCTAATCCAACCCACAAAAGGCGAAGTTCAATTATGGCAGTTGCTGTGTCTGTATTATGTTTGCCTCAAAGAATATCATTTTACTTCGTGGTGAGAAACAAGTTAAGCTCTTAATGTGCTCCTTTAATGGGTAAGAAAAAGCATAAACTGACTACAAAATGAACAACAAAAATTAGTTAGAAATTTTTTAAAGAAATAAAATTTTTAAAGAAATAAAATTTCTACACTTCAATGTAGGACAATGTATTGAGGGAATATCACTTGTACAGTGTTCAAGTATTTAAAGGGTAGTTTTCTCAATTTCTCATTGCATGATTCTTATATCTAAATTAATTTTTACTTAAATCTTTTAAAAAATTTTACGAAGTTCTTTCCGTTATCATTTGTAACGTTTTGTAAGATTTTTTTTTCAGCGATAATTTTTTCTAAAAATTGCCAGGTGTTTGACCACACATTAGTACTGTCGAAACATGAAATGATTTATTCTATACATTTCTTTATTTAGTTTTTTGGGCATATTTAGTTAAGTATAAAAGCAAATATTGCAAAAATTTTTTCAAATTAGCTGCAGGTAAAACAGGGTAAGTAAAATGCGATACTTTTTATGGGTTTTGGGTATTTATTTAAAGTTAATATTGAGTCATTCAAATCTTGGTATTTTGTGTGAACTCTTGGCGTGACGTTGAAAATAAAACTGTTTGACTTCGTGGAACTTTAAGTACAGTTAGGCGTTGCATTTCTCACATTTGAACATAGTGGAGTTTGGTGTACTTTTTAAAGGAACGCAAAAACCATCCACTATTGGTAGGTTTTATTGCCTATAATCAGTATCCGAATTCTTAGTAGACAAAAGTTCAGTTCCCTTATTAACACCCTACGAAGAAATGAAAAGAAACTTGGTCACCGAGTTTTTAAAGGCAAGTTGTGACAAAAGTTTTAGGTTTTGAAAAAATGCTTTAAGGCAATGCAGTCCCCAAGCACTGACAAAAGCGCTATGCAAACCACTTTTTTACACATTCCGGTAACTGGCAACTCCATTAGCGTGATGATACACGCCGCCAATATGCTGGTTGTACTTGTTGAAAGTGAAGGGCAGTTGAACACCAACTTTTTTCTTCTTCTTCTTCTTGCTGTACCGTTGCACTGTTACAATTAGATAGCTATTGTTATAGTTAGTTGCGATAGTAACCTCAGAATTGTCAATTCAACGACTAACCATTATTTCATTACGAGTCCCAAACCCATATATGCTGCTAGGTGCCATATACGGCAAAACGTCTATAGGCAACGAAAGAATAAATTGATGAGGACTACCAATATAATTATTAACACATTTTAGAGACACTTTGGTATTATATGAAAACAGCGGAGTTGTCCAATTGTGAAGTTCCCAGTGCAGAAAAAGGCTAATTACACTGCACTGACACTATATGTGAAGTTCTGAGTACATGATTCTCTAAAATATATGTTTGATGCAATGTGTTGCTTTGTGAACGGCTCTAGCGTGGAGAAAAGAACGGGACTGAACCTCCCTATATAAACCCCCTACACCTTGACCTAGTTCAGACACCCAGTTTAAAACAGTGCCCTACAAGCAAATGTCTTAGAAATCACAGAATGCTTGCAAGTGTGATGAACGTTAAACTCCGTACGAATAGCCAAGCGCTGACAAGGGCATTTAAGCTTAGGAGCACCGAATCAAGAACACTGCTGAAATGCAAAAAGATGATTAATGATTATTCAGAATATAAAAAAATTTGAAAGCTAAGGCATGATAAACAGATCTAAATTGAATGTGAAAATAATCTGGCAAATAAAGTTTAAAAACAACAAGTAGTTAATCCAAGCATGCCGAACCCTTTCTTTGCTACATAGTCCGAGTTAAAAAAAACGAAGTGAAAGCTACCAACAAAGCGCTGTGGATTGGCAAGGCATTTGGCGGAATGACAAAAGCCCTCTTTGATAAGACAAGGAAAATGTTTTCATCAATATGCTATTTGTCAATATTAAAATGGATTGCAATGCTTATATTATAATGTATGCGTATTAAACATAAAGGAGTTGCTTCAAACTACTCTTTTGCTTCTGAGTTGATTAATAATTCATGCAAACCTAACCTAGATGAACCTTACCTTAAGCCCTAGATTTTTATATACAAAACAAACGATTGAATTATTTAAAAATTAGAAATATTTTGTAAAACTTTGTGAAAATTTTACCCTCAGGCTACGCAGAATAAGTGAAAAAAATGTATAAGAAAGGCAGTTTCTCGAACGCCTCTTCACAGTTTTTATTCAGATAAAAAGCACTTTACTGTTGTGCTAATTCAAATTCAATATAAAATTTCTACTACTAAATTTTAGTAAAAATGTTTCTATTGATTAATGTATTATTTTTAATCACGTTCCAAATGCGCTTGTTCTTTTCTTAAACCACACACCAGTCTATTGCATTGGCTAAAGTACAATGTACAAATTGCAGGCCAATATAAAATCATATCGCTCACTAAACCAATAAGAGTCAAAACTAATTTTTTTTTAATTATATTTTTTTTTTGGTTTCCAGCTCCCAGACTTAATCTGTTATGAGTACAAAAATTTGATTTGTTTGTAAATAAATTTTCTTTTTAAGATTTTCTTACAGCTAAATTCCGTTTGGTTTTAAAATTAGAACCACGTTCTTAAAATCAGTTAAAAAATTTATAAAAATTTATGATTTGGAGTTATAACTGTTTTTGATTTAGTGTGTGATATGTATTTTAAAGTAAATATTAAAACCAAAACTGTTGCCTCAACTGCATGTATCACCACAATATTTGTCGGTTATAAGTGTTTCTTTACCACCTGTGCCAACTGTACTTTGTTAACTAAGGAACAGACATAACATGATATGGGCATTAGTTGAAAGTGATTGCATCCTTCTTTCTGTTTAAGTCTTGCGGTAATATGATTGCACATAAAGTTGCGGCTTATACGTTACTAGAACAAACTATAAATAGTTGTTGCAAAATCAGAAGTTATTATTATTTGTTGTTGTTGTTGCTTTAATTGGTGCTTAAATGTTTGAATTAAATTCTAAAAAAGATTCTAGAAAAAATGTACTTTTTAATTTTAATTTTGTTTTTTTTGAAAACCTGAATTACTTTAAATTTAGGAATGTTATTTTGATTTACAGTCAATATATGGTATATTTTAAAGCAGCTAAAACTCAAATTTTTTATAAGACTTAACCTTAAAAGAATTGTTATTTTATTTCTAGAAATAGTGATAAATTTTTGACGTGTTAATTAAAAGTATAAGATTAATATAACACAATATCTGAACGCCTAAAAAACCTAAAAAATAAAAGTGCAAAAATCAATATATATCTGCTATTAGATTCTCATCAAACCTGCACAAAAGATAATTACTGGTTACAGCTCCAGTTTTGCTGGTTCATTATATTGAGATATTTCTTAAGCTTAGGTATCCTTTCTTAGATTAGAAGTTGCCTTTAGAAATTTTAACTTATCGCCCATCGCTAGGGCCTTATGTAAAATAGGTGTTAAAAATACCCTAATTGTGTTCACAGTAATCTTCTACAGTGTAGGATAATAAGTCTTTCTATAGGATAAACTGATATTACTCGGTTATAAAACGAAAGAGCCCCTTAAGAGGTAGCACTATCATGGTAACACTGAAGAATCACTCTCCCTTGGTTGCTTGAGTTATAGATTTGAATAGTTCAAAGACTGACGTATACGTAGATAACCTTATATTGGTTGTATCTTAACCTGCGATGTGATTCCGTTTTAAGCCAGATGAGTATATAGAACCAAAGTAAAACCTGTCTAAGGGAAAGCTTCGGAAGCTCATGTAAACTTCCTGCACATTATATCCTTAATATATTGGGGTAGACTTTAAGAAAGGCGTATTTCACGTTCTAGATTTGGTTCCCTATTCATAGAGCATATACTGGCACTTAATACCGCAATAAGATTATTTGCTTGAGGCGTATGGAGACACAAAATATTGAGTCATACAAACAAAAGCAGGCTTGGAAATCATGTTGAATATTTTTCGAATAAAGAAGTTTAATATTTTATTTGCAGGGAATTCTATTTTGATATCTCAAAACAGGAGGCAATTGAAAATACCTAATTGAGACGTTAAGATCTTGGACTGTATAAGAGCATTCTTAGAAGAGGTCTAGTCTGGATGGTGCAATACTTACCGCACAACCAATGTCCCAGATTTATTCGGATTGTCTGATGTACGTATTGTACCACGGGCAGGCGGTTTGTCGCCATCGTTTCCCCTACATATGTATACTCTATCTTTCACCTTAAACCTAAAATTTCGCAGAACTGGATGAAGATGCATTTTTACATCCTCTAATGTGGGTCAGAAAGAGCATATAAACAACTGTGTTTTAGATGAACTTACAATTCATGTTTTGAAACAGGATGAGGCAATAAAAGCAACGGTTGATGTTTTCTTCAAACATTGGGCAAAAACCTAAGTATGCTAGCATAATCGGTATTAACTTATGGTCTTATCAAACTATGTAAAAAAGTACAAAGATAAGACAACCGTGGTTGAATCCAAGAAATTTTTAGTTATATAATTTATCATTCTAAAACGTGTTAAACGGCTGGTTTTTGAGTGAGTACCTAAGAAAGAAGACTGAAGCAAATCGTCCCTTCACATTGCCAAAACTTATAAAAGCTTTTATTTAGGTAAAGTTATTATGCAAAGGGTAAATAATAGTGAAGCACCTTTTTGCTTAATTGCTCGAAGACTACTTGGGACCCTATGCATCTCTAAAAGGCAAAACTAGGAATAAGAACATTGAGAGCAGAAAAGCACAAATTAAACCAACAAGAATAAAATTATAGCCCAGGATCGAGAAAGGAGAAATACATTCAACTACCCATGTGAAATGTCTTTCCTCACTGATTTTTGGCAACTGTTTTTTTACATTGAACCTAAAAATGTCTTCTAATTTACATCTTTAAATATCTATAAGATTTTGTTGATCTTTTAAACGCAGCAACTAAGCCTATGGAGCTCTAATATTGTTGCAGTGACAGGCAATATATTTAATGGTATACTTATTCTCACTTTTCTGCTTTTTTCTTTCTTTATATAAAAAGTTTACAAATTGTTAGACAAAAAACCTTGAAAATTCACCCGGAACATAAGGCGTACACAATTAGCTCGATCACTAGCAAGGATCTTTGCTTGGTTCCAAGTGAGGTTGCGAGAAAAACATTCTTTCCTTACCTTGCGAATGCAGGTATTTTGGAGCCTGCCTGGATTTCTATGTCCCTGTTGGTTCCATTCTAGTGCTTGTCTTGCAATTACATTTGAAGGCCTTTTCAAAATATGTCCAATCCATGTACATTTGCATCTGCGGTTTTGGAATTAAATTGGTATGCAATTTGCCAGCATGAGCAGTTGATCACTGGTTACATTGTTAGGCCAAACCAAACACAAAATTTGCTTCAAGAATTTGTTATAAAAGGCTTGTAGCTTTCGCAGTAAAGTCTGCGTTATGCTGCAGGTGCTGCAACCATATAGCAATACAGATTTAGCACTCCTGCTGAAGATTTTGATCTTTGTAATTTGCCATCCATATTTTGCAAAGAGAATGGAATGTGGACCGGTTTTTGTTATTTCTGTTGGCAATGTTGACACTAATGCCACCATCTTTGCGTATTGTCCTTTCGAGATAAGAGAAGGAGTCCTCGTCCTCTATCAGCTATCCTTGTAGTGTTAGGGGAACCATATTGCTAGTACCAACCCGCATCGGTTTGATCTTCTTTGCGTTTATTTTAAGGTCAGCTTAATTTGCATTAGCTGATAGGTGATCCAGTTTCTATGCAATGTCATCTAAATGATGGGCGAAAAGCCAAATGTCATCGGCATAGTCGATATCATGAAGAAAGTCATTGATGTTTCAATGAATGTCAATGGTACTTCGGAGCTTGTTAACCGAAGTATACCGTCCAGTTGCAAAAACAAATAGAGTGGGAGGCAGGGCACAGCCTTGTTTTACTCCTTAACTGATTTCAAATCGCTGACATTTCTCACCCTCGTATCGCACTTTGCATTTGACTCGCGAATTATGTGGATGCTCGCTTAACCTACAATATTCTCACCGAAAACTCCATCTGCTTGTTTAAGCCCCAATCAAATAGTTTCTAAGTTATATATCTATATAGAATCTTGCCGTCATTCATGTTCCTGTACTGAAGATTATTAATTTAAAGCATCCTTTTCTTTTCCAAAGAGTAGACCAATGCTGCTTTTACAGCTTCTTTCTTTAATGAATACCATAGGCCAACTCACTGCAAGTGCACCCTCAAGACTGCCCTAATGTAAATTTGAAAGTTAACTTACTGTTTTCTGAAATATAAGACCTGTTTTCCCTAAAAAGGGCAGCATGCGTACCTAAAACACACCTCACTTACCATAGAACGAAATAATATTCTCTCCCATAATATAGACTCTGGCAACTGTCTTAATATCTATTTTATATCTGGCAGTGAAATCTTCCCTTCCCTCATGCTGTCTATAGAATACCAACCAGCAATCCTTTCCAAAGATTCTTGTTAGTGTTGTTTTTTATCTGATGTCTTTGGCTACATAGTCCATCTTGAATAACCAGCCCACACTAAGATTCTCAAAAAGAAGAAGTTTCCATATTATCTTAGTGTGGCCAATATTAAAAATTGTTTTAATATTGACTCGACTGGCCTGACATATTTTTTTGATGCCATTTCAATGGCCCAGTACTCTACAGGTGCCATGTAAGAAGAGAATTGCGTTTGGTGGCTGTGCTTTTTAAGGCAACAATTATGCCTATTGAAGAAGATGTTAGGACTTTAGCATAAAACTTGTTATAACAGACATTTTCTCCTGGGGTAAAGGCTCTTTCTGACCATTTCCCACGCTTCACTTTTTAAAATTAAACCGACCGGTAACCACTAAAATTTTTACAGATATATTATTAAATAAATAAATTTTTTGACACAACAATTTCTTAATTAATTTCCTGTGATACCAGCATTTAATATTCGTATCCTTTAAAATATTGAAGAAAATGTTTTTCCTTAAAAACAAGTTAAGTAATATTTTCATGTGAAATAAACATCAACAAAAACTGCAGCAACTTCTACAAGACTTCTTCAAGTGAGTGTCAATGCTACCAGACTTTTAGTATGTCCTTTTTAATATAAAAAAATACTTGTTTGTCACCAAACCTAAGCACAAACCTTAGAGACTTTTAAAATAATGAAACTCTTGGCACTTTTTCATTGCTTCTTCTCTTTTTATTTACAACTGATAAAACATTACACTTCATATGTCCACATCTAGCTGTCCGTCAAGAGCAGCTATTCTATTACGAAAAAAAAGAACATAAGTGATAATGTTGATTATAATGATAGTACTATGTCATTGCCACTAACTTCATGTTGAATTTTTTTTTGTGTGAAATATCTGCTGTTTTATTTTCATGTTAGTGGTTCAACTGAAAATAAGTACATTAGCACAACCAGTAACTGGAAAAAAAATTAATGTTTGAAAATCACTATTTTGCTGTTTTCTTACAGCTTTGACAGGAAGCTGTAACCACAGAGATACACACAATAACAGTACACATCCTTCCTGCTTACAACTGTCAGTTCTCTGTCCATTTATCCATATAAATTTTTTAAATCATCTATCTAGTCGCATTTTATACATTACGTGTTAAAGAAGTGTATTTAAAACAACTAGTGCTGCTGCATGCTATTGCACAGCGAAGCAGAGAAGTGCAGCAATAACTTATACTCTATGGCTGCCATAACGTGCTAAGGCTCTTGACTCTTAACCAGTTACAATGCAGTATATCCTGATTACATTAGGATTTCAATGTTCAGCTGTTGCTTTTGCTTGTTTTTGGTAAATATGGAATGACTCTACTGCTTAGCTCAGCATAAGGATTCCGGTTCAAAAACTACTGATGATGGTGTAGAGCTGTTGCTTTATATTAGTAAGAACATTTAACTCATGTAAAGTAATTACTGTGGTTAGAAGATGTGGTGGTAAGAACATGTTTTAATTATTTAAAGTGTTATTTGTACTTTTGTTCAATGGCTTAGTGAATTAGTAAATATATTCTAGACAAATAGAAAATGACTTCTTGGCAAAATTTTTAAAATTTTTATTCTTTTAAAAAACTCTAAGGAAGCAGTAAATTTAGACACATAATTGTAGATTTGCTAGTTATATCCTTCATATAAGGGATAGGAATATATATAAGTTTGTTATTCCATTTGTAATTTCTTGAACGTCCACCTACGACCCCATTAAATATATATTTTCTTTACATTACCGATAGGGTAGTCGATTTAGCGATCCATCTGCCCGCCTGTCCGTATTATGATAGAAATCAACTTTTTGAAGTCCCTCGATGTAACAAAGAACAGTAAGTCATATCAAAATATTACAAATATTTGAAAAAAAATTTCTTGCTGAAACCCAGTTTAATTACCTGGTATGTGACCGACATGTAACCCAAAACCAAGACTACTTCCGTTAACTTTTCTAAAATTTGCACATAAAAACCCCTACAACTATCCGGTATTTGTCCCTAAACGGGTGCAATGAAAGAACGACTTCCGTAAATTTTTCCTTATGGACATTTTTGTGGAAAATACTAACCCCCTCTCTCTGCCCTCTAAAAGGGTTGCCATACAGAGTTAATTTTTGTTTTCAATCGCAGCCACAGCTACCAGGGTTCTTCTACAAAGGTCAAGTGTAAGATCGAACAATATTAATTATTCCTCCCAAATATTTCTCTGAAGCATACTGACTTCCTATCCAACAGGCTGACATACAAAATTTAAAAAAAAATTGGGTAGAAACCCCTACAAATTCCCCGGATTCACCCTAAGAGGAACAAAATGTATTGCAGCCCCCATTAGGTTTTCCTCCAAAACATATTCGTGGAACATGCTTACTTCCTATCTCCATCACATAAGGGGGTTGCCATACAAAATTTTCAAAAATGATGAAAAATGCCAATAACTTCCCCATAATCGGCCTCAGAGAAATTAAATGTACGACCGACCCCCATTAGTTTCCACAACATCACCATCGCCTTAGGAGGCTCCAACACAAAGTTTGAGAAATTGTAGCAAATCTCCCCCTACAGCTTCCAAGGTGCCCCTAGATAGTTTAAATATAGGACTAACCAAATTCTGTTTTCTGTTGCTAACATTTTCCTAGAACTTACTTATCCCCTATCCCCACCACATAAGGGGACTGCCATACAAAATTAGGATAAAAACCCCTACAACTTCACTGTAGGCACCCTAAGAGGGTTAAAATATGACACCAACCCCTATTTAAAAATAAAGTATATTTTATAAATAAAAAATACAGATAATAATAAAAAAACAAAGCTCGGGGTTTGAAACGTCAATATGAAGGGTATTTAAGATTCGGTACAGCCAAATTTAGTGCTCTCACTTGTTTTGTAATTTTTCTTTGGCTTAAATTTTTTAACACACAATTAAGAAACTGTAATAATTTTAAATGTTAATTTGTAACACTTTCCTTTCCATATTTTCTAATTTAATAAATCTTTGTTTGACTTTCTTTTCCAAAAATTTTAGCTCCTCATCAATTTTTATACCAAATACAGCTGACCAAACATTTTCAATTACATCGATTTTCTTTGATTTTCAAAATAATTCAACAAAAAATTTTGAACGCAAAATATAAATTGAAAAACAATAAAAAAGGAATAAGAAAATAAATTATAATAATAGCATTCGCAAAAGCAAAAAAAAAATAAAAATGTTACCAAATAAAATCATTTATGTGTTAAATCTCGAATATATCACAAAATTTATGCTGCATAAAATTTGTATCGAACAAAACTCTTCTACAAACAAAAATGTCTTTATTTTGGGTGTTTTTTTCTTTTTTGTTGAATTTAATACAATTTCTATGCTAAATATTCATAGTTTCAATACTGGAAAAGTTATAAAAAAAAATCAAAAAAAAATGAGGGAAATTTATATAAAAAAATTAAATTCCTATTATATTTAAACCTCTAGGGAATTTTTTAGCTTCAATATACTGTGGTCCATTGCATGAGTAGATGTAGGCGTTTGTAAGCATTTGCGTTTGTGCGTGTGTTGGTAATTTTGTCTGTCTATTTTAAATATGAAAAAAGGCATTTAAGCACGAACGCCCGCCCTTAACAGGAGTTTCAATAAAAATCAGTATTTTTCACTGCTGCTGCTATAACCCAATAAGCAAACCTACTTAGTGCTTTAAATATATGTAAAACTAAGAAATATGAAATACTAATCTAAAAACAATAACATGAACAAAAGTCAAGGGTTTTACGTGAACACTTACCCGGAGGGCCAAAATTCACGGTGCTCCTTGCACAGAGTGAAGACAATGCGTCCACTAACGCCCCCAGAATGGCTTACCAGACCACCCAGGTTGCAATTCTCTGCCTTGACTTTGTGCAAGCCATAACAGACCACTTGCTGAGCAGTTGGGCTATCTTAACCCAAATTGCGTCTCTAGACTTGATCTCGTCATTACCAATCAAAACAAATCCGACAAGACACATCTCCACACTCTTGTGAAACAAGAACCAACCTTAAGCAAGAAAGATTATGATTATCATGTCGCACTCCTCATTGCGTCACCTAGCTTCGTTTTAAGGATCTTTTCTCATTTTGACAAATCAATTTCCCCACTTATATCAACGCTTCATAATCTTCTAACCTCCAGTCAGGACCGAAACGCGCACATGCTACTATACTGACGGGATCCCTTTTCAGATTTAAGGGTCCCCAGCCGTAGCCAGTTTATCTATTCACCTACTTCCAGACACACTTACACCTTTTCAGCTATAAGCCTACTCCATGAGTTGCTCATGTGCCTGGTAAGACCCGCCAAAACTTAGAGACTCTATCTTGAGAAACTTAAGTTCGTATAAGACCGCTTGCGCCATCACTCTGGGTCCCGCACAAGATGGACCCCAGCATATCAACTTTCGTTCTCAGTTGCCCCGCCTGGGGATAACCACAACCACCACGTGAACTCCCGAAGGAGACCTCACCACTAATCAGTTTATGCACTGGTAAGCACATGGGGCCAACTGATTCCCATGGTACCAGATAGGACTCTGGTCAGCCTCGGAAATCTACTTTCGTATAACTCCTACCAATTTATATTCAGCACAGGTATTGGTACCCTTAAAACCTTGTATTCCTGTGCAGCTTAATGGCAATGTACATGACACAGCGCAACAAGGACAACCTGCCTCAAGCCAGACCAGTGAATCACTGATTACACATTTACCCAAGACAGATTGTTTTCGTCCTAGCCATGTCTGTTAGCCTTTTAGTAATTGAACTGAAAGTTGCCCGGTTGATACCCCTAGGAGGTAGACTAAGGCACTTGTGTTCTACAATGATCAACCACAACCAGGGCACAGCCAATTTTGAACGACTCCCAAAATCAACGAACTGGTGGAAAGAAGCTTACGTGAACCACTGTTGTAGCGTTTTTGACTGTATATCCAATTTTTTTTGAGCGACGAGGCTCACTTTCACTTAATCGGCCACTCACGCAAGCAAAGCCGCCGTTACATGTCTCTTATATCTCGCAGTCCTCGACTTAAACACCAATGCCATTGCATTGCCCCAGAGTAACTGTTTGGCGTGCCTTATCCACGCATGGGATAATTAGGACATTTTTTTTTTAATTCTCGAGGCCAGGCTAAGAATTTCAACGGTAAAAATTATAGATGCATGATTACGAAATTCTTTTTACCAAACCTTCCAGAGCTTCGAAGAATTTGATTCAAAAAAAATTTCTCCAAAAACTGATCAGTAGCGACTAAAAGGTCGCCCGAAAGGGTTAATAAGGGAAATTTCTAATGTCTTGTGGCCTCAAAGGAAAATATTCATCAGGAAATCAAAAAAATTGAACCAAATTTTCTGTAGCATGTGTCGCAAAACACAAGGCTCCATTTTAAATACTGTGTTCAACTCGACGGATGACATCTGGGTGACATACTCTTAAAAAAAATTAAAATCCGAATTTCCATACTATCCTTCAATACTCTTAATCAAACTTTGTGTCAAATATTACATTTTTTATTAAGATTTAAAAATAAATTAAATCTGCCACCAGACATCCTGTACAAGAGTTTTTTTTCTGCTTTTAAAATCCCTTAAAAAATCTTAAAGATCATAGCTATTGTGAACAGTCATCTTTTCCTTTCAGTATTGATCTATTGATAGTCGCTTAGAGTCGCACAATTCGGAATCATCGACTTTTTATGGGTTATAAATGTTAAGTTTTTTGTTCATAAAAAAAATTGTGTGTAAAGTGGTCACACTTGTCACAACGAACTGCCCATCTTTCTTCAAACTTTATCGTTGATATCAAGTTTCAACTACAGTCTTTATAATTTTTTGTTTGATTTTACTAATCTTCCGATCTTAAATTTATTTTTACTCACTGGGACTCAACTAACTAACGAAAGCCAGTAACCAAAAAAATTTACACTCTTAACGATGAGTGCTACTGATGCCAAAGCACACACAAAAATTGCTTTGTTATTGGAAATACTTTGTAGTACTTTCACTACCACTGCCACTACCAATGTCACTACTTACAACAGCAATAACTGTTTTTCTTATTTAAATGCCTTAAATTTTCGCTGGTTAGTTATAGTGTTGTTGTTCTTCTGTTTTAAATGCAACCGATTTATGTATTTATTTTTGTCAGAAGTGTTTTATGGATTTTTGCATTTTTATAAAATTTATGGATTTTTACCAGTTAAACGATATTGATATTGAAAATTGTGCAGACTCCATTTTTTATTTTGAAACAGTAGGATATATATAAAACGAAAATAAAATATTAAAGAAGGTGTGTAGCTACTTATAACAAAAGTAGAAGTCTAAAAATTGTAAAAAGAAATAAAAAATCTCGGTCGGCAACGAAAGGTCTTACAATAACAACCTTTGAAATTTCTTAGTGAAAATCATGCGGTAAAATACGCTTGAAAGGCAAGTCAATCTCTAGGGCACCTGCAGAGCCTCTAGGGCGCCTGCACAATACCTGTTCCTTACAGTTTTCTGCAAATAACTGGACCCTATTGAATCCTTAAAAAATTCTGCAGTGTATTCAAGACGGAGATTCTAGCAGTTAAGTTATTCGCCGATTATGCCTTGTCCTTTCAAACTAAGAATTTTCCAGCAGAAATATTTAATTGAATTCCATCGGCGACTAAGGAAATATCCATGAACTTTCCCTGTTTCCCAATTGCTCAGGCAAACAAAGAATCAATTGTAGGATTTTGTAATGTGGAATAATATTACATCTACAATGTATATAGCGGTTTGCTGAAGATTTCTGATTCTTTAAATCCACTGGTAGACTGTTTGTTAAGAGAACAGGGCACATGTACTGGCTCCGGGGACACAGGGGTGTTGCTTTTAAAGTAACTGCAGGTGACCTGAAAAAGCAAGGGGTCCTTTTGCATACAAAAAGCGCAATAGAGGTTCGTGCTTATCTTTTATTCGTCAATTAGATTATAGACTTTTGGGTAAGAATCAGTGCCAAGTATGTTTTGGTGAATATTATTTCATGTAGAGTCTCCAAGATTATAAGGGGATCTTCTGAGCCCAGGGCAGCAAGTTTTGCCTTTGCAAAGTTGTGATTGTTGAGTACTAGTGGGTATGATAACAGGTCATACCTGGACAGCGGTTCATGCCTGGGGAGCAGGAAGCTTAGCCCACGATGACTGTAAGATTCTTTGGTATACCGCAGAATGAGGAGAGTATTGAGCATATTTTGTGTCACTGCCCTGTGCTCATGTGCTCTATTATAAGCCGCCTAGGACTTTATTGTTCCAAGACCTGGATAAGATATCTAGGGCTGTTATGACAGGGTTTCTGGCATTTGCCAAAAGAGTGTGAAACACTCTGGATTTCATTACATAAAGCTGCTTGTCTGTTTACACCAAGAACCCTAAAGCTGTATGAGGGATCTTTCGGATCAACTAGTTGAACCTAACTCTTCCTAAACTTATCTAAGGGTGAGGGCCAAAGTCATTAAGATTTTAGGAAATAAAAGTTTTTGGGGAGTCCTTAAAAGAATGATTGGATCTTATGACCCGTTAGCGACAAAGTTCTTTTTGGCTTGTAAAAATTGCGATTGTAGACTCCTTGTCGGGAAAACTACATTTTACTTTTGGATTGCGACTAATGGCAAATAGCAGAATTACTGGGTGTGCTAGGGAATAAAGAGGCTGTTGAGCATATTCTGTGTCAATGTCTACATCATAAAAACTGAAGAGCCAATTTTCAAGGTCTTTTTTTTACATCCAGTTAGTTAAACTAGTTATTGTGTCTTCTTGTCTGGTAATACTAAGGACCCCTAACTTCTATGTGGGAACTTCGTGACCAGCCACCTTAACATTAGTTTTTTCCACATATATAAAAAACTAAATATTTTGGGGCTTATTTTTATTTTAAGGATATCAATGAAGTGTCTGATCAATTCGCTATCATGCCATCAAGCTTAAAGAACAGTATTTTACACAATTTTCTAATACACATTTGACCACCTATTCGCCAGACGTTTTATTTTGTTAAAATATTTATAAGAAAAACGTAATCACTTCCTACTAACAGAGAGTAAGACATTTGTTTATAAAAATAAATTTTTGGAGACACATCTTTAACATAGAACTATCAGCGGGGCTACTGAGATATCATGGCGTCACAATTAAACCGACACATTTGACCAGCTACTTCATAGACCACTTATTTAATTTTACTTAAACTAAAGCTCTTCTAGACCTTAACAACAGAGGGCGATAAAAAATGCCAACAATTTGATAAAGTGAAATAAAGTAGACCGAACGATTTGCTTAAAAAATAATTTTTGGTTTCATCTTTCTTGGATAACAGAGGCATTATATTTATTATCTTTTTTATCGCCGTCTGCCCTTGAAATTTTTTAACTTTGTCAACAACAAAGCAAAAATTCACTTAAAACTTATCAAATATTTCTAAAGAACTTTTTGTACTTCCCTTCTTAAGAACGAGCAATAAAGATATTTAACCAAAACAAGAAGCAGCTCCTTTTAATGGCTAAACTCTTTGGCAAAATACTTGGAATTAAGCTCATAAATTTTGCATTGATTGTTGGGGTTATAAAACATTCTTCCTTTCGTTTTGTAGCCTGTGATTTTTTCCTTAAATGTTAAGCTTTTACTTTGAAAAAATTAACATAAAAATGCTATAAATAGAGCATTTTGTTAAAAAGCTGATAATAAGGACATGCACAAACATTTTTGCCACCCTTTCTTGTTGTCTTGGGTTGTTTTCTTTTGCTGTTTGCATATTTCAAAATATATTATTTTAACTTTTTATAAAAAGCAAATATAAAAATGTTTATAAATAACAAAATCAAGGATATAATATTTTAGCAATATAAAGTAATCGAAAGTTAACAAGACAAATAGATTTAATTGAGACATTTTGTGGGATAAAAGCTTGATTTTGAAATTAAATGTTCGTATTTATTATTTTATTTTATAGTAAAAAAATTATTTGAAATATAGAAAAAAATAAAGAAATTAATATATGCACATATATTGAGTTGAAAAATATTTTATTTATTTCTTGCATGTGGAAATATTTAATGATGTTTTGTTTCCAAATATTTTTTATAGTTCTAGTATTTCATGTTGGGACACAAGCACTTTACCATAAAAATTCGTATTTCTAAATACGAATTTTTCAAAAAGTAATAAACGGTGCTGCGAGAGGGTGGCGCTGTTGGAATTACCGATTGCGCGAATTTTTCAGTGATGATGTCGCAGTGGTCGAGTGAGAATTGCGCGTTTGCTGTTAAGGCATTTTTAAAAAGTAATGATCCTTACGTAATTGCTCGTCGACAATGTTGTTTAGGATCGGCGTTCGGCAAACACTTGATGGCCCGAGTGTTAATTTAATTTGTTCGTGGGTTCAAAAATTCCAATAGCCCATTCGATTTTCAAAACACTTAAATGGTTTTAAAAGCAGCTTACGTGAAAATCCGCCACTTTCGATACGGAAAAGAGTAGCCTCACTGGGAATTTCAAGAGCTCCATCCTTTATTTATTTATTTATTTATTTAAATTCCTTTTAAATTCAAATCGTTCAAGAAGGGAAAATAAATGACTTTGGCTTACGCAAAAAAATTTGTTTAACTATATTGGAGCGTTTTTGCACTGTAAGTCCCAGTTTTTGGAGCAACGAAATTATTTTTCATTTAAATGGCCAAATTAACAAGCAAAACTGGTCTTCCAGAACCCGCAACCCTCGATTGAAACATCAAAGCTTGCATTGCCCCAGGGTAACTGTTGGGTTTGACTTATCCACGCATAATATAAATGGACCATTTTTTTCAAAATTTCTCGAGACCAGGCGACGAATGTCTACTATCGATGCATGATAACTGAACTCTTTTTGCCAAACCTACGAGCTTGTCCATATCAATCTTTATACACGTAGTCTCAACAAGAAGGGGCGACTGCACGCACAGCCAGAGCTTCGATAAATTTTCTTTGGGAAAATTTGCCCCAAAAACTGACCAGTCACCTTAAGAACATCCTATTGCCCCCAAAGTCGTCCCATCTAAATCCCGTGGATAGTTTTTATGGGGCTATTTCATCAAAAGGGTTTTAATGACAATTTCCTTTTGTGGTCTTAAAGGAAAATACTTGTCAAAAAATCAGCTCAGTTAAACCAATTCCAACGCGTCGAAAGACTTTTTTTTTATAAACTTTTGCAAAGTTCGGTCCATTATTAACCTTTCCACCCTTTTCCTAATAATCCTGTTTACTCTTACACCTAATTTGAGTAATATGGCAGAACTTCCTGGAAATCGGTCCAATGTTTGATTTTGGTTTCATATAATCCATAATTTTTTCCTGAAATTTACAACTTTTGTAATCTTTTATACCCTTTAGATAGTGTTAAGGTATATATCAGTTTATCATTTCTTTTGTCGTTAAGTTCCTCTCAACCAATAGGGGCTGGTGTACCTCAAGGGAGTATACTAGGCCCAATTCTGTACTGGCTTTTTACAGAAGATATGCCTATCAATAGTTTTACACACACGTCGACATTTGCTGACAACACTGCTTTCCTAAGTACCCATAAATACCCTAAAGAGGCTTCGAGCCAGCTGCAACAACACGTAAGCCAAGTTGAAAAATAGGCAAAGTTATGGGGAATAAAAATAAATGAACAAAAATGTACTCACGTAACTTTTACTTAACGCAAAGAAACGTGCCTTCCAATCACTACTAACAACCATTTGGTGCCTCAACGATCCGCCTCGCACGGAAGCCTTATATATGTAGATGCAAAGCTGACGCAAATGAAACTTAAAGCTGCTCAAATCTACGGGTTAATTGGAAGAAACTCTGTGTTTCGTCTTGATTGTTAACTTCTGCTCTACAACTCGATTTTAAAACCAATTTGGTGCTACGGTATATAACTATGAGGCACTGCTTCCGCCTCTAACAAAGAAAAAATTCAACGCCGTCAAAACGAAGTTCTGAGAATGACAACTGGTGCTCCTTGGTATATTAAAAACAGTAACATCCACAAGGATCTAGAAGTTCCACTAGTAAAAAGCAAAATCCTAAACTATGTGGACAAGTATTTAAATAAGCTGGAAACACACCCAAATCCGCTTGCTCGAAGCATCTTGCAACAAAGTGGGCACACCCGTCTAAAAAGAAGGGATAGTACTGCACTTAGATGAAACCTTTTAAATTCTTTAATTTTATTGTGAGAACTTAAATTTTAGCTTGGTACTGACTGGACTAATATTAAACACACTTAGTTTTAAGATTTGAATACTTATTGTTAGTTTGCTTAAGCGAAGATTCAATAGTAAAAATATGACAAAAAAAATTATTGAAACTTACTCATAGATATGCCTATAATAACTATATTTTTAGAAATTTATATTTTTGAAAAAAAATCTGAACCTTACCAAACATCAAATTATGTTAATTTAAAAGCATAGAACTGCAATTTTTTGTACTAAAAATTTATTTTCACTCACTTTATTTAACCTAATAATATGGTTTGTTTGATTGTCTGCCTCAGCGACTCTGCTAATTTAACTGTTTGTGTGTTGTTTATAATTTTATTGGTTAAATTATTGTTGTATGTGGCTTAAACTAAAAGTTTCCATTTTACTTGTATGTTTAAAAAAATGGCTAGAAAAACCAAAAACCCACAACAAAACACTAGGACAATGGTAGGACCTCCATACTGCAAATGTGTCTGATATAAACATTTTCCATAAAATATTATAATTAAAAATTATTTTATTTGGGATTTTCTTTGATAAATTTAAAATGTTTCAAATTTATGTAAAATAATATTTATTGCATTTGAATGTGTATTTGTAAAAAACATAAAATATAGTTCATAGTTGTGGCTCAGGTCTCAATTAAAATATAAAATGAAAATTTTAATGAATCGAAAGTGGTTCGTTTTGGTTTTTTCTATTTTGGTATGATTTTTACAAATGAACTGTGGAGGGACAGACTTTGAAAATAGAATAATTATAATTATTATTGCAACTTGTTGCAAACATTTATAAGTATGTGTTTAAAATTAAAATAAATATTTATAATAAATATTTAATAAATTATTAAATAAGTTAAATTCTAAATATTCGTAATTAAGTGAGGATATTATTTTTATTAAAATTAAATGCATAAACTCCTATAAAAGCTTCTAATTGAATTGCAAAAAATGTTAAATGATTAAACAGCGATTATTACACAGAAAAGAATTATGAAGCCCTAACTTGCATACGGCGTTTGAATATTAGGCCTACAGTTATTAACCATATATATTGTAGTTACTCCCTTTATCTGGTTTATTAATTTATTTAAGTCTATAGACTTACATTGTAACAGACAGGAAAAAAATTCTTTATTGCATTACAAAATTATTTTTCTTATTTCTGCTGGCTATTTAAAAAAAAAATTTTCATACGAATATTTGCAATAGTGTAATAATTAAAGGTCTGTTATACTCCACCTTTGAAGGTTCCTTGCCAGGCTTAGTAGTCATCTATATTAAGGCAACCTTTCATACTGGCGGGAAAGATTCAAGCCATGCTTTGGCATTAAAAATTAAAATAATTATTCTTTTAGCTGTAAAAGGTAGCTCCTAAAGCATTTTGTTGCTTATTTTATCAACCCCATGAGCTTTTTTCATTTGATCTAGCGATAGCCTGTACAACATCTGAAAAGCGGTAATTCCCTACGTAAGCGCATTTTCCTTAAATGAATTGCGAGCAGATCATAATTTCTTTACCAGGATCCTATTAAATGTCTTAGTGATAGTTTTGCAAGTGTGGGTCCTCTAATATATTAAGCTTATCGCCATAATGAATAATTCTTCTGAGGAGTCAAGTCTAGGCCTTCGAAATCTTCTTTAAGAGATGCCATTGAGCAAAAATCCAGAAAAATTTTTAATATGCTTGTACATTCTTTCAGCTTATCCTTAAGTTGGGGCAATATGTGCTTTTGCCATTATATTAAGGCTCCTCTTTTTTCAGATAGAAGCGCCGAAAATATCGCCGCTTTTGGTTAGGATGTAGAGCAGTCGCCAGAAACATCGACCAGACGTCATGCCTCGCAATTAACCACCAGCTGGTCGCCCCAAAGGCGAATCTTGCACAAAGACCTGCGCATGTTATTGTACAAAGTTCTCTGCGCATCAGCTGCTGTCTCTGGATCGCCAAATGCGTGTAACCTACGCCCAAGCCATCCTCAATCTAGAGGCTGAAGAGGACGATTTTTTGACCAAAATCATAATCAGCGAAGAGGCTAATTTCTACCTCAGCCGGTACATAAACAAGCAAATCCATCTTTTCTGGGGAACCATAAATCCACTAGTCAGGCAGGAGGAGCCATTACACTCTCTCAAACTGACGGTATGGTGCGTTCTTCATGCTGTAGCTGTCATCTGGGCCTTGTTTTTGAGGGCGCCGCTGATCAAACAACAACAATGGACGGTGCGCGCTGAAGGGCCATGTTAGCTGAGCCTTTTCTACCGCAATTAAATAAATTAGGACAGAAAGACATGTGGTCCCAAAAAGACGAAGCAATGGCCCTCATTTCCGGAGCCACAACCGATATTCTGAAGGCGGCATTCCCGGGGCGCCTCATTTTTCGTTTAAGCGATTTTCATTTACCCACAAGATCACACGATTTTACTGTTCCAAACCATTTTTGGTAGATTTTGTGAAGCCGCGTGCTTACGTAAACAAACCGGAGATCCTGGAACCTCCTTAAGGACAACATTCGACACGAGTGCGAGAATCTGTCGCCTGAAGATTTCTCCGAAGTAATGCTAAAAAAATAAGCAATCAATTATGACGGCAGATATCATCTTCTCGACTTAACCAATAAATTCTTAAGATTCAAATAAACATAATCAAAAAACAGAACCGAAATTTTTAATTTAGAAAAGAAATGAGCACCAAACAACATCGTATGACTTCTTTTGGCCAACCTTGTATATCTGGTCTCGATAGCTGATGGCACAAAGAAAAGTAGAAATTAACAAGGAGTTCTTAAGATATAAAAACTTTAAACTGGCGGCGTTTTTTTTAAACAAAAAATAAAACCGTAAACCAAATATCTTAAATCTTTTTTAATGTGTATAAAAGATTTAAAGTTTTAGTTTTAATGATAATTATTATACCATTTGGAAAACATTTAAAATTAAAACTTTTCGCAATATAAAATCTATTCTTTTACTTAACATAAGAGAAGTAAAGATGACAACATTGACAGAAAGAATGTATATACGAGGGATGAAGAAAAATTGCTTAAAAAAATTCATAACAATTTTGTTTTTATAATGCACCTTGCAGGCCTGTTTTCTTCTTTCAATATTTTTAATTTTAAGGATTAATGCCTTAAATGAAATTAAATCTAAAGGTAAACAAGTAAGAGCGTTATATTCGGCTGTGCCGAATCTTATATACCCTTCACATTGGTCTTTAAATATACCCAGCCAAATAATTTTGTACTGCAAATAATATAATAAAAATCCTTGTGTGAGTTTTAAAGTCCATAGAAAACTTTACAAAATTTTAACGATCGTATGAATAATAGAAATAGATGAGGAACGTTTGAAGTCGACAGTAATGCAAGTTTTTGACATTATTTATATTAAAAGGTTAATAGAAGTTGTTAATTTTTATGGGATGTTCTAGTCCCCCTGCTCCTCTCAAACTTTTTTCCCAAAATGTATGAATTATTTGATTATTACTTTTTGTGGAATATTCGAAGTCGATAGTTGTTATAGTTTTCCAGATGTGGCGTACCGCAAATTTCATAAAAATTCTTAGTTTGTATTAGAGCTGCCCCTTTCCCTGCCCCTGCCCAAAAAATTTTTTTTGAATGTAGGTCTTATCCTGTTACTTTTTGCGAAAATTTCATAAAAATTGTTCATTTGTATGGGAGCTACCCCCTGTTTTGCCCCCACTCAAAAAAGTTTTTCTTTGAAGCGTAGACCTTGTTGCCCAATTACTATTTGTAGAACATTTCACTTCGATATCTGTTATAGTTTCCGAGATATAGCGTATCGAATATTTCACCAAATTTGTGCAATTGTAGGAAAAATACCCTTTTCCCTAGTTCTATCTGAAAAAACTTTTTATGTTATTTAAGTCCCTTCTTTGGGAGTATCCGTGCCAAGTTTTGTGGCAAGAGTGACTATACTTACTGTGATATATAGGGATATATGCACGGATTTTGTCCTAAAAAAAATGGGTTACTTTGGGTTTTCGCTTATACCTCGGTCAATAGTAAACTGATTTTGCTGATTTTAAATAGCGATTGTTAGCGATATATTTGCAATAGTTTGACACCATTACCTGGTCTGTATCTTTTTATTTGACTCCGGAAACTTGATTTCAACAGACGGACAGACGGACAGACGGAGAGACGGACAGACGGACAGACAGACATACGGACAGATGGACAGACGGACATGGCTATATAAACTTCCCTATCTATAAGGATCCAGAATATATATACTTTATGGGGTCGCAAATGAATAATAAAGAAATTACAAACGGAATGACAAAGTGATATATACCCTTATCACTATGTGAAGGGTATAAAAAAAACATGGCTGATCAAGGACACCGTTTTTAGAATTTTTTATAAATTAACTATAAATATTTAATAAGTATATATTGAAGCAAAAGAAAAATATTTATAAACTGTGTAAAACTATTTCATTAAAAATTTAAATTTAAAGAGAACATCATTCACGTTCCACCCTCGCACAATAAGGTAAGTGCCTGTTAGTAGTAACAAACCAAGTTTTAAACACAACAAAACTAAAAATAATAACATTTTAGCCATGTTTTTGGATTTGTTGGCTTTTATTTGATAGCCATATAGTTTTACAAAAAGAAATACTTTTAGCACAGCACAAGAGTGTAAGTAGTATCTACGAAAGTTGGCAATTGTAAGTCTTAAGAAAAGACAAAAAGAACATTTGGGTTGTCGTAATTTAAACAGGAAAAGTATGGCAACAAAAACAAAAAAAAACAACAAAGCGAAAACAATAAAACAGTAACACAAGTTAGCTACTGTTTTCATTGTTACTTTTTTATTGTAACTAACTTAAAATTACCGGAAACTTTGAAAATTTTCAAGACAAAGACTATTAAGTTATATTTCTTTGGGTAATATTTTTCTGTGTTTTTATTATGTGAGTGTTTGTGTGTGTGTATGTTGCTTGTTTAAATACCACTTACTGTTACCACTACATGCAATTCTTTACCATTTGGGTTGCCTGATGTTGCTGATGTTTTGGTTTGCTGACAGTTAAATTGTTTCTACGGTTTTCATTGAATTTGTTTTTAGACTAATATTTAACTGGCTTTTAAAGTAATGCGTAAACCACAAACAAAATATGCAACAAAACCGAAAAAACTTTAAGTTGACAAAACTAAATTTTTAACAACTTAATAGAAGAAGAAGAAGTTAAAATGGGTTTAATGATTTCAACTTATATATAGCATCAGTCTGCGGACTATAAATTGTCTTAATAAAAAGATAGTTTTGGTCAATTTGTTAATGTTATTAATGTTAAATCACATACGTTAAAATTGCAGCATATTCATGGGCTGTGGGTGGTCAAAAATGTAAAAATTTTGTTTTTGTTTTGCATAGAGACGGGTTTCTAAATCAGTGGGGCTTCCTTAAGCTTTTGGTATAACAACCGCGAATAAGTTTTACCCTAAAACTAACTTTAAAAACAAAGTTTCTATGGATCTTGTTGAACCTGATCATTCATGCGACCTTTTCTGTCTTTAAGCGCTGCAAAGTCATTGGCAATTCATCAGACATATGATTGTCCGTGTTTTAAAAAATATTAAAAACTCTTTTTTGCTATTTGTAAAATTTTAGTGCATTTATTACAAAGTTATCTTTACAAAATACCAAAAACTAAAAAATTTCAACATTCTCTTACAAATTTGCAACTTCCATGTCTGCATATTAGAAGTAAATATTAGACATTTACATATCCAGCTATCAACATTGGAATCTAGAATTTACATTGTATACGAATTATTACACATACCTACAAGTGCAAAGAGAAAATCATGTGCTAGGTGATACAAAACAAAATAGAAACTTCCGCAATATTAATTTCAACGGAAATTGACATTGTGTGCTCAGCAAAAGCGGAATTCGAACAAATATTTGTCATTTTTAGTTCAATAGACAATACGAATAGAAAGCATACAAATACCCGGCAGTTCTAATTAGTAAAATTAAACCCGTTTCTCTCAAAATGAGTTTTTTCTATCAATACGGGAAAAAGGCGAAATGTTTTTATTTTATATTATGCGCCTCTATACTCTCAAGAAAAGTTAAAGAAAATTTAAAACGATGATGAACCATTTGTAAAATATATTTATCAAAATTAAAGATTTGTTAAAATTATTAAGTAAATTGCAGAAATATGTCAACATGCAGGGTCTATACACATTGTAATATTTAGCATTGTTTATGTATATTTTAGAAATGCAAACATATCGAAAATGTTAATTGCAAAGTTAGGGGCAATAATTTTTATATCCATTTATTGAAGTAAAATATGATTCTGCAGCAAACCACATAAGCAAACATTTTTTTTAAACACTCAACCATACTGTTATGTTGTTTGAACTGTTAACAATAGCATCAAGTTTAAAATCGTTTTTAAATTTATAAAAAAATTTAATATATAAGAACTTTAAACAAACCTTAACTTATTTATTAAAAAAGTAAGACGCCCATTTTACTTTATTTTATTTTATTTTATTTTATTTTATTTTATTTTATTTTATTTTATTTTATTTTTTTTTTTTTATTTTATTTTATTTTATTTTATTTTATTTTTTATTTTATTTTATTTTATTTTATTTTATTTTATTTTATTTTATTTTATTTTATTTTATTTTATTTTATTTTATTTTATTTTATTTTATTTTATTTTATTTTATTTTATTTTATTTTATTTTATTTTATTTTATTTTATTTTATTTTATTTTATTTTATTTTATTTTATTTTATTTTATTTTATTTTATTTTATTTTATTTTATTTTATTTTATTTTATTTTATTTTATTTTATTTTATTTTATTTTATTTTATTTTATTTTATTTAATATTATTTTATTTTCTTTTATTTTATTTTATTTTATTTTATTTTATTTTATTTTATTTTATTTTATTATATTTTATTTTATTTTATTTTACTTTATTTTATTTTATTTTATTTTATTTTATTTTATTTTATTTTATTTTATTTTATTTTATTTTATTTTATTTTATTTTATTTTATTTTATTTTATTTTATTTTATTTTATTTTATTTTATTTTATTTTATTTTATTTTATTTTATTTTATTTTATTTTATTTTATTTTATTTTATTTTATTTTATTTTATTTTATTTTATTTTAATATGCATATAAGCACACTTAAATTAGTATTCTTAATGTTCCCCATTTCCTTTTCTATTCTAAGATGTTTCTATATTATAGTTTCGCAGCGAAACGTTTCCATTTCCGTCAGATATTTTGTTTTTGTTTTTTTATCACTCATCCTTATATCTATAAAAATATGCTGATTTGAAATAGAATGCGACATTATGTAATGTATACAAAATTTTTTTATTTTCTTGTTTATATATAAGTTGGTATTTTAGCACAAGCATACGAACAAAAAGAAAACTGAAACTTTGAATAAACGAAAAAGTTAGTTGCTAATATCTACATAAATAAATTTTAAAATTGCTTATTTGCTAAAAAATTCTATGCATTTTAGATGATGCATAATATTAGTTTGTTGTGTGTATTTTTATATATTTTCTTCATGAATTTATATCTTTGCATATACATATATATGTACATTATATTTCTATTTTTTAAGTTTCTGTATAAAAAAGAAAACAACTTTAATATTTCTATATAACTACAAAAACTAAAGGAATCATTAGCTGTTGTAAAAAATGCATAAAAATGTTTAAAAATTTGAGCTTTTATATTTAGTAGCTCTGTGCTCATTAGTTCTCTTGAATTGTTTTAACAATATTTGTAACATATTCTTAGCCAAATGCTGACCGAAAGTGCATGTGAGATTACGTATATAAATAACTGCAGCATCTTCAAATTACTTAATTAATAGTAAATTAAAAAAAAATTATTAATAAATTAATAAAAAATTAACAAATATGAGCCAGTACTTTATATGGAGCTTTTTTCACGAAATAATAATTTTGGCTTTAATCAGCTCTAACCGTCAATAGTTATCAGAAACAAAAATATCTGATATTGGCAGTTTTATTTCTATGTCCTTTGTAACTTACAAACAATGACAAAAAACCCCTTTATTTTTATTTTTACGTTAAGAATTATACTTTCGCGGATATGGCAATTTCGACCAAGTTATATTTTGCTTTGAGTTACTTTTATGTTACTTTACAAAATTGTGTTTAACAACAGACGTATAATAAATATTTTATCAATCATACGCACCGTATTTTCTTAGCTGCAATGTGGCCACTGCATGCAGCACCATATATTGCAGTAGAGATAATATTTGTGTAATAAAGTATGTCCTAAAAATTGATTATATCAAATATTTTTAATATTGTTTAACTGATCTTGCTGAATTTAAACAACAGTTGTATCAGAGATTTTTTTGCTGTAGTCTACATATGGGCATTTCTCTCCAAAGGTCCACTGAGACCAAAATATTCAAAGTTAAAAAAAAAATTATTATCCTACAATATTATAAAAGAAAAATATTTGAATTAAATTTTTTTTTTTCGTTTTTAAGATGAATAAGCAGACCTTTGTGTAGAAAAAGTGCTTTATAAAAGTGCAATTTTCTTATTTCTTGTGTGAGTTTTTTATATTAATTTATATTATATTCCTTTAGATAAGAGATCGATATTACAATTATATTATGTAAATTTTATTTAATTATATTATATAATAAAGAAATATGTAAATGCGATTAGTGGTAAATTATCATTTTTTAGTATATTAAGTATTGTCACGTTCAACCTGTATAAAGATCACTTATTACCATTATGTCATAGCTGCTTTAAGAAGCTGTTTTAAAGTTCGAATTTAAGCAAAGTTTTTTATTCATTTATTATATACTCAAAACGAATTGCTAAAAAAAATTCAAAAACTTTTTACCTGTTCCAGTTTAGTCGAGTTGGACACAGTAAATACCAAATTTGCTTTTTAAAAATTAATCGCCGCCATCTAATATGGTTTTAAAATCTGAGTTAGTTTCCATAATTTATTTGAAATAAAAATATAAATGAACAGGGAAATAAAATGGCAACACTGGCGAAAAGTAAATAGTCCCGTCTCGTACTACTTAATCTAAAACATTTGTTTATCACTCAATGTACTTATAATGGGAATTTTAAATCAAAGTAATTCTTTCTTGATAAAAAATAATAAAACTTTATGACGGCGACGATGACTTACCTGATCTGAAGATGTCGTCAAACAGGCAGCACTGCAATTTTCTAATCAATGGCTTAGCTTAATCATGGCCTATGGCAGATAGAAATTTTTAAGCCCAAAATAACGATTACTAAAACTAAAAAAAAAAAATTTATGAAGATGCCACTTAATGGAATGACAGAAAAAGAAAAACGTAACGGTTGAATTGTTTTGCGCCACATGCTGCAGTTAACTTAGTTCAATTAAGCTGATTTCTTGACGAATATTTTCCTTAAAAGCCACAAAAGATTGAGAATTATCAAAATATACCCTCTCTTTGGGGAAGCTGCCTAAAAAAAGCCACGGGAACTAGATCGGGCTACCTCAGTGGAGACGAAATACCCCCAAAGCGACTGATCAGGTTTGGGGGAACTTTCTTTGGTGCAAATTCATCGAAGTCCTGACTATTTGTGCAGTCGCCCCATCCAGTTGACACTACGTGTGTAAGGATTACGAAGGATGAGCTCGTAGGTTTAGCAAATATAATCTGCGATGATAATATTCACCGTTTCATGATTTAAATTTTAAAAGGATCGGACTTCAGATCTTTTTAAAAACTTTAATGAATAATTGCTCATGGTTTTGCGTTTTCCGTATTAAAAATCGTGGATTTTCATCTAACTGCTCCAAAGAGTCTAGGGTATAAAAATGCAGCTACCAGCAAAAGAAAAAAAATGGGCCTTAATTGACAGTTATCCTTTTTACAGAGTTAATTATTTAACTTCCAAAGCAGCCAGTCATTTTGGAATACGCTTTGGAAAACCAAAAGAAATTTCATTTTAACCAAGAAAAACTAGAGAATTGTCGTTATCTAATGGTCTTACCTTCTTTATTTTTTGATAAAACTTTAAAGTCCCATATGAATACGTCACACAAATTACGCTTAAAGTTAATTTAAATTCAAATGTTTAAAACTTGAAAGCTTGATAGCTAAGAGTTTTATGTTCTACATCTAAGGCTATTAACTTGAAAGCAATTTTAAGTTTTCAAGTTATTGTCAACCTAATTTATTATACTTTCTGTCCCTAATCTATCAAAACTAAACTCTCCTGTGTATTAACCCTTTGCGTTCAACATTCACTTTGTTTAAATTGTTTTGACCTTTCTTAAAAATTTTGTTTTTACATCTAAACACACAAAAGTGGTAGAATTTTAATTTAAATTTTGCCAAATTGTATTCCTACTATTTAATAAACTTAAGAATTTTGCTTTCTTTTTCTTCGTTTCTTATTTAGTATCCCTTTAGTGCTATGATCCTTGTAAATGTTATTCAACTATATAATTGTGTCTTTAACTGATTTCCTTTCGTATGTTTTGTTTAACCAAATGGCATGTACCACTTCGTAAACATGCATACATATACAGGGAAAAGAGATTTTCTGTTGTACAAACAGCACTCATTTGTAATGGCTAAGCTGGGAATTATGTCACATAACATCTAGCAGAAAGGTCATTAAGTTTCTTGTTATAAGGGTAAGCACAACATATAATAACTGCAAAAAATTAAATACAAATTTAAAATATATTTTGTAAATACTTATTTAGATATATATAAGCATATAAGTACATATATTTGTATATAAAAGACGTTTCAAATCCAAACAAACGCTCGGATAAGCAACAATGATTTTATGTAAAGCTTCTATTGCCTTAACTTTTGGTATTTTTTGCAAATAAATGAATATTTAATGTTGAGTATAATATTATGCTGCATTGATTTTCAATTGAATTTCTTTTTTTTAAGAAATTTTTTTTAAAATTAGTTTTATTTTGATAACATTTTCTTGTGTTTATATGACAATGACGCCTTAAAGGACAATGAATATATTATTAATTTGTTAAGTAAAACTTACTCGCACTTAAAGGAAAAAGTTGTTTAAAAACGTATTTCAGATTTTTTTATAATTCCCATTATGATCATTTCGTACTTTTGCTTGTGATGAGGTTTTCAAATATAATGGAGGGCTTAACATGTATATCTGGTTGTAATTTAAGTCAATGTTGCATTTTATAAAAATAGGTTTAGCAAGTAAAGTTAGTATTTAGGTATTTAAATAATTTTTTAATATATATTATGGGAATTGTGTGTGGATCCACCTTCATTTGTGTATGGGGTATCTTCAAGTGATACTGGACAGTAAGCTGCTGTAAAAATTTAACGTGGAGAAAAATGTCTAGAAGAGGATCAACGGGCTATAGCAATTTCTAGGTTAAACATGGGGTTTTACGGCAAATCTTACGCCTTAGATCCACAATGCAGTGGATATGTCTATTTTACTCCAGGGAATACACGTAGGGGAGCTGCTTTGAAAAAGCAAGTCAAGCGCAGGCAAGGCGTGGGGCTTTTACAACAGAGACTAGGTGGGAAGTATATAACTGGTGATACATGTTGTACACCTACGGTTGATAAGTTATATGATTGAAGAGGAGGGCCCCCGGTCAACCTTCCATCAGCACAAGCGCCTAAGTCAACCTCCTCGTGGTATCAACCGGGTAACTTTCAGTTTACTGGAAGGCTAACAGACATGACTAAACTGAAAACAATCAGTATTGGGCTAAAAGGATCAGCGGTTATTAACTTTCTGGTCTGGCTTGAGGCAGGTTGTCCTTGTTGATCCTGTGGCATGTTACATCACCAGTAATTGTCACAGCAATACGAGGTTTTAAGGGTACCAATACCTTATCTGTGTTAAATAGAAAATGGTAGGAATTGTACGGAAGTAGATTTCCGAGGCTGAGCAGAGATCAAAACTAGAGACGCAATTTGGATTTAGATAGCCCAACTGCTCAGCAAGGGGTGTGTTATGGCTACACAGAGTCATGGCAGAGAATTGCTACCTGGGAGGCCGAAGGGCCATTCTGGAGTGGCTGGAGGACGCTTTGTTTCCACCAAGTGTTAAGAGCACCGTGAATTGTTACCAGCAGGGTATGTGTCACGTAAAACCTTTAACGTCTGTAAAACACCTACAACTGCGCTGAAAATAATTTTGAATAAGAAACTAACTTATCTGGTTTCAGAAGGTGTTGCAAGGATGTCTACGACATGATTTGCGTTAACAGTATAATTTACTCGGGTGCCATATGGACACAGCAGGATTACTGGGAACGGTAAATATAGTACAATCTACCCCAAAGCTGAACCTCATTTTGAAACCGGTTGTATGTAAGAACATGGCTGCCTGGCATTCCTTTACCCAAACCACAGGACTTATAGCTTCTTTGTTGATAGGTCAAAGATGGATGGGGGCTATAACTACAGTAGAATGTTTTTTAATCTTCTAGATCACTTCAGTGTATTCTAAGCTCCAATTTAAGTGCCCAAACTTACCTTCGATTTTTTCTTGTCCTCTCGAACTAAGAACTCTGAGGTGAGGATAGTTATCGATAGTAAGGCAGAGATTAAGGTAATTTACCCAAACTTTTTATGCCTCTTCTCTCTTGTTCAAGCTGGAAAAAATCGATGGGTAGATTGTATGCTGTGAGACAAATTAACATCTACTGATTTTGGATACACAGGCGTACTAAAAGAAATCAGATGGCAGATGAGCTGGTGAAACAAAAGATCCATTTGCATATGGGAAGAGTAATGGACGTTAGTTCTCCACTTCAATTTTTCAACCTGTATTGAGCGTCAGAACTATGGAGGGTCAGAACTATGGAGGCTTGGGGGTATTTCATTTGGTGTAGAGTCCATTTGGTAAAGTCCCGGACTAAGACTTATGGATCTTAAGATCCATGTATGGATAATTACCGATACTTTTTGGATGTTCATGCCAACAGATCAGGACTAATGGCCTGCAACGTTTGTAAACTCTGTGTTTTACCAGAGTATAGTCTGCGCCTCTTAGAGTCTAGTTTGTTAAAAAAATTTTAAAAAATGTCTGCAGCATTTGCCAAGAAAGTGTGGGGCTTTCAACAGTTATCAAAATAAAAATTTAAACAGAATTATGGGCTTTGAATAGGGTCGAAACAATTTTTAAGTTTGCTTATTTACACAAGATTTTAAATAGCGCTTTTAAGCAAAAATTAGTCTTTAAATATAATTTCATTGAAATTTGCTTATTAATGATTTAAAATTATATTTAAATTTTTATAAATAAAGCCGCTCATGTACACTTTAACTAAAACATTTTTTTAAAACAATAATAATTATAAATGTATGCCCCTAAACAACTCAATAATATATTTTGTAGTGTAGCAATTATAATTAGAATTGCGGTTTCTATAATTAGTAGATATATGCTTTGATTTAAATTAATATAAACATACTTAATACTATTAACACCTGCACTTACACTTATTCACAATTAACACATTCAATCATTAAATAATTGATGCATTAAAATCAGTATATAGAAGTTAATACATACACATGCACTTACGTACATACACTAACATATCAATTGATTTTATTAATCGACATCAATTTCAATGAACTGTTAAATATATTAACTTATCAACAGAGGTTATTGATTAATTTTACAAAATGTAAATTAAAATTTTTTTAAATTTTTTTTATAAAAACATGCGTTGTACGTTGTAAGGGCTTTTAGATAGATTTATAGCCGTATTCATAACAATTAAAGTAGGATTGTTAAGAGCTTATTTAACAGATGACTTAGCAATAGTAAAAATTGTTTTTTTTTTTAAATAATGAATAAAATACGTTTAAAACACTCTACATAAACTAAGGAATAACAAAAAATGAAAACCATTTTCAAAAATAGTTTACACAACTTGATCTTAAAGTCAAAATAGTCCTTAATTTTAATTTATAAGGTCACACCCATCACGGTCGTGAAGTGATCACTGTTACCAGAAATTTTGTTTTTGCAAAGTCTTCTTACTATTAGTCGCTTAAAAACATACCTACCTTATAAGTCATATCCTTTTTTCAAATCAAAACTTTAAAACAAAAATGTTATCAAAATGGTCACACCCGTCACAATGAAATTTTCCTTATATCGTTTTTCCATTTTATTTGTTATTAGTTTCTTCTTTAGAGATAAAATTTCAAAAGACGAAATCAATAGCTACAACAATAACACCTCAGGATATGAATTTATATTCAAAAACTTTTCTTAAGGTTTTTCCTAATTAAAATTACCACAAAAATCGCTTTCTTAAAGCAAACAACGCACCCTTAATAATCTGACATCAGATGCTTTTTGAAAAAAGTTTAAAAACACAAACACAAAGAAGTTTAATAATTTGCAACTTAAAAAGATGTCTTAAGGCAGTGTTTTAATTAAAAAAACCTGTTGTGTTAAATTGTTTTCATTTCAAAGTAATTTACCGGATGTTGTATCTTTCAAGTGTAATGAAGTATTTCTTTAAGCACTGCAGTAAGTGCTTGGCTGTTCTTCAATTAAAATTTTGCTTAACTTGACAATTATATCATGGCAATGTTTTTGTGTATTAGAAAAATGCACAATGGGGTAAAATATATGAAGTAGCAATGTTGTTTAGAGCTAAGAAGAATTTGGAAGCGATTTTTCGTTTCTAAAAGGTATACTTTTGAGTGACTTGTAAGCCGTGTGAATTAATGAACTTTCTTTTTATCTGAAATTTAGGTGATTTATTTTTCCTTTTATAAATTTATGAAATTTTAATTTTTATTTTAAATTAGTGCGTTTTTATGTATATTTTTATAAATCCGTAATTAAATTAAGATCCTCTAAAGAATATTCCATACAGTATTTTGGTTAGCTACAAGTTAAGTTTCATGCCTAAAATTCACCAGGATGGCAATTTTCAAGCTCATTCGCATTTCTCGGGTGTCTGGTTTTTCATGGGCTACTCTACTTCTAGGTACTGCCATATTATTTTATTTTGACAGCGATCCGCGAAATATCATTTGGCAGCCTAAATGAGCTACGAGGAAAGCACTGTAATCTTTACTTTAAGATTCCAATGCATATTAAGATTTTACTAGTGATTGCCCATATAATGTGAACAATAGTATCGGTCAAAGAGGGATTATATTAGTTAATGCCAAGGCTAAAGTGGTACCTCGTCGCGCAGTGTAGTACACAAGTTATACGCCATAATAATGACTAAAGGCTGCAAAAGCCAAGCTCATAACCTATCAGGCTAAATTAAGTTCCAATCGAAGCTTTGTGGGCCAGGATAACTCTCTTCAAATATTTATTTATCAGTCGATTTAGTGTAGTTACCTTTGTGCCCTTTTACCGTAAATTTTATAAGGTTTGTTCAATTTAGTCAAGAAAAAAGTTACGCTTACTCGAGTTAAGAAGAAAAATCCTTAAAAAGTAATGATAGAGGAAAACAAGGACACATGTACTAACTAAAAAAATTTCACAACAACACAACCACAACAGGACCCAAAAAGTCTTCCCAATACCAGTGCCACTTTTTGCGGTGATAACAGAGTCCTTTATGGGGAAATAATGCACAAAACAGCGAGCGAAAAATTAAAAAATAATAAAACAAAATGCTAAATTAGGAAATATGCAAGACATTTATTGAAAACTCTAAAATTGTAACTTGAATGCCCTCAAGGACAGAAGTCAAATAAAGCTGCTGTTGAAAGATTAAGTTGCAGATTTTACAAAAACAAGTGAGAATGTTATAGTAGGTCAAGCCTAAAAAAAATATATCTACCCTAATCCATCCGTCTCGGATTGTATGCAAGAGGCTCTGAACTTTACTCTTGTGTGGTGTCGAGAGAGAGAGGGTTTAATATAAATTCTGCAAAAATTAACGCTCAATGGGAATATGTATCGAAGAGGACCATAAAGACCTTTTATGCCTGCAAGAGACTGTTGGGAAGAACATGGGACCATAAACCAAAAGTTTTCCACTGGTATTCGAGTTACAGCATAAAGCCTATGATCACCTGTGTGTGACTAGCATGGTGGCAAAAAATTCTTAAAACCCAGCCAAAGGCAGTGGAAGCAGCCCGCTGCATCAATCTGTTATAAATAATGCTCGCTCAAATGGGACCAGGGATCGTAACCTGGTATAGAGAAGATTTAAGGCTGTTGAATGGGGATACTGGTATTTTGTTTTTTTAAATGAACCAGCCTTTGGGAAAGGACCCGTCGATATTTCAGCCCGAAGTTTATGCCATTTTGATGAGTGGCTATGAATCATGGGGAAATCCCGCATTTGTATCTTTTGGATAGCCTAGCGGCCTTAAAAGCATTTATGGCTTATGCTGTCAATTTGGCATTGGTGCTGTAATATATAAACGTCTTTAATCGTCTTGGAATTTACAGCTGGGTTACACTTTTTTGGCTTCTGGGTCATTAGGGCCATGTTGGTAATGAATGGTGAGGCAAGCGCTAGAATAATTGGGGCGGAGCCGTTTGGTGGTACACCCTCATAAGACATTAAGGGTGAACTAGCTGCTCTCTTTGACGCTGAGCTTGCTTTTCACTGGAAATGGCTTAGAGTCAACGTAACGCTAGAAGTTTCGTGTGCCTTTGAAAATTCAAATCCAGGGTGCTTCCATCTTAAAACAGGAAGGACCTGAGATTATTTTCCGGTTTTCTAACTAGACATAGTAATAGCAGATACCAGCAAGTTAAATGTAGTGAAGGTCCGGGCTGTGATATGGATGATGAGGTGGCAAAGCGCATCCTCTGCAATTTTCCAGTAGGCATTTGGAATTCTTTAACCCATAGGGCACTAAGCTTCGTTAAAATCCTTGACCTATAAGTAAACTAATGGTGCATAAAATACCTGTTTTATGTCTATAAGCCAGTTTGCCAATATTACTACTGCCCTATACCACATTTATATAAGAAAGTTTACCTACAATTTCTGCACTCAGTATAATATCTTTAAGAAAGTAACAGAGCAATTCGTAACCCATAACGCTTATTCTGGAAGGACATTTGTATAAGAATTATGCCAAAAAATTGACTGATCATGAACGCAAATAAAAAACCTTGTCTCAGTGATAAAAAACTTATTTGATCACAAAAATACATGAAAACATAGCCGGACAGATTGACGGGCATGCTTAAGTCGACTCAGAAATTACAAGCATCTGGGCAAATGCAAAATACTCCTAATACGTATGTGGTGAACTTTCTTGGCTATAAAAAAATGTGTATAGTAAACTCAGATAAAATAATTTTTAAAATAATAAGTTTTCTTTCTCTTTAAGTGTTTTTTAAAAAATAAAAAATAAAAATCTTATATGCTTTTTTAATTTTTTTTTTTAAGAAAGGAAGGAAAATCTGGAATAATATACGACAGTTCTTAGATGTGATTTTTGGACATCTTTTGGTCCGCTCTCGTGGGCAAAGTCCTAGTTTTAAAGTAAACGAGACCCTTGTCGCAATAATTTTTGGCTTAACTTTGTTAACTACACACAGAAGGTTTTTGCTTCTCAAGTTAAAACTCAATTTTTATTCCCGTTTTTGAATATTTTGACAGTAGTACTTTTATTTTTCCTTTATTAAGCTGTTACGTCAGCCAAATATTTTTAATTTAAGAGATGGAATACTAAATGTTGACGTGGGGCTATGCTTTCAAATGTACGGGGACAATGTTGTTGGTATCATTGCTCTGTTGCTTTTTAACGTCTTAATTGCGGCAGATACTTCTACCGCGGTGGTGGTGGCAAGGTGGCGTATGATTAATATTATTTCAAAATATCAACTTCCCATAGTGATGAAGATAAAAGTAAATTTAGAGAATGTAATGAACAAGAAATAATGTACTGAAAAAAGAAAACTCTTAAGCTTATATTTCTAGATCAGCTTAATTTATACAATAATTGGTAAAAAAAAGTATAAAAAACGTTTTTCCTAAGTAAGTCAAAGGAATTTTATATTTATAATAGCAATTTTATAGCAAACTAAAGATAAACAATTTTGTATAAAAACAATTTTTTTTTTTTTGGATTTGAAAAACAATACCAAAAACATTTCATCACCCAAAAATCGAAAAAAAGTTGATTGTTGTCTTAAATAAATTCTTTGGGCGAAAAAAGCTCAGAAATATATAAAAAATTAATGTTATATAAATATTAAAACATCATTCTTCTCTATAATAAACGATACTAATTTATCACTTTAAAAATTTTTGATACTAATCGGCTTTAAAAAAGTTTTACGACCAAAATATTGGCTTAAAATAACTCGCAGGTTCCTATATTTTATTGTTAAAACTGGGTTTGAAAAATAAGTTTTTTTCTTTAAATCATTTTTTCACTCTTGGGCCATGCCACAGTTATACTTTTATTTATTTTTTTTTTGAAAATATGCTTTAATCCTTTAGGACATAAAATATTTTTTTTCTTATCATTTTTTCCATATAATTAAATTTATCAAAAATATATAAAACAAAAATATTTTATGTAACTTTAAATTATTAACTCAGACATTTGCACACAAAAGTCTGCCTTTTCATTTTTTTCTCCAAATTACTTATCTATAATACAAAAAGCTGCTTTAAGCATTTTGTGCTCTACACAATGAAAACAATAAATACATATTTTTGTGAAAAAAAAATATATCAATCCTTTTGTTGAAAATCTCGGACACATGCTTTGTATTCTTTTAAGAATTTCTATGCATGCTTGTGCATGTCTGTACATGTGGTTAATAAAACAATAGGATCCGGCAAGCCATAGCCAATGAATTGCAAACAACAGCTTAAATTTATTTAAAATGAATACGAACAAACGAAATCACTATACATATGAAAACAAAAGGATATGGAATATTTTATTTGGGTGTAATCCTTAGAGATCGAATTTATATGCAGTTGATGATTTTTTTCAATACTCGAATATTTTATATATAGTATTTAAAATGTTTAAAAATAATAAAATAATTTAGAAAATGCTTAAAAAAATAAAATTCCCATGAGCTGAAAATATTTTAAGCGATGCATTTGGTATAGATTTTATAATTAAAACATTATTACAATCTGTCAGAAAGCCCTCTTTAAATTATTTTGACATTAATTTTTTTTAGTAAAGAGCTCTTTATCTATTACCACCTCTGTAAATATATCTACAAACATCTGCATGTACTGTATAGAAAATAAAATAAAAATGTCCAAACAAAAGTTTAATTACTCATGTGCCAGATTTTTTCTTTTCAATTGTGGTATAAATTTTTTGTAAGATTTAAAAGAAATCTAGCGTAAAACGATAAGTCAACCATAATGATATTTAAGCTATTAAAGTTTAATATTTTAAATTAAATTTAGAAAATTATTTTATTATATTTTTTTACTCGAAGAATTTTTTAATAAGAATTAAAAAAAAAATAAAAACTGCAGCTCTTCAATTGTTATATAAACATTTACCGTAAGTTACATTTTCAATTTTAGAACTCGTTCGTGGTATTATTCCTAAACGCATATCTAGTCTTAAAAATGAAAAAAAAATACCAAAACACAAGATTTACCCTTTTTGTGTTTAAAGAAATACAAATTTTTCTATTGAAGCAATTTGCCACTTTTTTCTATTTCTTTGTTGGTATAAAGACTACACAAAGTACCAGAATGTAATTTCTCCCTTTTTTGCCCCCTTGTGCCACAAATTTCAAAAAAGTGAAGTTTTTTTTGTTTAGAGATGTCGATCACAATTTAAATTTTGTTCTTATTTTTATTAATTCAGAGTTGCATATATGTACCTAAAGGTAAAGCAGGAGAAGTTTAATACCAAGTAACAGCTGATTGGTTTCAACTTGGCAAAGTTCCAAACAATCTTGGTCCCTCCATCATCACAACTGTGGACACTGACCTCCCCAAGTTGTCTGCCTTTAATATCCATTAAAGGTAGTGATTAAAAAAATCCGTGCGTTCACCCACAAGCACTATAAAATTATGTTGAGGCGTCGAGTTAGTAACCCACCCTTATAAAAAATTTTTCTAATATGAAAAAACGAGCAAGAAGGTTCATGAACGTCCCAATGTTAAGGGATTCTGACTTGCACATCTGTACTTAAATTCACCGAACTCTATATGTATTGAGAACGTGCAGTTGACGCTCTGGCGGATGTACTTAGAAGTAAAAGGCTGACATTACCGCCTTACAGGAAGTGCGAATGAAAAAGACGTCACAACTACACAAAAATATGGCATGCTGTATTTTAGCTGGATTAAGCTATGGATTTGTGGTTAACCTTAGACTCTAACATCTTGTCTCCAGATTTGCTTTGGTGGATGCGAGGTTAGCCACTTCTCGTATAAAATCCAAATTTTTAACCACTAGTCTTACCTGTGCCCCGACCAAAGATAAAGATGAACACACTAAAGATATATATGTATAAATAACAATTTTTTAGGGCATATAGCATATGACTGCTTCCCTCATCCTAGGAAGTTTAGTCACAAAAATAGGAAAGAAAAATATATCTGGTCCAACAGTGGAAAATCTTTTTTCCACAAGGAAATACCCAATAACGGAATGACGCTGATATAATTAACCGGGGCAAAAAAAAATTTGGTGATAAGCAGCAACAGATTTCGACATCTCGATATAAATAAAGCTACGAGGCTGACACCAGATCAAAACTCGAGAAACAGATCTATTATGTTCTGATAGATAAAATCATTCGTCCAGAGGCTTAGACGTAAGACCAAACTAAGGAGCAAACATATCGGATCATTACTTTGTTGCAGCAGAGGCTGTGAAAAATAAACTATCTGATGGAAGCTTGACGTCAGAAAGATACAGACAAAATTTATCGTAAAATTTTACTTCGCTCAGTTAATTAAAATGCTCGAAAAAAGCACCGCTTGTCCTGACAAAGTTGGAGCACAATCACAAAATAATGCCAATTGCATAAAAAAAGCCGCAATATTCGCTACGAGCAGGGATATTGTAACATTTCGGTCATAAACAGCAAGCCCTTCGAAGGAAGGTATTGAAAGAAAAAGAGATATAAAAAGCATCTATTCAGCAGAAAAAAAAGGATAATGGAAAGGCGTTACACACATCAAGATGTTCAGAGGTCAAAATAAAACCAGAAGTTCTACCATAGAGTAAAAAATCAAACTAAAGGTTTTTGCATAAATACATTCTCCAATCATTATGAAAAAAAATTTCTCACACCTGGTAATATCTGAAAACACAAATGGTGAAAAATCAGAATCAATACCAAAGGACGGATTTAGTGCATACCGCCTGACCAAAATTAGTTCAAACCAACAAGGCAGCAGCAGTCGAAGGGTTGCCAGTTGAACTGTTTAAGACCGAAAACAACACGCTAATAAGGTGTATGTATAGATGAGCTTGTTTGTACAATCTTTCTAGAAGAACGCATACACGAGGATCGAAATATCAGTTTGTATGCCCTTTAAATAAAAAAAAGAAGACAAAACAGTACACTCAAAAAATTATTACAGTAACTGACTGTAAGTTATTTAGGAAGTAATCCGTTAAGTTGTTTTTAAATGAAAAAACAGTTAAATTTGAATACAATATTTTTTTAACTGATTTGAAGGTTTATTCAAAGCCTCAAAAAAACGAAAATACTGATTTTCAGTTGAAGTTAATTTTGTCAGTTATTTTGTAGTAACATTTAATTTTGTTAATTTTTCCTGATACTTTTTGTTTTGCTGTAAATGAGAGAAAATGTAGTTAATTTTAGACGAAAATGTCAGTAATTTTTTGATGTCTGAATTTTAATGAAATATTTTGTTAATTTTAATGAATATCTTGTTGGACGGTTTTTAAATAAATATCCAGTTATTTTAAGTAGATTTCCAGTTGATTTTACAGTAATAATTTTTTCAGTGTATGTGCCAACTACCGAGGAATAAGCCTCCTTTTCGTTGGTTTCAAGATACTATTCAGCATATTTTACAAAAAATTAAAGTTTAAAGTTGACAAAATTACTTGGGCGATATTAATGCGGCTTTGAACCTAAAAAATTCATCACCAACTATATCTTTACACTACGGCAAATCCTGGAAAAGACCAAAGAAAGACAGATCAATGCACACCATCTCTTTGTCGACTATGAGGCTGTTTTTGATAGCTCTTATATGATTAAAGGTGTTTCAAGCTATGTCTAAGTTTGATATCCCGCAAAGATAATACCCCTCTACTATATGGCCCTATCTGACGTACATTTCTTAGTTAAAATTGGCAAAAATAACTGTAAGTCCTTCAAAACTAAATGCGGGTTCCGACCAATAGACATCCTTTAGTGAGATAATCTTAACATCCTTTTAGAAAAGGTTATACCAGACGCAGATGTTAATAGAGCGGGCACACTATACACAATAGAGCACATGTTACTCGCTTACGCCAATGATGTCGATATCATGGGAAGAACATTGAGAGCAGTAACTTCCACCTTTGAAAAAGTCGAGGCAGAATCAGCCAAAGTGTTTCTGCGCAGAAGACCGAATCGCCTAGAAATAGCCACCTAAGTAAGTAAGCTAGAAGTACAAAACATTATTTCTCACCATTTGTATTCTGTTCTGAAAGCCTAAGAGCCAAACCAAAACTCTTCTTTGCCACCAGGTGTACAATTTTTAAAGGGGCAATTTAACTTTGACTTTTGTGAGAGAATTACTAACGAAAGTGAGATTGTTTTAAATTTTCGTAGGCAGATATATTGAGAATAATAATGTGTTATTCAAATATATTTTTCAGCATTTTTCGTAAAATCTAGGTTATGCTTAAAAAGAAAAGTCAAATATGTTTCCAGAAGATATAGGCGGACAACTGCAAGTCATATAGCGATTAATCAAAAATTTTCAGAAACAATTTTATTTTAAAAATCAACACACTGACATCTTAATAATCCCAGTTAATTGCTAAAATTTATAAAAATATTTTTTCACGTTATACACCAGACAACCAACTTTTATAATACTTTTTTCACTTCCTAACTATGTAAGCTAAATACAGGTGGTTTTATTACTATTTGTCTAAATGCCTTCAGCAATTCTTGTTTTCAAAACATAAGCAACTACTCAAAGCAATTAATAATTTTCCTTTTGAAAAACATCGTTATTTTCAAATTAAAAGTTAAATGTAAAGTCCAAGTTAAACACCATTAAAATGTGTTTCTTTTTTCCTTAATAAAGAACAAATCATAGCGGAAGTAAAATATAAACAAAACTTTTTGTTAGAGTTTCTACATTTATATCTGGCGGAAGTAAATATCTTTTATAATTACATTTATTAAGATAAAAGGAGGAGGAATAGAAAAGGATTGATGGATATTAAATGAAAAATTTTAGTTTATCTTTAAATGTTGCAAAAATATTGAAGATTATGAACAGGGTTTTTAAGTCCATAATGGGTTAAGTAATTAACTTTGTACAGCTTAAGGTTATAACACAGGTCTGAACTTTGTAGAGTGGAAATGTATATTTTAACGGCTGGATTCATAAGAACTTAAACAGCAGTTCAAGTCTTTGTTACCATCTGCCTACCCGGGTAAGTTTACTGTTTACAATTCGATATAACTTAACACCCTGGTAAGATATCAGTTTGAAATTTTGAATATGCCTCTAAAATATTGTTTTTTAATTTCTTAAGAATTTATTTTAAAAAAGTTGTTCTGGGGGAAAAATCTATAGGCTGTTTTAAAACATACCCCTTAAACATACAAAAGATTTACCTAGGTAGGCGCTAGAGATTCATGAATTGTTTCTTAGGCAATTCTTCACTCAGTTGTTGGAGAAATATTTTTCTACGATTTGTTGAGTTAGATGCCGTCACAACAAAAATAGTATAAAAAAATGATAAAGACCATCTATAAGATCTTCTCTTTGTCTTCTCCTAGACATTTGTCCATATTATTAACCCCACCTTTGTTTTGATTGTAATCCAATATCATTACTGGTACTTTTCGGACCTTGAATATCGTTGCTGTAGTGAGTAGCTGAAATTAGTACAACAGATTTGGTTTTTTTTTTAAAAAGAAGCACATGCTAATATTATTGCAAAGCCCAAAAATCGGGTCATCTTCCTTTCTTCTCTTCCTTTTAGATTGAAGAACTCAGCTGGAAAAAATAATGTAAATTATGATCTAACATCAACGTAGAAGCCAAACTGTAACTTGTAAAAATTATCACAAACGCCGTTTTTTCTACTTCCTTGAAAGTGATTGCAGCACAAATCTTTAGAAACTCGTTCACCTTGATTTTTTTCACTTTCCTTAGAAGGCGCCAGGCCAGTGTAAATTTGTCCTATGAGTGGATAAGAAGTAAGAGCGTCACAGTCTCACCAAACCCTTATTCCATACTTTGCCGGTTTTTGAGTGAACCCAGCGCCACCATGAAATGAATATAGTTACTCATCAACCTTGATGTTGGCTCCTACTATATAGTTATATTGAAGGTTTTGGTTCAGCATTAAGAATATATCAGATATTGCCACTGCTTTATCTGTTTGCTTACGATGTTGTCACATATTACCATTATGGGCTAATTACCCAAAAACATTGAAGACCTATCAGTGCATGATACAAGGGATGGTTATTGGTTTTCCAAAAGTCAGATGTGTGGACAAAATTGGAATGTGTGACTCCTGCTAGCAAAAGTAGTCCCTAAAACGCATCAAACTTTGTTCTTGTTACAGGTCTCCATATACGCATTGGTGCTTGTGGATTTTTTAGATGCACAAAACTCTGTCTGGCTTTCCTTTTTATTCGTTTCTCAAATTACAATATCACACATCTCTTCAGATAATATTAATTAAAAGGTTTGTGTCATACTAAGATCAACTGATTTATATGTTGGACAAGTATTAGATCGTCAAAATTTATTGGTCGACAAAACTCTACAAATTTGAGGTGGCTGGTTCGATCAAATTGTACCGTCCTTAGCAGCACAACTATGTGGGGATGATGCAATGGGATCTATTTTCAATTCTGTATCTGAATGCGTATCACCATTGGAATAACATTCTGGCAATTGTAGTTCATCTGCATTTGAGTCATAGGCTAAGCAACTACAGTCTAAAGGTTCTAAAGGTTCTTCAAATATACTATTTTTATACTTCTCTCTGTCTTCAATACTTAACTCTTGCAATGGGCGTGGAGTTAACCATTTGTCGAAATTGCGGACTTTACTTTCATCGCAAAAATACATGAACACCCAGCTGGAGAGAAGAAAAAGCTTATATCGAGTAGGAAACTGATTCTGGGTCAATCCGTTTATTTGAAATCGGGTTCCAGACCACTACTTCTGGGCACAACAAACACTGCAGTAACACATACATAACACGATAACCACGTATGGTGGTGTGAGGGATAAAAATATCCAGTGCTTGTCATGGCTATAAAAACTTCCCATTAAGTTAAACGATGGGCTTAAAAATGAAATATAACAAGACCATTTGCAATTATAATAATAATTTGCAATACTTTTACGAATATTAGTAAAATTTATGGGGTTTTTTGTTTACCATTTTTACAAAAGGGTTTAAATGTTTTTAAGTGAAATGTTTTTTTATTAAATAATTTATATTTTTATATAAAAAGGCCCATTATTTTTAATAAATTAAATCAAGAAGAAAAATAATGAATATGTTTGGGTTTTACAACCTAGAATCTAAACATAAAATCTTAAATGATATAAAAGCGTTTGTTCTTTTTAGTATAAAATAAAAACAATTTATACTTTAATTTATTTAAACCCTTTCTTCTATGAATTATGGCAAAAATTCTTACACTTTCATAAATAATTTCAAAAAATTTGTCTGTTTCTGTTTGAATAGTTGTATGTTAACGATAGTCTCTAGGCCGGCTTTTCATCGTTATGTTATTGCCAGCCATGTTTGGCAATAAAATGCATATGAATTTCATTGATTTATTGCTAATTTTTTCATTGATTTTTTTTCTGTAAGCTTCTGGTCTGCAAATTTTAACCAAAAATGCAACTGTTAAAGACCATAAATTTTTAAGTCATAAAATCGATTGGCAAATATTAAAAAAGTATTGTTTGGCATTAAATAAAATAAATTACTTTGTTTATTAATAATAAAAAATATGTTGCCTGTGGTACACATGGTATTTATAGATATTTTATAGATGTGTATATATAATAATGATAAGAGAGGAAAATTTATTTATTTAATTAATAAATGAATCATCTGTGATAATTACTCAACATTAACTGACTGATAAATGTCATTAAATAAAGTCATGACACATTAGTTAGGTTACCGTTGCATGACAGACATACCTACAAATATTCATTTTAGCATTTAGAAACCTTATTAAAATTAAGACTTCCTAACCTTCTTCGACACCATGTTGTCCTTTTGCTACATGGAAGGATTCCAGCTAGCGTGCGTGTTATATAAGTCGTTTTGACTAACAATACTAAAAAGACAAAATCTTATTTGAGTTGCCAAAAACCTCATTTATTTCGTCTTTGCATTTAGTTTATTTAATTTAAACAAATAAATTATTTATATAAATTGCATGCGTCCTGCTTAACATTTCTTATCGATGTTTTTTCTTGCAGCATCATTTCCTCGCCTTAAAGTTTTTCCTGTTTAATCAGGAAGCTGGAAAATTTCAACAAATTATCATTAAATAAATCCTGCTATATAGTTAATGATTGAATATGTACAGGGTGTCTGGTGGCAGATTTATATTTTCAAACCTAAACAAAAAACGTAATAGTTGGCACAAAGTTTTATTGGGAGCATAAAACGATTGAATAGCCCGATAAAAAATCAATTGGAGTTAGAAAGCGTCACCTCTGTGGCCGTGGACTGTTGCCATAGTGGTTGATCAGCTTTTGTCTGAAATTTACCTGAAGCAATTTTAAGAAAGTTCTGACTGTGTATAGAGACGCTAATGGTTTAACGTGAACACCTACCCAGCGTACAATAATTCATGGTGCTGTTAACACTTGAAGGAAACAAAGCGTCCATCAGCGCCCGCAGAATGACAACCCAGGTTGCAACTTTCTGCCATAACTCTGTGCCAGCCATTACAGACCCCTTGCGGACGAGTTGGGCTATCTAAACTCTAATTGCGTCTCTAGTTTTGATCTCGCCTTTCATAATCAAAACAGATCCGCGCCGATAAAACACCTCTCCACACGCTTGTGAAACAGCACCCAACCTTAAGCAAGAAAGATTATGATTATCATGTCGCACCCAACAAATAGGACACCCAGCTCTATTCGAAAAATGTTTTTTCATCCAGACAAATCAATTCTCCACTTTCATCAACGCTTCATTATCTTCTTACCGCCAGTCAGGACCGAATCACGCACAAGCCAATGCCGGCCATTTCATTATTTGCTACTACTCTGACGGGATCTTGTTTTAAATCCTAGGGTCCCCAGATGTAGCCAGTTTCCCTATTCACCTACTCTCAAACAAACTTACACCTTTTCAGCTATTAGCCTACTTCATCAGTTGCTCATGTGCCTGGGTAGACCCGCCAAAACTAGAGACTCTATCTTGTGAACTTTAAGTCCATATAAGACCGCTTACGCGATCACTCTGGAGCCCGCACAGGTCGTACGCCAGAATATACACTTTCGTTCTCAGTTGCCCCGCTTGGGGATAACCACAGCCATCACGTGAACTCCCGAAGGAGACCTCACCATTAATCAGTTCATACACTGGTAAGCATATGGGGCCAACTGATTCCCGTGGTACCAGATAGGACTCTGGTCAGCCTTTGGAAATCTACTTCCGTACAATTCCTACCAATTTTTATTTAACACAGATAGGGTGTTGGTTCCCTTAAAACCTTATTGCTGTGCCACTTATTGGTGATGTACATGCCAGAGCGACAACAAGGACAACCTACCTCAAGGCAGACCAGTAAGTTAATAACCAGTGATCCCTTTTAGCTTGTGCTGTTGGAAGGTTGACCGGGGGCACAATCGATAATTTCCACGGTGCCACCTTCCTCCTGCACAGTTTACTACTTCTTCCAATAATTGCATTTAAAATATAAATTTGCCACCAGATGCCTTGTAACTTCTAATCACTTGTCACTCATTTTCTTCAAATATAATTTTTACAAAATATGAAACTTGACGTTCAATTGCATTAAGACACTTTTTTTTCATACATAAATTTTTATGTCAATTTTTTATTACAACTTTATAACTTGCAGCCACAACAAAAGTGAATTTTATAAAAACTTTTACAGCAAATGCCATTCAGGCATTAAAGCTACTGACAATAAATAAGAAACTAAAACACAAAAAAAACATAAAGCAGTTCTAAAACGGAAAATAAAAAACAGTGAACAAGGACAACAACAAAAATACACTTTACAACAAGAATGCAGTGAGAATCCACTCTCGTAGGTATAAAACATTTTTGTTAAATGTTCAAGAGTGCACGTAATCCATAAAATAAATTCATTTTAGACCATTTTTATGTCATCGCACAGATGTTGTATGAACTGTAAACTGCATATCGTTAAAACACGTGTGTGTATACCAGGGATTGTCAAAATTCTCATTTAATGAAATGCGTCTGTATTGGATAAGAGAAAATTGCCCAGCAAACAAAAAACTAAGCATTGCCAATGTGATGAATTTTACTTTTTAAAGCAAAATGGAAATGAACTTAAAAAAAGTTATTAAAATTAAATACAAAATATGCCTCAGTTATTACAGAATAAGACAATTTTTTTTTCACACATATTCCATTGGGCGAGTTTAATTTACAGTTAAAACTTAAAAAATTAAGTGTATTTAGGTATTATAAATTAAGTTTTTCTTGTTTTCTTTGTTTTAAATGTTTGGTAACATAAAATGTATTGCATGTTACCAAAAGCATTTTTAATGACAAAACAAAAATTTTTATCTTCCATTATACTATTTTGTTTGCTGGTTTATTTTGAAATTAAATCAAAGCTGAAAAAACAACAAAGCTGAAAAAAAAACAGTAAGCATCCGCCCATGTGCACTCGTTAACACTCAATTAACGACTGAAATCAAACTGAAATAAAAGAGAACAAGCGTCGGTGTGAGTTTGTTTTTATTGTTTTTGTAGCACAATTGTGCACTAAAAATGAATTTTTGACAACCATTGGTGTATACTTATGTGTGAAAACAAAAAACACACACATTCCTAACTGCTGCATTTACACACATGTATATGTATATGTAAGTATGTATGAACGTATATCAGATAGTTGCTAGTAGATACAAGTGCTAGTTATAATGCCAATAGTTATGCGTTTGTTCTTTTTTCCCCCGTTACTGCTGATACTTTTACAATTGTCACTAATGTTTGTACATCGTGTACATATTTGCACTTGCAAAATTGAGTTTTTTTTATTGTTGTATTTACATTTTCCTTTCTAAGGCCTGTGGCTGCAACGATAGTCGTGGCACTAGATTACAATTGAAAATCTCAGATTTGTAACAACACAAATCCTTTTAAGAGATTTACGAGGGGATCAATAGTATTTGGTTTGTGCGAAATAAAGCTATGACCCTTAAACAAATGTTATACAAATCCTTTAAAGTATATTTAAAGTAGAAATATTAGTGGATGAAGCAAAAAAAATATATAAATAAATAGAACTTAGCCTCCGTCCTATACATTTAGTGCATTGTGGTGGTATCACGAGAAGAGGAATGGGAAGAAGGATAAAGGGAGTAAGGTAAAGGAAATTTGATTTAAATTTGTAGATATAAAAATTGGCAGGAACGAAATCTTAAGAAAGTTTGTTCCACATTAGAACTCTGCGACTAAAGAAGAAATTTTCTTTTTAATGTGTAGTGCGATTCAATAGTTGACTACAAAGGTGTGTGATTTTCCCGAAAGATACGTGCCACGTACAATATACGCCTTCCTAAAATATATCCCATGTTCTTGTTGATAAAATAGTTAAAATGTTACACGTCATGACAATATTTAAGTGTCAAAGAGCTTTAAATGGATCTTGGAGCACCTTTGGGCTGGTTGTAAAGTTCCTTTCATTTTGGTCAGATATATGTGGAATTTAAATCAAGGAAACACCAAAACAATTGGATAATTATTTCACCCCAATAAAGTCGTTTTTTGAGCAGACATTGCAGTGGATTTTTATACCCAGAACATCCCTTACATTAACATAATTTACTTAAACAAAAATGCAGCACGACCAATGGCACCAGTCGGATTTTTTCAATGAACCTTATAGCCTGGAACCTTAAGGAGATGGATCTAAAATAAATTGAGTATGAAAGGTATGTGCGGCTGTTGCCTGCAAAGCAATATTAGGATTTTTTATTTGATATAAAAAAATTTAAGGAATAAATAAGAGAAACTACCCATCACTTAAGAGCCTTTTAAGTTATTTTTTACCAATTGGAAATCAACCACTTATAACAACAATAAACTTTTTCACTAATGCCAAGCATTAAAGTTTTGATAAAAGCGACTAATTTTGAACTCAATCAAAACATTCAAAAATATATTTTAATTTGGCCAAAATCATAGATAAACTTAAATCACTCTTATCTAAAAATTACAGTAAAGCAACCGTAGAATATCCCTTACGAAAGCCATACCGGTGGTTAACCGGTAATTTTTAGGTTGTCAGCAGTTCCTTATAAGAGGATGGGCGTAACACTACCAATTCCCCTGACCTACACCACCTTCTCCTGGCGTGATCTGCCTTGCTGAAGAGGTAAGCTTATGAACGCGCGAGTATGCAAAGGCATTGTCTTAACACCAGTGCTGGGTTTCTACTTAAGTCGTGACTTTCTCTTGTTGAGATCCGTTAAAATCCTCACTTTTTCAAAAGTTAAAAATGATTTGTTGCCGCAGAAACTTCCCCAAGTTCGGACAGTCGTTAGTTGCCTGCAAATATTTCAGCCAAATTCTAGATTTTCCCATCGGATCAATGAATAATTTGCAATTCCCTAAAACAGCAGAACTTTAAAAAGCTTAATTTATCCCTTTCTTCGGACAAAGTAAGGAATGAGGAACATGGCAAGATGGGGTTAAGGAAGAAGACACATTATGGGGTTTTTTTCAAAGCCTTGATTAGCTAAGCGAAAAAGGCCGTTTATTTTATAAGTGGCATAAGTCACTTTTTTTAAAAGTCGAGATATTTAAAGTTATTTAAAAAAATACCGTTCAGTAGTATTCAGTGTTGCCATTAACTTGATTTTTTTTAAAAAGTGACTTATGCCCCCTTTAAAAATAAACGGCTGATATAGTTAAAGAAAAACTTTTGGCGCATATCTTTAGTTTTTTTGATTTGCTTTTTGGTTTTGTAGGAAATTTTTTTTTTTTGCAGAGTTTCCTTATATCTCAAGTCAACGCTCATATTTCCTTAGCACCAGTACGAGGGTTGCATTTTATATTTCGGTATTAGAAAAGAAAAGCAAATATAAATCATTTAAAATCATTTATTTCTTTACAAAATACTCCCCATGAAGATCTATACACTTTTGCATGCACCTGGCAAACAAATGGTTGTGTATCACTCAGAATTCACTGTTCCGCATAATTAAAGGGATACGGTTGCGACATGTCCAGTTTTCTAAAAAAAATGGCGATCATTTGCTTAGAAGTTCTTCACGCGCAAACAGCTTTTGCTGGATTTGACTCATATAAAACACCCATACAGTCGACTGCTGTTTACTTTCGGGCTCATGCGCGTAAGTCCACAATTCATCACCTGTCACGTGTTTCGAAACACCGCATATTTTCTGAGCATTTCTTTCGACTAATCGACACTAGCCCTTTTTTGAGCGATTCACAAATTGTGTGGGATCTAACGCGAAAAACTTGTTTTGACAGTCAAATGTTCATGCAATATTAAATGCATGCTGTTCCTACTAATGCCTAAGGCAGTCTCAATCTCACGATAGGTAACGTAACGATCTTCCAATATCAGTTCATGCACAGCATAAATGGTTTTCGGAACAACAACTGATTTTGCAGGACCTTCACGACATTCGTCATGGAGTGAACTACGACCACGATTGAATTCACCAAAACATCGATTAACACCGGTTGTTGATGGAGCTTCATTGCTAAAATCAGAACTTGGTTCATCCATGCACTGTTGCTGAGTTAATCCACGTCGAAAGTTGCAAAAATAATTGCACGAAAACCTTCACGATTTAATTTTATTTTTGAGTCGAGTTGAATCTTTTAAGTTACTGTAAGCAACACAAATAGCGCTCGCATGTCAAAACGTTCTGAGTACGTATAACTTATAAAATGTCAAACTTTACGATAGAGTTGTTAGTTGTCAGATTGAAGCACTAGTGCTGCCAAATTCCGAAACATAAAAGGCAACCCTCGTACAGTACAGAGGTATAGAAGGCATTAAACAAAAAGCCCGTTAAAGCTACAGTTAAATTAGGCCTAAAAAAATCGAAGTTCTCAATTCGATTAACCCCTTCTTAGCTTATTGTTTTGTAAAAAATTTTAAAGGTTTGTCTGGTACTCAGTTAAAAGGAATAATCGAAAGATTATTTCAGTTTTGAATTAAAATTTGGTTTTCAACTTTATATTAATATCTCCACTAACCTAAGTTTTTTTTTACTTGATTAAATCTAAAGCATTAAAATAAAACCAGTTTTATTTTAAAAAAAGATAATTCTAAATGATTTTATGAAGTATTTTTACCAAAATTATTTTGTATCTTTTTGTTATTTCTTTTTTAAAAATTTATTTTATTTAAATACAAATAAAAAATCGCTTAAAAACTAAATTTTTTCCTTAACTAATATAATCAACTTATTTGGCTGATAAAACGAATTTAAAAGACTTCTCATACATTAGACTTGACCTCGCCGGCAAATAATAAAACATTTGCAGTCTTTTCCACAATTAAATAGGCAAACGGACGATCTACATAAAAGCGTGTTGGTGACGCTTTATTAACTAAAACCGCTGTTGTTACAGCACTGGCTTCGGTGCCCTCCTCATTTACAATTATGCGGGTGGCATGAAAAATACTAGAGACATAATTATCTCTTGCAATCTTTTCTAAATTGGCTTTGGCAGAATCAAATAGGTCAAGGATGCCCATCTATTTACAAAATAAAAATTTCAAAAAATATGTAAATGGAAGATATATTTTTTTTTAGTTATCTGTAACACCGTTTAACTTACATTTCTTAAGATAGGACTTAATGTGAAATGTGATTCTGTTGTAAATTTTGGTAAGAATACCTCTACTTCAGGCTTATCATCATCATCGTCATAGTACTTATCAGCTTCTAAAAGTTGTTGATGGATTTTTTTAATACCCACTGTAACCAAATTATGGACAACCTTGTTTAGCTTAATACCTGCAATGATAAGGGATTTTTTTTTGTTAAAAAGAAACAAGTAAATATACATTTCCATAAACATATTTCCAGTCGCTTACCCCGTTTTGGCAAAATAATTAACATAGACAAACGGTCTTCTTTGCCATATGGTAATTCAAGGGCATGAGCTTCCAATTCTTTAACGTTGACATAGGTAAACATACCCGTTTGTGTCATCATTGGAACGTCACCTAAAATCGTACCATCTTCATCGTAAAAGGGTAAGGGACGAGTCTTTGCAGCTTGAAAAGGATACTAAAAAAGTAATGTCTACATTAAAGCGGTTAATGGTAAATTGAAAAGTGAAAAGATTTTTTTTTTAAATTTTTAAATTTTGTATACAACCGCATTCATGTTTTTTATAATTTATATAAAAAATTGAATTTGTTTTTATATATAAAATTATCTTAATAATACTAACCTTCCATTTTCCCTTAAAATACAATGATGAAACCATTAAAATGTTTGCATTTTGAAAATCTTGTGGAGCCACCGTATGCTGTATAAGTCCTCTTGTAGCCTCTTTAATATCATTGTTAATCTTAACAAAAGTATTATTAACATCATCAAAGTTCACTGGTATTAAATCTGAATTATAGTCACGTTCAATGGTATCCTCAAAATCTCGACTCACTGGTTTATTTATATTTGTAAATAAGGCATTAAATGTGGCAACTTCAATGGTAGTGGTATTTACACTATTGCCCCAATAAAATTAAAAAAAAATATTTAATAAATTTTTTAATTCTCTTAAAATTAACTTGCTCTTACGTTAAATATCGTGATATTAAGCGGTATGCTGCCCTTACAATACTTTGATCGTTTCCAGTATGTAAAGTGTTACGTAGTTCTGTTAATGTATTGCCACCAGCACCTTCAGTTAACAGTAGCATTAAGGACCACACTGCAAATGGCGAAACCATATAACTGCGATGTGGCACAGCCTTGCTCATATGAGCATCAGATATTTCTTTTAAGAATTGAAGAGAAAACTTTTCAGCTCCTTGTGAGATTCTTACAGTGTCCTGCACTCCTAATCTGTGTACGTTGAATTTGGCACTGTTACCAGCTGTGGCCAGGGATGCAAACACTGGAGGACCTTGTGCTGTTATGTGGTGAAACATCAGTAGTAGGAAGCATATTGTGGGTAAAACTATAAATAAAATATATTATTTAATATTTTACTATTTTTTAGTCTAAATATATAAAGGAAAAGCGTTAATGAATAATTAATTGCCTAAATGACAGAATGACTAACTGGCTGAATGACTGACTGAAAGATTAATCAGTGTACGCCCAAAACAGGTAAGGTTTGGGAAATTAAATTTAAAATGAGGATTGCTATTCAAATACTAAGAGTCATTAAAAAATGTGCAAAAAGAAAAAATATTGGGCAGTTGCTATATCTTTAACTCTTGACGCCGAAAGCAAGCTATTGACAGGCTTCAAAAAAATATAAATAAATTTTATATACTATTTGCCCCAATGGGTAAAACAAGGATTAGGAAAAATGCAAAACCTACTTGTTAATACTTTGAAAGAAGTCTTTGTTACTTTTGACCCAACATTAAAAACATTATTACAGTTTAGTTTAGCGAAGCAGGCCGGGGCTAGCTAGTAATATGTATTAAAATTATACTTTCTAAATTTGTTTGTTTTTCGATATAATAATGTACTCTTGTTTTTGAGAGATATAGGGCCATATATTCTAAAGTTATTTAATAATTTTTTTTTTGCTTTTCATCTTTAAGGTAGCTACCGTGTGTGTTTTAACAGACAATTATCAGACTCAAAAAACGGGAAGCATTAACATTTCCCTAAAATTTTTTGAAAAATATTTTTGTTGCAATTAGTTTCTAAACGAACTTAAAGCACTTAATAAAATGAATAAAATTAAAACAAGTGTTCTGTCAAATATTTAACCTAATATTTTCTCAAAATCAAACTTTTCTTATACTCAATTTTTTAAAATCACATCTGTTACAACCTTGGCAGAACTCAGATTTTTTCTGTATCTATCGCTTGTCAAAAGGTCTACCATCCTTTGGAACAACTGACGGAGGACATTTAAGAATTATAAAATTTTAAGTAAAATTGTCGCACTTGTCGAAATTAAATTGCTTAATTAAAAGTTTCATATTTGTTGTATTATTGCCTCCACCTTAGATATATTAATAAACATCTCCTACACTAAAAACTAAATAAATAATATCAAGTACGTTAGAATAATACATGTTGTAAAGAGAATTAAAAGTAACATAATTTGTAGCAAGCGTTAACAAATGGCAACGACGAACAACATAAACTTAAGGTACGGCCAGATGGTCATATATTTGCCCTAAAAAGCGTGGCCACTAAAAATTATAGTTTTTACCTTTTTATTTATTGAGATCTATATCTTTAAAATTTTAAAAATAATAATCGAGCTTTTTTCTTTTCTTTTATTTAACGTCATCATAAACAACTTACTGAAGGGCGAAAAACATGAAATAAGTTTTTGCTAAAAATAGTGGTCACGCTATTTTGGGCAAAATATTTGTCATATCCGACCGTAGCTTTAAGCTTTTGCTTTCTCTTAACATAGATTTGTTATTTACATTTGTTATTACAATTAACAATTTCTTCAAATATTAACACGGTGCAAACTAATTTCAAATTAATTTGTAATTATTAGTTTAAAGCATTTTTCCAAATTGATGAAAACACTGTTCAAAAAGGTAGACAAAACAAAAAAAAGTCATATCTATTTATAGTAGTAAGGCTATACTCTTAATATTAATATAAAAAAATAACTATTTAATATAATTAATATTAACATTAAAAAATTGTACAATTAAAAAAAATTTATAATGAACTCAATTAAGCCAAAAAAAAGCAAAAATTAAAAAAAATGTAAAATTTTATTTTTTGACTTTTGTTTTTAAATTTGTTTTATTTAATCGAGCATGCGACAAATGATTTTCTTTGTATAATTATAGCTTTATTTTATTTTATTTTGTTTTTTTTATTTTATTTTATTTTATTTTATTTTATTTTATATTATTTTTTTTTTACTTTATTTTATTTATTTTTTTTTTATTTTATTTTAGTTTATTTTATTTTATTTTATTTTATTTTATTTTATTTTATTTTATTTTATTTTATTTTATTTTATTTTATTTTGTTTAATTTTATTTTATTTTATTTTATTTTATTTTATTTTTTTATTTTATTTTATTTTTTTTATTTTATTTTATTTTATTTTATTTTATTTTATTTTATTTTATTTTATTTTATTTTATTTTATTTTATTTTATTTTATTTTATTTTATTTTATTTTATTTTATTTTTAAAAAAAAAATTAAAATACAAATTCTCAATTTATAATTTAATATGTTGAAATATCCTTGAAGAAGATTCTAAAAAAACTAAAAAATCTTAATACAATTTTTTAAAAACACGAAAAACTATTTTGTATATTTAAAGCAAATTTTTTTTATAAAAATTACCAACAAAAAAATAAAATATTCAATTGTAATAATAAAATAGTACAATAGCACTATAAGCGGAGCTTGTGAATTGAGCAAAAGCTTTTTTTTCTTTTACAATTAAATTTAGTTTTACTGCCACTAGTTTTTATCAATCAAAATCAAAGTACATTTTTGCCTTATCATTTGGCTGTAAAAAAGCTTATTTAGGTAAATTAATGCGTAAAACTAGAATAATTATTTGTAAACAAATACTTTTATTGCCAAATAAAAAATTTAAAAAAACCCAGAATTTAACACTTAAAACACCGGCTTTTAGGAATTTCCAACAGGAATATTAGTAAAACGCTGCTTAATTTAACTAAAAACACATTTTAATGATTTTTGAATAAGTTGAAATTAAAAAAAAATGCAAGAAATCAGATATATATATAAAAAAATTTGTTTTTGTTTTAGATGTAAATATTTTATGCACAAATAAATTTTGTGGGGTTTTTTGCGAATACATTTTGCTATGGCTGGCCATGATGTTTTTCAATTTTTATATTAAACCAGCGAATCAACTTAATGAGGTTGTAACAAATTCTCACCTTTGTTATAGGGCGACATTGTTGTTTTTGTTTTGTGTTTTTTTTTATCACAATTAATTGATTTTATTTGGTTTGATACATATGTTTGTAAGTATGTGAGTCGTTATGCACAATATAATTATTGAGTGATTTGAATTTAAATTTTTCTATTCTCAAGTAGTTAATTATTTACGTTTTACTAACTGTCGGTATTTTTGTTAAGTATTTTTTTTAATCTCAAAAACAATCAATATTTTTTAACATTAAATGCAGCTAAAATATTGATCTGTTTGCTAATGCAAATAATGATAAGACTAGAATGCGGCAACTTGTATGCGTTTTAATGATTTTTGTTTTATTTTTATTTTTGCTGTTGCTTTTTTTTTTTTTGTGTTATACGAGATTTTTTAACGCGCTGATCACTCAATACATGCTACTGACCCTGAAAACTACAACAACCGCGCGATCTTAGAGATGATAAACAACTGACTTCGTGATTTTTTAAGACGCTCTATAAGCTAAACTTATTGTTTACAAGCTTAAAGTTTGTTTCTCCAAACTGGATTTTGGGCAGCGTTGCCGGATTATGTTATTTGATTTATTTCATTATTAAAATTTATTTTCTTAATAAATTAATAAATAAAATAAAATAAAATAAAATAAAATAAAATAAAATAAAATAAAATAAAATAAAATAAATTAAAATAAAATAAAATAAAATAAAATAAAATAAAATAAAATAAAATAAAATAAAATAAAATAAAATAAAATAAAATAAAATAAAATAAAATAAAATAATAAAAAATAAAATAAAATAAACTAAAATAAAATAAAATAAAATAAAATAAAATAAAATAAAAGAAAATAAAAAAAATTAGGAAATACGTTTGGATTTTTAAAACTTTTCTTTTGTTAATCATAATACAAATCATCAATAGGTAAAACTTTTTATAAATAATTATGTAAATTTTACTATTTTTTTTCTTAATTTGTAATAAATATATTGATTATTATTTTTTGTCTACATCTTGTCCTGTGCTTTAGCATTTATAAAAATTATTATATTTGGTTTTTAACTAAAATAGTTTGCTTAGTTTCTGGTAATTGGTTTTTCCCATACTAGATAAATTAATTAAAATTTCTGGTAATGCTGCTTGCTAAAGCTGTTTAAGTGTTACCATTTATTAATACAATAAAATCAACAACGTTTTTTTTTAATTTAATAAAGTTTGTCTTATTAAATATTTATTTTTATTAATTTTATACTATTTTATTTTTGTATTTAAAAAAAATGTTTTTCTTTTGTATAAAGAAAACACGATTACTAAAATACCTTAGAGTAGGTTTGAGTTCGACATAGCTCTAACGGTTACTGAGATATTTTGTTGTTGTTTACTTATCCGCTTTCCATGCTCTTATCCAACTAATTTTTTTCCAACATATTGAAATTGTTGTAACTCTTGACGAGGTTTTAGGTCAATAGCTTAACCGTTTCCGAGATGTTTAAAAAATATTTTGTAAAAATTTTAATGGGGCTACCACTTCCCCTGCTCTTGTACGACAAATATAAGTAACACATTGAAATTACTCTGTAAAAGATTTAAGATTTAGGTTTAGTTTATCAAATAAAAATTTTAATTTAATTTTTAAGCTTGTGCAATTTAATTTACTTCCCCTGTTATTATTCTTAATTTTTCTGAACTAATCTGCCACGTTTAAAGGATCTGTTTGAAGTCTTGTGAAAACAGTGACTCAACAGAAAGAATAAAAAGGTTTAAATCAAGAATTTTATTCTTGAGTTTACCCACTATTGTTTTTTAATTTTTTTGTATGATCCGTACTTAAGTTTTCTTAAATGTACTCTGGTTGGGATTACTTAAAAAACCGAGAAGAAAAAACTTGTTGTTACATTTCAAAACAAAATATCTCTGTGTTCTAGATATTAGCACGCTAGTGTAGCAATTTGGAGAGTCCCAGGTTCAAATCCCAGCTACGGCAAGTACAAAATGGGTTTTCAAATAATAAATATTAAAAACGTATAAAATATAAAAAATATATAAATTTTTTAAGATAAATAGTATTTGGTTTAAAAAAATCTCTACTTTGTTTAGTAAAATCCATACTCATCGTACATTTGACACCGCTACAACTTGATTTATAAAAGGTTATTGGGTTTACTTCTTGTGTATATATTTTCTGATATAATTTAAATTAATATGTTTAAAGATTTTGTCCTAAAAAATTATTAATCTAGGTTTCCGTTTATACCTTGGTTCATAAAAAACCGATCCTGTTAGTTTTAAACAGCGTTCTGCTTGGTGATATTTTTGAAAGTCTGATGCCAAAACATTTTCCGTAAATTTTTTAAATTGATTTTAGTATACGGACAGATAGAGTGTTGAAGATTCATGTGGATACCTGCCGCGTTGGCCCAATCCCAAAGTGTTCTTAGCACAAGGTGTAAACAATGCGTCTACCAACTCCTCCATGAATGACATTTTGCCAACATGGCAAATTATCACCCATGGGTACCAATTCGAAGACATACATTTGGGTATGCCTTCCCCCTTAGTGAGGAGCGGAGCCCATCTAAAACTCCTACCGTTCTATGGGTCACAGCACCCGGTGGCAATGCAACTCCATATCGAGCAGAAGCTCTCCCCGCGTTTTGGGTTTAAACCACAACCACCACGTTGCTCCCGAAGGGGCCTTAATCATCGTCAGGCTAGAACCGAGGTTAAAGGGGCTCCTGACACCCGTGGTACCAGATTTAGAATGACAAGCTTCTGGTCAGGCCTCGTAGCCAAGGTCAAGCTAAGGCTACTTCCAATTGAACTTCAAATAGTTCAGGGACTGGTAACCCCTCGTAGCCGAAACTACTTCCAGTTTTGACTCAAAAGTCCGGGACTGGTCACCCCAGGAACAACAAACAACAACACACAAAAATACAAAAACACAAACATTGGACAGCCGCCCTCACGAGCGACACTTTGGCCACACAATGTGACATCAGCAAAGACAACACACACAATACATTAAACAGACACTAATGAGGAATGAGCCCCCTCACGGGTGACCCAGCGTCATTTCAAGCGACCAAATCCAATGGAGCGGCAAATCGTTGTCCAAACAGTGCGAAGTCATCCACGGTGCAAGACTCGGGAAAAGAGCCAGCAGGAACCAAGGCACCTGCAGGAAAAGTGATCCCAAAGACACAGTCGACGTGATACCCCTAAGGGCGAAACGCCTCCCCAGCGTCCGTACATGCAACGTGGAAGCCGATGAACGCCAGACATTAAGAACGGCTGCGACAACCATAAGCAGCCAACAACATACGACCCAACAGCCATGTACTGAGCGGACACTTACAGCCACAATCGCGCACAGCGGCCTTACGGAAGACCGTCCAGAAGCCACCTCCACTAAGTCCCGTTTTGAGTATTTTTTTTTTGTAATTACTATACAGCAGCTTAATTTTTTTAATTAATGCCGTTGATAATATAAGTAAAAAATTTTGGTTTTCCTAACAGACGCAAAATGTTTTAGATATCTATAAAAATATCTCCCTCACTGTATTCCAGTACCTACTTTCACAAAAGCTTAATAAAATAAAAGCTTTTTAGCAAAGTACAGAGTGCATTTGTAGACATTGATCATAAAGCTGGAAATTTTGTGTATGAATCATTTGCAAATGTTTCTGAACCGAAACTAGTTTATAAACAAAATCACAGTGAAATATCTATAAATATTCTAACAAAAGAAAAAAAAAAAATTGAAACGAAAAAAAAACTATCAAAATAATTTTTTTATTTAGCTAATAACTTGGTAATAACTTTTTTAGGTTATAACAGTCTGACTAATGTTTCACCAATCTTTATTTCAATTCTTGGATCTTCATTTCACTTTTTGGAGGCTCTACTGTTTTAAGCATTTTATAAAAAAATTTGCTGTTGAATCTTTCAAGCTTGTTTGCATCCATAATATGTTAAAAATTAAGGTGTATCTACACAAGGTAGTAGCGTAATTACTACATATACAACATCAACAAACATATCGACGGCATTTATCCGTTTTGCAAAACTCTGATTGTTCAGGAGAAACAAATAACTGTTTAATTCCCTAATAAGCGAGTATTTAACAAATCAATCTTCTACAATATGATTAATAGGCTTTTACTAACTCCTTAAAATATATGTTATAAAACAAAACCGATTATTAGCATTTTTTCGGTAGATAAACCGTTTTGTTTTATAAAATTTTCGATGTAAGTATTTAAATATGTGGATTAACCAGGCAACCCCCTTAGGGCGTGGAGATAGGGGGTAAGTATACTCTTGGAGTATTTTTGGGAGGGCAAACTAATGGGGGTCGGTCGTACACTTTATTGCTCTAAGGCCAACTCTGAAGAAGTTGTGGGCATTTTTACATAATTTTTGTAAATTTTGTATGGCAGCCCCCTTAGGGCGTGAAGATAGGGGGTAAGTATACTCTTGGAGTATTTTTGGGAGGGCAAACTAATGGGGGTCGGTCGTACACTTTATTGCGCTAAGGCCAACTCTGAGAAAGTTGTGGGCATTTTCATATAATTTTTGTAAATTTTGTATGGCAACCCCCTTAGGGCGTGGAGATAGAGGGTAAGTTAGTTAGGGGTCGGTCGTACACTTTATTGTTCTAAGGCCAACTCGGAAGAAGTTGTGGGCATTTTTACATCATTTTTGTAAATTTTGTATGGCAACCCCCTTAGGGCGTGGGGATAGGGAGTAAGTATACTCTAGGAATACGTTTGGGATGAAAAACTAATGGGGGTCTGTAATACATTTTTTTCCTCTAGGGGCGACTCCGGGGAAGTTGTAGCGGTTTTTACATTATTTTTTTAAAATTTTGTATGGCAACCATGTTAGGGGCTGGAGATAGAGGGTAAGTATATTCCACCAAAATGTTTGGATGGATAAAATAATTCAGGTTGTTCTTACATTTTACCTTTGTAGGAGAACCCTGGAAGCCGTAGGAGCGATTTTAAAAATGTTTAAATTAAGCCTTGATTGGCAACCCTGTTATATGTATGAATACTAATTGTGTTTTGGGTGTGGTTTAATAATATCAACATGACTGATTCGGTTTTTTCTTTTTTTGTTGTTTTTTTTTATTATTACATACATAAGTATGTTCTTTGTTGTTGTTGTATACTGAAAAAAGGAGGTAGTCTTGGTTGTTTGCTTATATCTTGGTCATTTATCGGGCGATTTTGATGAATTTCAATACCGATCTTCTCGCGACTATCTCCGACAGTTTCATACCACTTACGGGTCTATGCGATATCGGGGGGCTTCAGAAAGTTGACTTCAACCATAACACGGACAGACAGACGGACAGATGGACAGACGGACAACGTTAAGTCGGCTTCCCTATCTATAAGGATCCAGAATATATATACTTTTGGGGTCCCAAATGGATAATAAAGAAATTACAAACGGAATGACACACTTATATATACCCTTATCACTAATGTGAAGGGTATAATAATTGGCTGTTGCTTTACCACCACCTTGTATAAAGACACTTGTAGTCAAGTTTTCTAACACGAATCATAACTACGTAAATTAAAAAAAATAAACTCTAGAGCAAAATAAAATTTCATTAAAATAATTGTTTCAAAAAACCAACCACAAATTAAAAATCCAGTTACACGTGTTTGCTGTCATCAAGCACGTACATAAGTGTTTACCGACATAAAACAATACCTGAATATCCACAAATTATGGAAAATACTTTTTTTGTCAAACAATATCCAACACTTATAAAAATGTCTAGTCATATTATAAAGTTGCCTTAGATTAGGCAAATTATTTAAAATAAATTTCTTATTCTAACGGCATTGTTTGTAGACGCAATTTTAAATATTAAATTTTTTTCCATATGCATATTGGATATTGTTTTATTTTTTTTACTCTTAAATTAACGAAATGTTAAGTATTTGCTAAAATCTACTTCAAAACTAAAAATTATGTTCCTAAAATATTTATATTAGTTTAAGTTATCCCAATGAAAATATATTAAGAAGTATGTATTTTAATTATCATTAAATGTAATTGAAAAATTATCTAAATGTGTAATCATAACACTTCTCGTACTTAATTTCGTCTGTAATTACAATTCTTTTTTTATATTTTTACGCACTCAGACTAAATAAAATAATTGTTTGTTTGTTTGTTTTATTTTACAAATTAAGTGATTTTTCTCGTAGTGGCTGTGGTTACTGCCTGGTAGAGATATAACGAAAAAAGAATTCCGCTTCTCATAGCACGAGTGGTACAACTGTCTTTAGTTTAGAGTCTCACCTCCCTCACATATAATTTTTGCATGTTCAGTGGATGATTAGAACTTTTTAAAAACATCCTAGGAAATTTAAACGCAAAAATAGAAAGGAAATATCTTTGGTTCAGCAGTTAGAAAATTTTGTCTTCACAACACAAGATTTTGATTTCTCGACATACATATGACAACGTGGCTCTCGCTACATTAAAAATTATAAAAACAAGGAGGCAAAGTACGGCATTCAATTCGAATCAAAACTCTACTCGATCAATCGAGTTTTCGAAGACGCACGATTTGTCCGAGGAGTGAACACTGATTTGGATCATTACCTTGTGGCACCAATGCTTCGCACCTATATGAATATCAAAAGAAATCTACTATCTGATATAGCACTGAAGCTTGACGTTGGAGAGCTGCAAACACAAAAGAAAGCAATATTTTACTCCACTTGACTGTCCTAACATTTTAATAAACTATATCTTGCCACGATAATGATGCAGCGCAATGGCACAGCATTTCCATGAAAGAAGCCGCATACTCCGCACCTTGGTACCGGAAGCCTTCCCCAAGGGACCCATAGCAGGCCTAGAATTGTGGCGATGCTACCACAGGTAGCACTGTAGTCAGTAGCAACATGCTTGCAAAGAAAAACGTATGTTTCGCAGAAAAAAAGAGCAAGTAAAAGGCGTGGGTGTGAGGAGTCGAAACCTACTGTAAAAATTATACCAAATAGTAAATAACCAAACTAAGGGCTTTAGTATTGGCAAAGATTGATAAGTAATTCTGATGACTGATGCAAAAGTGTGCCGAGAATATGGATAAACCATTGTCACGCCTGTTTGTATCTGATAGCAGCAACGAGCAGAGTTAATTCCAAAAGACGGTATTGAGTGCACACCATCAAACTAGAACCAGGTCAAAATGGCAGTTACCCGACCCATGAATAACAAGAAAACAGAAACCAATGAGTTGCCAGCTAAACTGTTTAAGACCGAAGGCGGCTTACGTATCAACTTGTTTGTACTTATACATTTGAAAAACTGGAGAACGATTTAGCCAAAGTTTCACTAAATGCAGATAGAAACATGTTGATGGTACTAACGCACAAGCGTCTAGTAAGTTTGGGGAGACAGTGGAAGGAAAAAACTTCAACTTTAAAATACTCAACGATTTTATATACCCCGGCTCCACCATAAACAAATACTAACAATATTTGCCAATAGATGCTGCTTTGGACTCTCTACAAGGCTCTGCTACTCCCCGCGCTGATGTGTTTTTCTGCAAGACAAATGCTTGTAAAAGCAGATAAGATAGTGTTTAGTATGTTCGAGAGAAAAACTATTCGGAAGATCTGTGCACCCGTCTGCCTTGCCGAAGAATGCAAGAGTCGTATGAACAGCGAGTTGTATGAACTGTTTACCGACATTGAAATATAAACGCCTACCAAAATTCAAAGTACATTTTAACTGGGTCATATTATAAGAATGAGTGAATATGCTCCAGCTAGGAAGTCAGCCACTTGCTGTACGTTACCACGCCTGTTACAAATCACCCCTAACACTGGAGTAGAGGCGTTGACAGTTGTGAAAGGCTTTACGTGAGCACCTGCCACGTTAGCCTAACATTACGGTGTCTTAATACCGTCAAGATATTGCCCGTGACTCGGCACCCTAGATGGTTTGCTAGACCACACAAGTAGCAATTCTCCGCCATGACTCTGTGCAAGCCATAACAGACCCCTTGCTGAGGAGTTGGGCTATCTAAGCCGGAATTGCTTCCCAAGTTTTGGTTAGGTCATTTCCAATTAAAACAGATCCGCGCTGACAAGACACATCTCCGCACAAGACGGACCAGCATACAAACTTCCGCTCTCAAAAGCCGCGCTTGGGGGTAACCACAACCCCCAGATGTACTCCCGAAGGAGACCTAACCAATAATCAAACCATGCACTAGTAAGTACACGGGGGCTTTTTAATATCTGTGTTACTAGATAGGACTCTGGTCAGCATCGAAAATCGACTTCTGTCAAATTTCTACCAATTTCAGTTCAGCACAGATAAGGTATTGGTACCCTTTAAACCATGTATTGCTGCGCCAGTTATTAGCAAGGAAACCTGTCACAGCATCCACAAGGACAACCTGCCTCAAGCCAGACCAGTAGGTAACCACTGATAATATTAAGCCCAAGACAAATTGTTTTAACTTAGCCATGCCTCTTGGCCTTCTAGTAAACTGAAAGTTGCCCGGTTGAAAACGAGAAGGTAGACATTGGCACTTGTGCAGATAGAAGGCTGCCCAATGGCCCTCGTCTTCCATCAGTGACGTATCAACCAAGACAACAATTTTCGGCCTTATCGTTCCAAGTAACTAAGGGTTTACTTGGAGGCTGGTGCCCCCCAAAGAACAGGAAAGGGGTTTATACTTAAAACACATTTAAAGTTTATTTTTATTTCCTTAACATATTTGAAGTACATAATTCCAATAGTTTAAAAACATTTACTTTTCCCCAAAGAGTTTAATTGACATTTATTCCAAAAAATTTGAAAAAAATTAAATTATTATTATGAATTAAGGGGTTTACACTTAAAAATGTTATTATGAAATGAAATGATTCTTTATTAAAAATATTATTTACTACATTTATTATTATTTGTTTGAGCATTTCAGACTATTTATACAAAATCTGAACAACTAGTAAACTAGTAAGGAATCCTCTAATCGTTATTCCGTACTATGACTGTAGCTATTATTGTTATACTTTATTTTAATAAACATGAGAATGTTGTCTTACCACAAAACGTACTTAAAAGCAAATATAGGAACCCAATTCCCTACCACTATTGTAGCAACTATCACTGGTTTTACCATCAGAAATAACGGGATACCACACACATACGCAGCAAACATTTGTTTAATAGAAAAATAAAAGCGAAACATTAAACACATGCTTTTTTAACCCATCTAACCATTTTATTAAACAGAAATTTAAAACTATTTAAGGCTTGGGTTAAAAAGTTTATGCGATGAAAATCGTTTTTAAATTTTTTTGTTCGTTATTTTTTAAACTTATTCTTTATTTGGGTCTTCCACAGTTTCTCAGTAATTCGTTTTGTAAGTTTATTTTTTTAATAGATATATTTTAGCAGCCAAATAAGAAGAAGCAATTGTGGAAGTGTATTAAATAAAGGCTCGGTCTGTATATGAATCGGACACAGAAATAATTATGAACTATAAGAAGTTGTATGTCTCTTAAAAACTTACAAAATTTTCAAAAGCATATTTTGAGGTATAGAAGCCATAGCAAACAGTTAAAGTGTAAAACCTTAAATAACGTAATCAGAATGTTTAACGTTTTGAAGAGATTTCCCGTATCCCAGTTCTTTGCTCATGGGGTTACAAAACATATTTCTATTACAACCCCTAAGTTAAACTGTGCGAGAATGTACAAATGTATGTACAAACTATGAAATCATTTTGTGAATACAATGCATTCGTACATTTAATGGTTACCAATTAAGGGATTTATTTTGGTTTTGTGCACAAATTTAATTGTTGGTAAGCGAAACCCATCATCAAACAATATTATGACCGCTAAGTTTATTTAATGAAGAAATTTTTAAAATGCTCACGAATACTCGAAAAAAAGGAAATAAAAATGAATAGAGATACAAAAACACACAAAGCAGAAAACGCAATAAAATACAAACATATCAATGAATAAATGTATGTATGTGTACAATAAAGACAAATCAAAACAAAGAGCTTAGTTCGAAATAGAAAAATATTTGAGGAAGTAAAAAATTATTATAATGAATATTTCATATAAGAAAAGTAAGGTTAGGTAGAATAAGAAAACACGCTTTCTCGATTAAAAGAAAAGAAAAACATAAATCATTATATAAATATGTATGATTGATTTAAAACTATTATGTACCCGGAAATAAGTTAATTCCTCCAATATTTGCTTAGTGTGAACTAAGTTTTAGAAATGAACAAACATATAGAAGGACTTTCTAAAGATACACATACATACACAGAAACACATGCTTACCCAGCGTGCAAATTTGACCGACAATGCCTGTGACAGGCAAGTCTGGCAAAAATATGAATTGAATCGGATAAACATCTTACAGATTTAATTTGTGGGAATTTTTCATGTCTGGGAATTTTGACGTATGGCATATCTTTAGGATTTTTGACGGATTTCTTGCAGACTATTCTACGTTATTTTTACTTCCTTTTCGCTCTGTTGTTGTTTTAGTCTGTGAGTTCGCTTTTTATTGTTGTTTAAGGAAGGAATTTTTCATCACTGTAAACTAAAGAAGCATCAGCTTTAAGTTTAATTTATACGTGACATAACTAGACCACAGTTAACAGCTGTTCGAACCAAATTTATGGGCAACACTGTAGTTAACTTACCATTACGCCATAACCATAACCTTAGAAACCAATTGAGTTTTGGTTTTTGTGGCAACGGTTTTGGTTATGGCGTAATAGTAAATCACGTAAAATTTAACCTTTAATGAAACAAAGTTATGCTGTGGTGCAATTGCAGTGCACTGAATTCAAATTAGTTATAAGAAAACAACGTGAAATGAAAAAAGTTACAAATATTTTTCAAAATTTTTTTTATTTATAAAAAAATCATTAAAAATAGTTTTAAATTAAAAACACCTTCAAGTAAAAAATTATTATTTTTTAACAGATTTTTATTCGACTCCTCAGATTACTTTTAGAATAATGTAAGATACGTTGGCAACAAAATTCATGCCAACCACTTCATATATTTTGCTTTCAAAAATCTGACAGAATCTCCTAATAATTCTGCCAATTTAGCTGAAGTTTCTGTTAAATAAAAATGTCGGCCAATCTTGCTGGCTGGGTTGTTTCTAATGCTTTTGTAATGTTTGTAGCATTTAAAACTTTTGTAATTACGTACAAATATGAATTTAATTTTTGCTTACGTTTCCATTAGCAATTATAATTATTCTTTGCTTTGTTTTCCTCATAATTATTGTTAATATCGTTTTAAGTGATATTGAACACACAAAGAGTTTGCCATGAGTCAAAGGAATTAAGTAAAAAAAAAACAAGTTTTAAAAAGGAAATTTATATTAACTCTAATAAACGGAAGAAAAAGAGTTTTGTAGATATAAGTGCAAAATAAGAAATTCAAATTAAATTGTATAAAAAATCTTCTTTTTTATCACAAAATATCTTAAAACTAAAAAGATTTTCCAAGTCAATTAAAGAAAATCTGTCTATCTCTCTTGTTTGGTATCCAGGAGCTTTTGAAACCCAAGTACTGGTTGCATTTTTCAAAAAGATAATCTAATGAAAACTAGCCATAAAGTAATAAATTTAAGACTTTACACCAAGTATTGTGGTAACAATAACCGTAACTTCAAAGAAACAGCTTGTACATACCAAAGTTAACAGTACATAAATATCGATCTTCCCATATTAGTGACCCACTAGTTAACCCCTTAAATTCCGCATGCAGTTCCGATCCCCGACGAGAAAATTCGTCAAAAATTTTTTGTTAACTGTGTGGCAGTGTGCCGGACCCCAACATTCTGTAGTTAAAGATGTCCAGAATCCTACAAAGAACCTTTTGAAGTCCCTCGCCAGCCTAATCCTGACACAATGCGCCTTCAAGGCCCTAAGGAGCAGCTCAGTGTCAACATAAAAAGGAACTTACTACCCCGTGGAACGTGTTAAACTATAAGTTCAGTCTTCTTAAAATTGCCAGTGTCTCCCCATTTAACAAATTTCATTCCTTAAATAGTCTGTAGGACACCTTGGTGTTTTGTTTTATAATTTATACCCCCGCTCTGGTCCCATAATAATCCGAGATACATACATTAGATTAAACTGCACACCTCTTATACATGCTATCGAAATTCAAACCACAATTTTTCCAGGGATTATTATCGGTGGTTTTCCCTCAAAACTGACTTCCGTGACCATATAGTCTGTACTAGATTCCCGGACTAAATTAAGATTCCTATAACTAGTCCTCCATATTTTTCTAGTGAGGAACTTAATTACAAATTTTCTAAATTTTCCTGACTGGTCCTCTCCCCCCTTCCTTTAATTCAATGTTCCTGCCCTTACAAGTTTGAGGTGTACTTCTCACATCTTTGGACCGTAATAAGAGGTTTTCTTTAGCATCCACTTTCTATTACCTACCACTTTACAGTACTATTTGTTTTAATCCAGTTTACCACTTTTGGTTTCAAGCCCCAGCTCTTTTCTATAGAAGTTTTGCATGTGTAGTATGCATAAGGGCTACTTTGGCATTTTTCTTTTCCATGATAGCTTACTATCATGGATTGCCCTAAGATACGTAACCACACATGCCAGTTTCATTTCTACCATACTGAGTTTTAAGCTTTCAGAAGTCCTAACAGAATACTGCCTTGTAAAGAAAAATAGCTCCATCTCTTCAGGCTTCACGTCCAACTCGTTTTCCTGACGCCCATAAAGAAAATGAACAAAACGCCGATTGCAGCAGCTCCCCAAACGCTAGAAGAAACTTTCAGCTAACCAGATTGGTTACAACGTCTGAATATGCAACTATCTTTTAAGTCACCATTAATTGCTCAAAAAAACAGAAAGATAAGGTAATTGGGTTATAATTACACTTAAAGTCTTCTTTTTCAAAGAAGTGATCCTATGAAAGATGGTAAGAAATGATCCATTATTTACCCAAATTACCATAGAAGGATTAAATCGAAAATTATATTTCTTCCTTTAAACACATAACTCCAAAATATTTAACTAACTTCCCGACCAAGTATCAAACTATTATTTTTCAAGACTCCCACAGTTACACTTAAGTCCCACTTTCGGAAAGAAACACTGAACATTCAGCAAGTACTTTGGAGCAAATTGTACTAAGAAAGGCCCATTTAAGCTTTATTTTGCCTTAACCCGCGGGTTGTTGTTTTTATAGAGTTATATTTAGAGTTATATTTAGAGTTATATTATTAATATATTGTTTAATTTTGGAAGCACTTAGGTTCTTGTTTATTTGTGAATAATGATATTTTAATTAAATTAACCTGAAGTAATTTATCCTTTAAAAACAAGTTTGTTTATACTTAGTATCTGGCCTTAGTTTGTTTCTTATTGAAGCAAAAATTTCCAACACATACATACGTATGTATGCATATGTAGAATTAAACACTTACACATACTCATAACATATTTTATATTAATTCTTAAGACCTTAAATGATGTTATCAACAAAGTCATTATAAATTTATATAAAACTTAAATATAATGCATTAGAAACTTGTTTTAAATTTTATCTTAATTTAAAATTATTAAATAAAATATTGAGTTTCTGTGTTCTTAACTACATAGACTTATTCATAAATTTGTTTGCTAAAAGGCTTTGCAAAGAGGTTTAAATGTTTAAATATTTTTAATTGTTTTAGACATTTATTTTTGCAGCTGAGAAACTAAAAGTTTTATTTAAAGAAAAACAAATTAATGTTAATGCATCTTAATTTAAAATAATCTATTAAATGTTAAAGATGTTATAAAACAAATAACATTGAATATTGATAACCCTTCTTTTTTTAGTTGATATTTATTACTATATTTGTCCTGTTTTGCGGTCACTCAGTTGCTTATTTAAGCAAATAGAAAAAAATTTTTGGGTTATACTCATAACAATTACTGAAGTTGCCTTACGACAAGCTTCTATGGAATATTTTTGCGGAGGGAAGGTGGTACCGTTGAAATTATCGATGGTGTGGTTTTGTCATTCACGATGTTTCAGTGGTCGAGTGAGCTTTGCTCGTTCACTGGGGATACATTTTTTAAAAGCAATAATTCTTAAGTAATTGCCCATCAAAAATGTTGTCCAAAGTTTGATATTCCGTGAATATAAGATGGACCGAGTATAAATTTTATTTGAACGTGGGTGCAAAGATTTCACGAAACAGCTTCCGCTATGAATGTCCCACGGCCGGGGCACAGTCGATCTTCAAGGACTCCAGAAAGCATTGAACTGGTTGAAGACAGTTTGTGTGAAAATCCGCGAATTTTATAATGGACAACATGGGGCTTTCAAGAGCGATTATTAATGAAATTTTAAAAAAGGATCTGAAGTTCCATCCTTTTAAAATTTAAATCGTTTAAGAACTGAAAGGATGTGACTTTTATTTACGCTAGGATTTTTTTTAAACAATGTTGGAGCATTTTCGCACTGCAGAACCAATTTTTTGTAGTTACAAAGTTCATTTTCACCTAAAATGTCACGTCAACAAGCTCCAAGATCCCAAAACCATCAGTTGAAATATCAAAACCCATTGCATTACCCCAAACGTGGTTTCAATAGAATGGAACGATTGCACACACAGCCAGAGCTTGGAGAAAATTTCCCCAAAAACTGATTAGTTGATTTGGGGACATCACATGTCCATCGAAGACGCCCGATCTAACTACCATGGATATTTTATGGCGCAACCTCAAAGAGAGAGTTTACTGCAACGTGTGGCGCCGAATACAAGACTTTATTTTAAACAGTGTGTTCAACTCGACAAGACTTTATTTTAAACAGTGTGTTCAACTCGACGAAAAGCATCATGGTAAAAGTCTCTTTATAATATAAAATTCCCATTTTCATTCTATCGTTTAATTTTCCTTATAAAACTTTGCGTCAACTATTACGCTTTTTATTTAAGTTTAAAAACTTAAATCTGCCACCAGACACCCTGTAATAACATTGGTATCCCATTTTTTTAAATAACCTATACATGCAACTGATCATTGGAATTGATACAAGTAGATCTATGCCGAATTCAGACATAGTTTTTTTTTCTTCTTAATCCTTAGAAGCCTTAGCTGTGACTTTTACTTACAATTATCAAAGCAATTGGCTCTTCACTACTTCCCATCAATCATTGTCAGTTTTAAGAATGACTTAAGCATGAGCAAAACAATAGACATTTTATGTTTTAAAGTGGTAAACTTAGTATTAGTTTTTTAACCTCCACATTCAAAAATTCAACTACAGCAACTGAAATTGAGGTGAGCTTTGCATGACCAAAGGCAAAAAAAGCTCTAATTAAAATTGAAAGTTTTTTTTTTGAATAATTTGTAAACAAACATTACTGTTGGCATTTACTTTTCGAAAACGATTAAAGTTTTTGTTGAGAAAATAAAATTTTTAAATTAAAATTAAAAATTTTTGGATTAATAAGTTAAATGAAAAAAATTTGGGAGACAATTTTTCTATGGAGCAAACGGCTTATTTTGTGAAGTTTTTATTTAAAAAACTGGAATAAATATGAAGTTCAAGCCCGCCATTATGTATTTTTTATAACATTCACAGTTTGAAAAAAACTTGGTATAAGCTTAACTTTTTGCTGGCATATCTGCTGTGTAAATCAAGTAAAAAATTGGTTCTAGATCACTTAAGGTAATCCCTAACATTTTTGGTTGAGGGCAACATAAAAATTTCCCTCTTCAACCAGAAACTGTCGGAAGTCTAGAAGTTTCTGAAGAATTGTCGAATAAATAGCTTCAGATACTTCAATAAAAAGTAAAACACAATACTTAATTATTCAAGGGCCCTACTTATAACCCGTGCCAACGTGTGTGTCCGCTTAATTCACATTGGTGATCATGAATGCAGTTCTTCTCATGCAAGATTGGATTATGCTAAATTAAAGGTAATTTCTTATAAAATTGTTATAAAGTTAGTAACGGGATTAAAGGTTTTTAACACTTCACCCTGTTACTTTAACATTAGCATATCTTGGCTTAGAATCATATTGGTAAAAGCTGTCTAGCAGCATTTGGCGGCATTTCTATCATGGGAGTATATGTATTGAGAAAAAAACTTTCTATACCAGCTTCTGGATTAAGATCATCTCTGTAGCCAATATTTCTTAAATTTACTTTAAATTTTAGGATATTGCTGACAATGCATTTTTTGCCATTCACTAAAGTGTTTGCCTAAATTTTGTTAAAGAAAAAAAAAATCACCCTTGAAAAACACTTTTTAAAATCCTTTTTAAAAATAATTTAATTAAGTTTATAAATCAAAAGCATTTACGTAATCAAACAATAAGATAACAAAAATTTTTTCTGGCCGCTAACGAATATTATGTTTCAGAACCTTTTTATTCGGCGGGTTTGCGTGTATGTTTTTGTATATCTTTCTCTACCATATTTGGTGTTTATTGTTTTGGAAAATATATTAAAAAGCTATTCAAATGGCCTCCAAGTTTTCTTTTCTTTAATGAAAAACATTTTATTATACATGAAAGCGAAAAATTATGTCTGTGTAGGTTATAAAGATATATGGACGTCTATCTGTAATTTGTGATCCTGTAGCTGACACGCACACAAACATATGTGGCAGTAGTGGTTGAAGGCTCATATCTGTTTTTATGAAACTAAAGAACATATTTTATACTTTTCATATATGTTGTTTATAATTAAGTGTTTGTTTATGTGTATGCATGTGATGTTTGGTGTTAATTGTTAGTTATTTTAATGTAATAAATTTGTTAACAAAAGGCTACTTCATCATTTTGGTTGTATGTTTTATATGCAGGCATACAAATAAATATAATAATGTTTGTATATTATTATGTACTTCAGAAAAAAAGAAGATATTTTAATTTTAACATTCTTTTTGTCTTTTATTGAAATAATTATTTAAAAAATTTTAAAATTAAAGTTTTCTTAACATTTAGTTAGATCTGTAACCATCTTGGTAATTTCAAACAGCTGTTTAAATGCATATCCTGCAGCTATATGTTGTTGTAGCTGTGAGTTAAACAAAATCAAAGAATTCGTATAACTTATGTGCCTTACCATTATAGGATGCACAAAGTTTGGTATAACCGGCTATATGTAACTTTTTGTAACAACTTCGTTATAAAGGTCTTTTTGATGCTGATGTTTTATTGCCCTGTTTTGTTTTCCCTTTTGAGTAAAATATGTTTTGTGTAACAGGTTTATTATATTGCCATTTAAATCACTAACAGAATTTATATATTTTAACAACATTATTTATATGCCTTTGTTAATATTTTTTCTATTGCGATGTAATTTTTGGGACCTTAACCACAAATTATGGATACAGCTCATATGTATATGTACATTAATATGTCTGCGCCATGGTGAGGGGTTTGAAAAAGCACACATTAATACACAATTAAAAGAAAGTTTCATACTAGAATACATAAATTTATTAAATGCTGGTCTTAATATCAAATAAACATGTGGCTAGTTATTCGTATTTTGTTAAAAATGTACTATTCTAAATTATTTCTATTACTATTTTAATTTTTTTTCACAATTGCAAATAATTTAGTAGCAGACTTGCAGGTGTATAAGGGTAAGGATTTTTCTGGCTTAGAAATCATTTTTTCAAGGTATTTTTTAACTTAAGTGGAGAGTACTTGAGCCCTAAATTAAGTTAATAGGAACATAAATTTTGATAACATTTTTTTAATTAACTCTATTTAAATATATTTGGATTACTTTTAATTAATTTGACCATCAGCGAGTCGTTGTTTTTTGTTATTTTTTAAATTTTAAATCAAAGCAAAAGCATTTAGTTAAGACTAAAATAATATACAATTGAATGCCTAAAAAATGATTTTAAGCCCCATTTTAGTTTGTTTATTAAGCTGAAAAGAACCATCGATTTTGATAACTGGGAATGTCCCCTGAACGATGTGTACGAAAGGGTTTGGAAGGATATCAATGCCTGCTTTACTTTTAGAAACTTCTCACGTAAGAACTGGAGGTTTAAACCGGATGTAGTGAACCGGATTTACTCATCCGTTATAGGAACAATTTTAAAGTACAATGTAATGGAGAGCCATTAATACGGACACCAAAAAAAACTATTGTCAAAAGTCTCGAGATGTGCTCTACTAGGCATCAGGTAGAGGTCAGTTGGACCCGCAGCCATTTTAAGAAGTATCGAAGATTGTTGATGCCTACAGCGACTGTGTATATGGTTGCAAAACTTAACTTTTGGATCTTACTCTAGATAATGTTTCTAAACCGGAACGTGCGGAAATCATTCTAGAGGCTGTCTGAGGAGTTGAATATCTTTACTGATGGATTAGAGGCAAATGTGAGCACCGGGGCTGGGGCTTATATATTCAGTATAGGAGTAGGGATGTCATACAGACTTCCGGACAAGTGAAACATTTTCCAGGCTGAGATTATGGTCATGATGAGCGCCACGAAATTAAAAGGGAACTGGGCAAAGAAAAGAGCATACCTGACAATCAACAACGATAGTCAGGCTGCGCTTGAGGCTCTAAAAAGCCATCAAGTCAAGTCTAGAGTTATGGACGACTAAAAAAGTGCTTTCAGGGCGATCTTGGCAGCTCTGTTAGCTGGGCTCTGTTGGATGCCTGCTCATTGTGGCGTTGCGGGGATTAAGACTGCCAAAAAATTGATGAGGAGAGGATCGGCCTGAAACATTGAGCTAGACTATGAGCTTGTCAGACTACCAATTGGCTTCTTTTATAGATTGAAAAGAACCTGGGTCGTTAACAATGGGCAAATTGTCTCTGGGTGATGCGGTGAGCTTTCTCACTGCATGTCCTTCTAACCTAACAAAGTGGACCAATCCTGAAAGGACAGGGCTGATTTCGTGATCTCTAGGCTTCTTTTTCCAGGCTGGATAGAAGTGACACTGATTTTCTGCTCAAGGAGAGCAGGCAGGTTCAGAATGGAATGATTCTGCGATGTGATATATGTATATGGAAAGTGAATGGGAAAAGAACTATCTGGACTTCTGCAGGTTTTGCCGGGACGAGGAGGATATATAGACTTTGAAACACCTTGTTAGCCACTGCTATTGGCTGCAGATCCGCCAACAGAGGCTGCTATGATGACGGTTTCGGGACGTTCTTAGAGAGGTCGCTGGCTGTTGGCTGGAGAACATCATGGCATTCATCAAAAGGGGGATGAGTAAATTGGATGTTTCAACGCTTGTGCGGACTTGATAAAGACTGACTTTTTTTAGTGTTTTTTAAATATAATAACCAGAACTCAGAGGATGGCGATCAAATAGCTTCAAATAAGGCAACAGCCCATACGTGAATTTTATTTAATTTTCGGTTTTATATAGGTGGCACCAATTATGAGATCAGATGGCATTTAGTAATTCCTACAATGTTTCTTTTGAATTTTTGCTGGCAGATTTCTTTTTTTATGTTTCGTTTATTCATTCTACCTACAATATTACATGTGTTTCTGATTGCACTTTCTAACTCATTTGAAGGAATTCAAAGGCCTACAGGCACTTTGAAACCTTACCAAACTTAGGTAAATAAGTTTTAACAAAATTTGGGAATATTTTGTTAATATCGATGCACAACTTTTAGTTTTATTTACAATTAAGTAATGCTTACTCGCTCTTGTGTCTCCAAAAATTGTAAGCAATTGCCTTAAGTGTATAGTCATAACGTAGTTATGTTACTAAGCCAGTTACACATAGTTTTGAAGAAACAAGTGGAACGTAGCGTATTTTTTAACTTAGTGCCATAACAACCTTAAAAACAACATTCAGGTTTTATTCAACAAACACCTTTTCTTCTTGTATATTCACAGAATGGCTTTACTTAAAGAGTACCTCGAAGGTCTAGAAGCGACTCCTCAGACAAATTATTCCCTATATCGATCAGCCAGACGTCTTAAAAGACCTGTTATCACAAAACCACCCCTGCGTAATTTAAAAGGGCCCTGGGCTAAAAATTACGAAGAAAAATGTGGTATGTTTGCAAATCATTTAAAAAATTTGTTCACTCCCAATACTTGCACAGACGTGAGGGAATTACCGCCAGTTGTTGCTAGACGTCCTTTAGAAATACGTTTCCGATTTTCAGAGGTTGTAGAGGCTATTGCTAATATAAGCAACAAAATGCTCTTAGAGCTACCTTTTACGGCAAAAAGAATAACTATTTTTATTTTTAACACAACAACTCGGCTTGAACATTTCCCGCCTATATGGAAAATTGCCTTAGTAAAGATGATTCCTAATCCATTTATTGTTGCAAAACCCCAACCAGCTGAATTGAAAGTGGCCACATTCGCGCCAGCTAGCTCACGACGCCAGGGGGAGTAAGACCCGCCACTTCCAACTGAGGGGCAACAATCAAAAAAAATTTTCAAAAAAAAGTATAAAGTTATTTTTGAAAAAAAAACAAAAAAAATAAAATAGAAATTGTACATATATATATATATACGAAAAATATGCAATAAAAAGCTTTCTTTAAAAAAAAATTAACAAAACACCACTCAATTATCTTACTTACATATATGTGTATAGCATCGCATCTCTCTAGGACATAGAATTTTTCTTTAGGGAACGACATACGTACGCATTCCCCTCTAGCTGCCCCCCCTGCCTTTGGTAATCTCACAAAGGTGTCAAGAGATTACCCCACTTACGAAACAAATCACCTACATACACCTACACTAACACACACGAACAATACTTTAGCCAGACATCATCTTCTCTAATACTCAGCCAAATAAAAATAATATGATTTCCATGCAAACAACTTAAAAACGAATTTATTCAAAATAAGCAATACAGAGCTAAAAATATACTTAATTAAAAATATCAAAATCAGTAAAAAAAAATTTATATAAAAACAATAATCAGAATTTTCAAAAAATATTACCAAAAATAACTCCCATAATTCACATCAAATTCCGGTTCAATATATATTTCAAACTAACACGAACAGACCTAATCGGAAGAGCTCTCCAAATTGGTTATGTGGACAATAAAAAAACCACAAACGCGACTTACTTGCAGATAAATAGATAACATAAGTTTTGGGCTCACAAATAATAACAAAGAAATTACATATATCATGAAATAACTAAAAACTAAAATTGTAAGGTAAATATTTCTCAAATAAAACTTTCAATTGGAATCTTGTTTTTAATTAATATCCGGTTTGAATTAAAAAGAACAAAAACGCCATCTATTTTGTAAAACAAACAATCTAACATAAAGTATTTAAGTAAGTACTGTATAAATACAAACAAAAATGCGGAAACCAAACAGATTTAAGCACTTAAATTTTAAAAATAATGTCAAAATTGTTCGAGAACAAGCTGACTCCGATCCTGGCTGAAAACAACTGCATTCCAGATCACCAATTTGGCATTAGAAGTCAACATAGCACAACAGAACAAACTCACAGACTGGTGCAGGTTATAAGAATAACCTTTGAGGAAAAGAAGTACTGCTCTGCGCTTTTCATTGATGTCTCTATAGCTTTCGATAAAGTATGGCATGAGGGCCTGTTAAACAAACTAAAGCTAAGCCTTACAGCTAATATTTTTAGCCTATCAGAAAAATACAAAACCGGCCGACAATTTATGATAAAAGAGGGAAACTAAATAAGTTCTTTTCAACCAATAGGGGCTGGTGTACCTCAAGAGAGTATACTAGGTTCAGTGTTGTACTTGCTTAACACAGCAGATATGTCAACCAATAGTTTTACACACACGTCGACATTTGCTGATAAAGACCCTAAAGAGGCTTCGATGAAACTGCAGCAACACGTAACGCAAGTTGAAAAATGTGCAAAGTTATGGGGAATAAAAATAAATGAACAAAAATGCACCCACGTTACTTTTACCTTACGCAAAGAAACGTGCTCCCCAATCACTATTAACAACCATATGGTTCCTCAACCAACCGAGACAAAATATCTTGGTATTCGCCTAGATCGCCGTCTCACATGAAAGCCTCATATAGATGCGAAGCTGACTCAAATGAAACTTAAAGCTGCTCAAATCCACTGGCTAATTGTTAAAAACTCTGTGTTAGGTCTGGATTGTAAACTTCTACTCTACAACTCAATTTTAAAACCGATTTGGTGCTACGGTATACAATTATGGGGCGCTGCTACCTCCTCTAACATAGAAAAAATACAACGTCGTAAAAACAAAATTCTGAGAATGATAACTGGTGCTCCTTGGTATATTGGTAATTCGCTCGCTCGAAGCATCCTGCAACATAGTGGGCACACCCGTCTAAAAAGAAGGGATACTATTGCTCTGAGATGAAACTTATGAAATTATTTATCTTTATTCTGAGAACTTAAATTTTAGTCTGGTACTGACTGGACTAGTACTAATTACTTTGCTTTAAGATTTGAATGCTTATTGTTACTTCGCTTAAGCGAAGATTCAATAATAAAATATATGAAAAAAAAAAATTTGGGCGTAAACTTTTTTGATTGCTGTTTCCTTTCGTAAAGACATTTTTTGAATAAATATTTTATATATTTTTAAGCCCTAAGTTTGTCATTAAAAATTTTTTTTTATCAAAGGATGAGCAAAAAAAATTAAAATATTTACTCTTTGTTAACAATTTTCCAACAATAAAACTTTTTTAGTTAAAAAGAGCAGCAGCAGTTTCCTTTAACATGTTTTTATCATTCGTTTTATATTGGAAACTATAACGATGTTTCCTTTTGAGACAATTTTCAATAAAAAAGTTTTAGTTTCTTTGTTTTCTGTGGCCTATGCATTATGACGGTAAGGAAGTTGGTCTATTTAATTTAACCTCGCATATGTCACATACGGCAGTGAGTGAATTGCATATAAAAAATGCACAAAAGTACATTTACATGGAAAAATAAATAATATGTTTTTATTAAATATTATTTATGCTCGAGGCCATTTGTGTAAGTATAAAAATTTAAGGACACATTTAAACAATTCTTTTCAAATTAAATACAAATAATATAATTCAAAGTCGGTCTAGCTGCTTGTATGAAACTTTAACTTATTTTCAATAGTTCCTCTTGATTTTATTAACCTCTGATACCGAGCTCAAATACACATACATATTTATGTACCTGCAACGATTTATACAAAAATCCTTGTTATAATTCCGTTTGGTACAAATACAATTGAAAACAAAAAATTTCTGTCAACACACACACATACATTATTTATATGTATGTGTATTTGCTTAACAATTGAATTAATTCATATGTGCCCTCGTCTGCACTGAAAAGCCAAGCTCCCACCGGACAAATGTGAATACTTTGTATGAAAAAATTTTTAAAGGTAAAGCTCGGGTGTAAAGACTACAATATTCCCGAATGATTGTAATTTAATATATGTATATGTGTGCGAACGAGAGTGAATATTTTTTTTTGTATGTGTGAACATGTCCTTATTGAAATTTGTAAATTCATGTGTAAATATATTTGTCAAATTGCCTTGATGACATTTCGTTAAAATTTACTGTTCCACTTTTAATGTTTTATTTATACGCGTACGTTACAAGTTTTTTGGTTAAGCATTTGTTTGAATTTGCTTATGTATGTGTAATAGTTTGATTTTACGTTATTGCGTGCTTGTGTGTTTGCATTTTGGGTTTAATTTTTTTCGTTTATTTTTGTTTTGCCTACGTTTCGCTTTTTTACCCTACAGTGAATTCTTATGTAGAATATTTAATATTGTGCCTTATTTTTATCTACGTTGGTACATATGAGTATTAACCAGGTTAAATATAAACACAGGGGGGAAAAAATCACGTAAAAAATGGTACGCCAATTTTGAGCAACGTTGCTGCTCTGACTACAAGCTGTATATTGGCCAAATAGTACTTTTTTTAAAATTTTGAGTCCCGAAATATGAAATTGGGAACAACTAACTCGGGAGTCAACTGAGTGGATCAAAAATACCTTCGTCCCATTTTTAATACTGTTTTTTTGCATTTTTAATAGTTATGAGTCCATAAATAGTAAACTTGGTACTATTCTAAAAATAAAAAAAAGTACCTTTAAAACGCTTTAAGCACTTTATGACATTGGGGCTTTTGGCCCATGTATAGTCGCGAAGTCGAGGTACTTTTTATATTTTAGTAGTTTTTTTCTTTTTTAAAATTATTTAGAAATATGAAATTTGCAGAACTTTTACCCTGATGAAGGTCTATAATCAACAAACTAAAAAAAGGTAATGATACCCACATCACATACGTGAAGGGGTATTATGCGTTTTTGCAGATGTATTGGGCTGAGACCCTCCAGCAAACATACCGATCGGACTAGCATCACTTTCTGAGTTGATTAAAGCTTGTCCATCCGGCTATGTGTCCATATTTTCTAGTGATCCCATCTAAGGTCGCAGTGTTCAAGATATTTTGAGGATATTTTTCGTTTTTTTTTCATATTTTTTATTATTGAATCTTCGCCTTTGGCAAACTAACAATTAGAATTCAAATCTTAAAACTATTTAGTTCTTATGAGACCAGCCAGTGCCAGACTAAAATTCAAGTTCTCATAATACAATTAATTAATTCAGTAGTTTCATCTAAGTGCAATAGTATCCCTTCTTTTCAGACGAGTGTGTCCACTATGTTGCAAAATGTTTCGAGCGAGCTGGAAACACATCCAAATCCACTCGTTTGAAACATTTTAAAGATATTTGGCATTAATATATTGTTTGTCCTTGCCACGAGGCTTATTGTTTCAGTGATGTCCGTTGAATGTTGTATGTACCCCTCACATAAGCGATAAGGCTGTTTATAATTTTACCATTCCGTTTGTAATTTTTTTATTATCCATTTGCGACACAATAAAGTATATATATTCTGGATCCTTATAGATAGGGAAGCCGATTTAGCGATGTACGTCTATCCATCTGACTGTTTGTCCGTGTTATGGTTGAAATCAACTTTCTGAAGCACTCCGATATCGCATAGACTCGTAGGTGACCTCAAACTATCAAAAATATCTGCAAAAATTGCTGTTAAAATATAGTAAAATCGCCCGGTAACTAACCGAGATATAAGCAAAAAACTAAGACCACATATATGTTTATTTCTCTTAATTTGTACATAAACCTCTTTTTAACTGCCTCAAATAATGTTCAATGTAAGATCGATTTCCATTAGTTTTTCCCCACCCTATCTTCGCCCCCTAGCAGGGCTTCCATACAAAGTTTAATTTTTTTTATTTTTTGTAAATCGCTCCCACAGCTTCCAGGGTTCTCCTTCAAAGGTAAAATGTAAAACCGACCCCAATTAATTTGTTGGTCCAAACATTTTTGTGGAACATACTTACCCTCTATCTCCAGCACTTAAATGGTTGCCATACAAAATTTGAAAAAAGTAGGGTAAAAACCTCTACAACTTTCTCGAAGTCGTCCCTAGAGAAATAAAATGTTTCACATTCCTCCATTGGTTCTTCTTCCCAAAGGTATTCCTAAAGTATACTTACCCCAAATCTCCATCACATAAGGGGGTTGCCATGCAAAATTGATATAAAAACCGCCTACAACTTTCTCAGAGTCGGTACGACGGACCCTGATCAGTTTCCCCTCTCCAACATATTCCTAGAACATACTTACACCCCATTTCTATCACCTAAGAGGGTTGCCAAACACAATTTTAAAACATAGAATAAAAGTCGCTACAAAACTCGAAAAAAATAGGGTTAAAGCCCCCACAGCTGTCCTAATTACCCTGAGAGGCTTAAAAAAACACCGACCCTTATATAAAAATTAGAAATATTTGATAAAAAAAAAGGAAAAAATAAAAAATGTCGGGGTATATAAGGTTCGGCACAGCATAATATAGTGCTCTTACTGGTTTCATGTAGCCTTCACACAAATGTACTCCCGTTGTTAGCATTTTGATAATGTCTCGAATATAACTTTATTTTAACAAAATTTTTGACACATGCTTATCTTAATGCCATTATCTGCTATATTGAATAGAAACATTTTAGTTTTTTCATGAAGCTCCCATAGAAATGTTGTGTAGAGAAAAATATAGTGGGGCTTGACTGACTTTAACATTTCTACTTGTTTAATTTGAAAAGTTAACATTTCAAAAAACCCGATATTTTTCTTCTTTACAATAAAAAATTATCTGTTTCTTAGGGCATGCTGTGACCTTATTTCTGAAATCGTTTAAGACATTACAGTTCACTTTTCATTTTTTAAAAGCGCTGCACGAAGCTTTCTAATGTTTGTTTTCAAAATTTCCCATGCCCTTTATCACTTGTACCCACTACTCTCAAGAGCTATGCAACTTCTAAACCAAATTTATACAAGGACTCGTTCTTTTAATGTTTGCCTAATTTCCACAATATTCTCAAATGGCCGATGTGGATCATTTTCCAGATAACTAGAAAGTTTCTCTCTTTTGACATAGCATTATCTTTAGGTATATAATAGATTTAAAAGGGTATTTTCTAGCCGCTCCTTGTTTTATTTTTGCTTCTTGTGTTGGGTATAATAAAATATGCCTGCATTTGCACTTTTGTAAGAAATGGAACTTTGCAACTGTTAACAAAAATTACTTGCATATATATGTGTGTGTGCAACATCCTGTTAGTTTTTGTATTTGCTAAAGCTTAACGTACATCTAAAGTTTTCATGTGTATACAAACGAATTGAAATTAAATACAAAAGTGGTTATCGATTTAGTAGCACTTGATGTGCTTTTTGTTCCTGGACCTTACTGCCTGCTTTCCAATGCTTGACAAAGTAGTCGAGGTCATGTTGTCATTTTGTTGAATGATTTTAAACAATACACTTTTAACGATGGACATTTGTCTAAGTGTTTGTACAAATGTGAACCTAGTTTAGTTTTTTATTTGAACAGGAAGCTAGTAGAATTGGTAAGACAAATATTAAAAGGCTTTAAAAAGAGTGACTTAAAGTAAAGATTTAAGTCACGTTGTTAATAACATGTGGGCTGTATGAGCGCTGCCAATGAATGTGCATGGGCTTAAGTAGAGTAATTGAAATTGTATTGTTTCAACAAACTATTTTTATTGGAATTAAAAAAAAAACTGTAAAAAAGTAGTTAAAAAGGAGTAGGGGAAGGGGCAGCCGTCATACAAAGGAACAGTTTTTTGTTTAATTTTTAACACAAAATATGTCAAAACTCTCCACCATAAACACTCTACATAGTATTTCTATCATACAGGGTGTCTGGTGAAAAATTTTAAATTTAAATTTGATTATTTCAAAAAGACGGTGGCGCCGTTGGAATTATCGTTTGTGCGGATTTGACAGTCAGAATGTCGCAGTGGTCGAGTAAGCATCGCGCGTTTGCTGTGGAGACATTGTTTAAAAGTAATAATTTTTACGTAATTGCTTCTCGAGAACTTTGTTCAAAGTTCGGTGTTCGGCATATATGCAGTAGACCGAGTGTAAATTTAACTCATTCGTAGGTGTGGAGATTTTGAGCAACTTCTTCGGATTTGAATGTCTCGCGGCCAGGACCCCAAAATTATTGGTTACTAGTCTTTAAAAACCCATCACTCTCGACTGAAGTATTAAAAAACATTGCATTGCCCAAAAATAACTGTTTGGTGTGCCTCATCTACTCATAAGATAATTGAACAATTGTTGTTTTGGAAAATTTTAGAGGCTAGTCCACGAATATCAATGGTCACAATTATCGACGCTGAATTTTGAATTATTTTAACAAACCTGTAAACTCATCCTCCGTTCTTTTTATACACGGGGTTTTAACAGTAGGGAGCGACTGCACACTCAGCCAAAGCTTTGATGAATTTGTTTCGGAAAAATTTCCCCAAAAAACTGATCAGTCGCTTTGGAGATATTCTATGGCTACCGTGGTCACCCGATCTAACCCCAAAGATTTTTTTATGGGGCTACCTCAAAGAGAGGGGTTATAATGACAATCTTCAATCTCTTGTGGCCTTTAAGGAAAATATTCTTTGGGGAGTTAGCTCAATTTAACCAAGTTTACTGCAACGTGTGGCGCTAACACAAGGCTCTGTTTTGAACAGTGCATTAAGCTCAGCGGAAGACATCTGGTTGATATACTTTTTAAAAAATTAAATCCTCATTTTCGTTTTACCGTTTATTGCTCTGAATAAAATGTTGTGTCAATTATAACATTTTATCTTTAAGCTTTAAAACATAAATCTGCTACCAGACACCCTGTACTTACAAAAACGTTAAAATTTTGTAAAGTTTTCTTTAGTTTTGTATTAATTTAAGCTTTACTTGCCAAACCTAAAGCAATGACTTATCTCCTCTTTTCTTTTAGTTTTAATTTTTTTAAATTATAAATTGAAGCAAAGTAATTCAAGTTTTTACTTGATACTCTCTAGCTTTCTTTAAGGATTTAGTTTCTTAATTGGTTTTTGTTTTTTTTGTTTTCTTAATAAGTTCTGTTTCACATTTTTCTTTTGTTTAAATATTTGTTTTATATTTCATTTTGAACAGTTGTTGTCATTGTCTTTGCCGCTTCTGCCGTCACAAAAGAATTATCTTACGTTCAATTAAATCAATCAATCTTTTAATTAAAATTTGTTGAATTGTTGTCATGACAAAATAAAAATAAATAAAATAGAAGTTTCAAGTTTTTCTTCTTTTTCACTTGTGTTGGAGTTGCTTGTAGTATATTGTATTTCTTTTAAATTCCTTCATTCCTGACATGACTGGGTTTTCTTTTTATTTGGCTTTGTTTTAGTTTGCCTGCATCACAGAGATAATTTATTGGAAATTGGTTTTAAATTTCTAAGTTCTCCAACACAATTTTTAAAATTATTTAGGATTTAATCCCAATTTTCTTGTTAATTTATAGGGTTTGTTGTTGGTTAAGTTTGTCTATATGCATTTCATTGGTTCTTACACCAAATTCTTAAAAAACTCATGAATATTTACTGTCTTTATATAATAACCTCATTAAACAAAATGAGAATTACTATAAGAAAACCAAAACGTTCAAGTCTTCTTAAGAATCCAACAAACCATTATTCGCTATTCGCTTGTTTTGATTTTCAACAACAAACCCTATAAATTAACAAGAAAATTGGGATTAAATCCTAAATAATTTTAAAAATTGTGTTGTTTAACAACAAGGTTTTGTTTTCGGTTGCCCCTTTATACATTTAATAATAACCAATGGTTATTCAAATGTAAGGGGAAAAAGAAAATCAAAACAAGCGAATAGCGAATAATGGTTTGTTGGATTCTTAAGAAGACTTGAACGTTTTGGTTTTCTTATAGTAATTCTCATTTTGTTTAATGAGGTTATTATATAAAGACAGTAAATATTCATGAGTTTTTTAAGAATTTGGGTGGTTGAAGTCTACTGATGATTTGGTGTAAGAACCAATGAAATGCATATAGACAAACTTAACCAACAACAAACCCTTTAAATTTCTAAGTTCTGTGATAGTTTTTATGTAAAAATAAGACAAAGTACAACAAATACTGGTTATTATAAAAAAGACAAGCCCCTGTATTTGCTTTAAATAAAAGGGGTATATAGAGCACTATTAAGCACTTAGTAAAAGTCTTTATTAAATATATCAATAAAAAACTTTAAATTAAAGTAAGACCGAATTCATTAATTTTTCCTCACAAACATTTTTATGGAACATATTAACACCCTATCTCCGCCACCTAACAGGGTTGCCAGTAAAGTTTTTTTTAATTTTTTTTAAATCACTCTCACAGCTTTCAGGGTGCTCATAAAAAGGTAAAATTTCAGACCGACCCCAATTTATTTTTCTTCTTAAACACCAATGTGAAACTAACTTTCCACCTAGCTTCAGTCCCTGACAGGGTTTTCATACAAAGTTTATTTTTTTTAAATCGCTCCAACAGCTTCTAGGGTGATCCTACAAAGGTCAAACTGAAAACCGATCCCAATTAATTATTCTTCCTAAACACTGTTGTGAAACATAATTATCCCCTAGCTTCAACCCCTAACAGGTGCCTAGAGGCAGCCATATAGCAATAAACTGTACGGCCGAACCCCAATAGTTTTCCCCACCCAAACATATTCCTAGAATATACTTGCTTCCTATCTACACCGCCTTAAGAGCCTCCCATACTAAGTTTAGAAAATTGTAATAAACCCACCCCACACCTTCCAGGGTGCCTGTGGATAGTTCAAATGTTGGACTAGCCCAAATCATTTTTCCTTGCAAACATTTTTCTAGACATATTACCACTACCTAAGCGGGCTGCCATACACAATTTAAAAAAATTTGAGTAAAAACCCCTGCACGTTCTGAAGGGTACTTAAAATTCGGCCTTAAATTCGGTACTTAAAATTCGAATATAACGTACTTAATTGCTTTCAGTTCATCTCGTTAATTAATCTAACTCAATATTATCTTATTATATTCCAAGTTTATTTTCTTTTATATTAATTAAAGCCATGGAAATTATTAACAAGATGGTGCCACATCGCTTACAGCCAGGATAACAATGAAATTACTGCGATACCTCTTTCCACAAGTAATAGTAATACTGATTGGCATCCACGTTCACCTGATTGGACTGCTCTGGACTTCATTTTGTAAAGGCATCTAAACAGTAAGGTTTATGCAAACAAACCAGACACGCTGGAGCAACTCAAACAAAATATTTGTGATGAAATTAATGAAATACTGCATGAAATGTGTGAGAATGTAATGAGGAATGTGCTCAAAGGGGCTCGCATTTGTGAGGCGAAAGGAGGTGGACATTTATTTCATGTTGTATTTTTTGCATAATTTCCTAGATTAAATAAAATATTTTTCAATATAAGATTCCTTCTCTTTTATTTAATCAAAAACTATAAACAAACAAATTAGTATACCTTACCGGCGGACACCCTGTACTTATAAACGAAGAATTTGCATGAAATTTTTCGCAGTTAGTTTTTAAAAAAAGCTGTTAATACAGAAAAAGATTTCAACCTTTTACTCCAAGAAAATATTATTTTACAACTGCTTTCCTAAAGCATGTAAGACTCGAGTACTTGTTTAGCCATTTTTATTAAAAATTCTCTGAATTTGGCGCCCTTTAGCGCCACCAAAAAAAGTAAACTTAAACAAATTCTTTAAAATTTATATGAACTTTATTGTAATCAATCCACCTAGGAATTTCAGTCTACAATATAAAACCTTTTTATGATTGTCTGTGAGACACAGCACTGTGTGGCGTGCCAACGAAATGTGGAGTTACTTGAAACCTGCTTACTTTGGCCGCAATTCTTTTATAACAGGTGTGGCTAAGTGACAAGCTGCCTGATTTTGTTGAAAGCATATTAGGTTGAAAGGGACTCTCTTTCGGCGTATTTCGGGAAAGAAAAATTCGTTCAACATATTTAAATTATGGTCTCCATCACCGGAACTCTAAGACCTTTTTTTTGAAAATGTAAGGCCCGACAATAAATCATGATTAAACTGCACACCATATCATGGAGTATATGAGAGCTAGAACTACTTCACCTACAACAATTTTGTTTGCTTTAATTGCCGTTTAGATCAAAATTTACCTCGCCAGACATAAAAATTCAGTTCAAGATGTTTTTCCATCCTCTGCCGCCATTTGAAGGATCTTCTTGCAAAATTTCAAACAAATCGGAAAGTCTGTTGCGCTTAGTTTGCTTATTGGTCGAATTTTATATGAAAATAAATTTAAATCTTGATGCAACATTAGGTACTAACACCCATTCGAACTGATAAGGTTCTTGTGGAAACTCTAGATTAGGATTGCATCGCAGCAGCTATGGCAGCAAAAGTGCCACCAAACGTGCGCCTATAATCTCTTTGGATGAAAACTGCAGACTTTAAAGCGTGTAAGCGGCATATTATCCAAATTCTTATTTCATTGTTCAAATTCTTCATTTTCGTTAAACAAAAATATCAATTTATAACATTAAATAAAAATTGAACAGGTTGGTTATGCAGAAAAAAAAAATTATTACGTTATTTTTTGGCAGCAGCTTTCATGAGCCACCCATTGTACAACATGTTAATATATTTTACATATATACTCTCCTATTCAGAACAGTTAGAATAGGCTTATTAGTGGCTTATTTGACAATTATGCCATAGACACTTGTCAAAAAAGTGCTTAGAAACCCTACGTACTTTAGAAACCGGCTTAAGATCTTAATTGTCTTAATTAAAGCTCTTAAAAGTTTAGGTGTAACAATTTTTTTCAAATTTTTATTAGAATCCTTTTCTCGTTTCCATCATATTTTGTTTCTTTTGTAACCTTGTAACAATATATTCCATTAAGTATAATGAAGCTAAAATAAACTAATTATATATTTCAGATTAACATTTGTAGTGATTAGCTTGATGGATTAGAGTTTTAATAACAATTAACTGATTTATTTCCAATTAGTTTCGGTTTAAGAAAATAAGAAAAACATATAACAAAAAATGGCATGTGAGAAGAAATGTCAAATAAGATTAATATAAAATTAAATATGTATGTTTATACGAAAGAAAGAAATAAAGAAAAAAAAATAAAAAGAAAGAAAATCCTTGAAAATTAAAATGGTTAATGGAAGCTAATTAACCCATCAATACTCATAATCCCTTCTTTTCTCTCAAAACATTTTTTTCCAGAAATCTTTAAAGAGAATCATTTTAATAGAAGTAAGCAAATATGGTTACAAAAAAAGGACATAAGTATATCCTTATGTTTTAGTTAGAATATTTAAAATTTTAATTTAACCTGTCATTGATTCTTATTTGCTTATTTTTTTATTTATTTTAATTTTAAAATCTTTCCTTACTTTTTAATTAAGAATCCTTGATTTATTTCACTACCATTGAATACCTGAATATGCTTATGTACGTCACTCCGAATAGCATTAATTTATATCTAAAGCCAATCCTCAGAGTTTTTTTAATGGAACCATTGTCAATGTGAACATATGAAGAACCCGCAGCTGGCGAATAACCTAAAATGTTTTGCCACCACTACCACTGTTTGCATGTCACTTCACTGTATTAAAAATGAGGACATATATAGTGATAAAAAAGGATATAAAAGCAAAATAGCAACTTCCGTCTTAGACTAATGGCAAATGCAACAAAAACAAAAAACCATTAATTGTAATATATATTTCAGTCACAATTTTAGTAGAAATTCGTTTATATCAATTACTTTGTTGGCATTTATTTTTCGACTTTTTACAATGTTTGGTTTATTAAACAGATTACTTTTAAAGAATTTTAAATTTAACTTTAAGAAAAATATTTATGTACGCAAATGCCAAAATTACCAAAAAAAAGTTTCCTTGTCCTATTTGTTTTTTATTAGGAAATAAAGGTAAAACTACACAGGAGTTGTGTTTGTTCGAATGCATAACTCTGCGAAAATCAAAAGCATGTTTAGTGCTGTCCTATCCACTTCAGTTAGGATGAGCAGCACATTTAGTTTATGCATCTGTTTGTGGTGTAAGTAAGTATGAGATAATTGGACCATTTTGTTTCGAAAAATTTCGAGGCAAGTGGACGTATTTCAACGGTGGATATTATCGACGCATGATTACGGAATTCGATAAATTGTCTTCGGAAAATTTTCCCCCCAAAATTTATTAGTCGTTTTGACGATATCCCGTGGCCGCCAAGGTCGCCCGATTTAACTTCAAAGGATTTTTTTACAGGGTTACCTCAAAAACTGGGCTTATAATGACAATTCGCAGTCTCTTTTGGCCTTAAGGAAAATATTTGTTGAGAAATCCGCTACATTGAATCGAGTTTACTTTGCCGTGTGCGGCAAACAATAAGGCTCCATTTTTAACAGTGTCTTCAACTCGATGGAAAACATCCGGATGACAGAGTCCTAATAAAACTTTGTTTTTTTTTTAAGTTTGACTATATAAATCTGCTACTAATTAGTCTGTAAATTTGTTTTTTTAGGGAAAAGGGAAGAAACATGTGGAGATGTTGAACAAAGTTTGATTAAATTTTGTATTGTATTTTCTTCATTCAATCCCGGCAATATTACGTAGGTTATGGTGGTCTTTATATAATTTTCGAGTAGACTTCTACCATGGCAGGTACAGTCAATAACTGACCAATCTTTACATCATTTGAAAAAGGCAGTTTTAAAGATCTAAATAGTTATTAAAAGTTTAAAAAGTGGAGATTCAATAATAGAAATAGGAAAAAATCATTTATATTTTAGAAAGACTTGCACCTAAGTTATATATCTTAGTAGCATTATTTATTGACAATTTGTTGGCGCAGATAAGGTGATGAAAGACGGGATAATTGGGTCCGTAAGAAGCAATGATAAGGAGTCATTACGGCCACGGAAGGGTTAAGGGCGATTGGAGCCAGACATCTACCTCCCTATAAAGCAGGTATCCGGTGGTTGATGACAAAAAGTAAATTTTGATGTTGGTGTTTGATATCTGTCTTTGTATTATGCTGAACCTTGGTCAAGGGTTGAGAATCACTCCCCGAGAGGAACCGCGAGGGTTAGCTGGGTGGAACAAAATAGGCCGACGCAGGACAGCAGTTTCGCGCCGCCTTCGCGCATAATAACAAAATGGCTGAATTGTTAAATGATTGTGAAAGGATTGTATTTAACAATAAGTGACAAAGAAGAGAAAGATTTTCAAAGTTTTGTGGTGATAAAGTAATATTTAAGTAATAAGTAAGTAAGAAGGTCCTTGGTCTAAAAGTGCTGCATTTGCTATACAGAAACCTAATTAAAATAGTGCTTACCAACGCTTCGTTTATATGCTGAGCATTAATTGACAGTGCAACAATAGAACTAAATAAATACTTTTATTAAGGGTATTGGAAACGATCTTGAATATGAAACCTATTTAAGCCTAAGGCGGCTCCTGCGGAAAAGTACTTCAACCAACGGGAAAATGAATTGATGGGGCTATAAACACACTTATGGAGACGCTGTTTGGTTAGTCAGAGACATTCAAATTGTCCAAATGGTTAAGACTACCTGCACTGTTCTGCTGCCAGATTTGCCGTTCTTGTTGAATGGGACTCTGGTTAAGATTATTTTAAAAAAACATTTTATCATGTCAATAGATCTAAGGCAGGGGACAAAATTTACCTTCACCGTTCAAAGCCAACTACCTCAGAGCACAAGCAGTTCTAAGGCACGTGATTAGCCTAGGGACAATAGTGGCAATTATACCCAAAAAACACTAGGTCCAGGATAGTTTGTTTTCTTTTTTCATTGCCAGAAATTTACTGGAAGGTAACTGGATTTTGTTGCTCGAATTTTGTGCTGATTGAAGCTAAACGACAGCAAGCAGTTGGTCTGAGAAACTTAAGGCGTTTCTTTTGGTAACAAAGGCCAAACTAAAAGAATAGAAAAAGTTTTAAAACAATAAAATGGGATAAAAATAAATATAAGGAAATCCTGAAGTTAGGGAAACCTAATAAGTATACTAAGGGGTTACTAAAACGTACGTGTACACCTCTATCGGAGACATTAGCATATGCAGGACTTGCAGGTCAATTATTGAATCTTATGCCATTTCCAAGATCTTGTACAGGTCACATTAAAATGTCTCAAGCTTGATGTTCTATTAGAAGTGAGTCACTTCAAGGCTACAAAATTATAAATTTTTTCAAATCTTTTCATTTAAAATACTTACTATTGAAAAAAGCATACAACCATATGCTCTGCGGGCTTAAGGGCCTTCTCTTAGGGCTCCTCCTTTTGACCTGCTTACTTACTTAACTACCTGTTCAGTATGATTTTCTAATAAATTACTTGTTTAAGGTGGTGTAAATAATGAGACAAATATTAAAAAAAAAATGCCGTTTCAGCAAAGAAAAATGGTTTAAGCGAACTTGCAATGTGTTATACAACCCCTTTTGCTTCTAGAAAATCGAACTTCAGAATCTCGTTTGCAATTATATGATTTAATAAGTTAAGGTCAGGTAAACAGACTGGTGCAGCCTATTTGGATCCTCTATTTAAATCCAATTGGGATCCCTTTGAAACAGAAAAAGATTTATATAGAAAAGTTGAAATAAAGAAAAAATAATCCTGGATATTCCTGATAAATAACGATAGAGAAGTTAGGTTTATGCTATCCACATCTGGTAGACTATTCAGTCTTTTGATACCAATACGCCTAGTTTTTTCCTCGCCTAGTCAAAGGCAGAAGCACAAAGCTGCTGACCACTCTCCAGCTCCTCTGAATCTTGGTGCTCCCTATAGAAATTATTTAAAGGCAATATCCTTAAACAAGCCCTAAGACCAGGGTATCCATGTTTGTCTTCTTGCTTTCTTTCCCAAAAAACTTTCTCAAAAACATCTAATATTTTAGAGACGACACTGCACGTGCATACTGCATATGGTCAACTCCACGTTAAACAGCCTGAACTAGGGAAACCCGGATTATTCTTTATTTAAAAAAAAAACATGAATTTACGTCTAAAAGAAAACAAAAAATATTATGTTAAAATATTTTTGCCAAGAACTTAAAATTATTACATAGTGAATAATCGGCTACTTTTTTAAGGTTTGAATTATAATGTCACAACCGTCATATCTTTTAAAAGAATTTTTCTTAAGCAAAAAAAATGTCATGGAAAGACAATGAATCAAATATGAATAAAAACAATTTAGGGTACCGTCAAATTAAAAAAAAAACGTTTTCAAGAATACATTACCTAATGCGAGTTTAAAATCAAAATTTTCTTAAGTTCAAGTTTGCAAGGTAGCACCCGTTACAGCCTTCAAATGAGCAGTGTGAACAGAAACTATGTTCTTGTAGTATCATTTTATTATTTTTCGATTAAAGACAAACCATCCTTGGAAATCATATCCTTTTTTTTAAACCAAACTAAGATGTGATTAAAATGGTCACACCCGTCACAATGGAATTGCCAACTGTTAGGAACTTTAAACAGTTACTTCTTTTAATGAAAAAATCATACCAGACACACGTTATTACTGTTCTGTTGTTATGGGAAGGCATGGTTTTCAGTAAAAAATATTTTTCGGGGAGTAGGGTCAATAATAAACTGAACAAATACATCATGTTTACAGCACTGATATATAGTGCTGATTATGTGGTTAATAAGATACTCAAAAGCAATAATTTTCTAGTCCATAATTGGATATATTATGCTTTGGTACAGTTAAAATGATATAGAATAGCGTTAACTTTCCTTTTTTGCTGATACATTTACACTTCAAATGCAACTCTGAATTTATAAATTTTTCCTGCGGTTACTTAAGCATAAAATATCTAGTATTGTGGTGTTACGATAATAAAAATCATATTTAAAATGCATTCAAGCACATACAGTTACTAACGAGTACAATTAGCTTTTCCTGCAAAAGCTTTCGTTGTAGTTTTACTCTTTTTTTGTGTTTTTTTTTTAAAATACAAACTCACTTCCGTTTGTTATATTTTATATTCTTTAGACAACAACTTTTTGATTAATTGTGTGTTGTTTGTCTTTTTTTTCTGGATGTTATTTTTTCATATGGCTATGATTGTATTACGAATGTACGTAATAGTGCACATGTGTCTGTGTTTTTAAAAATGTAAGTTTATGCCTGTTTATTTTGAGAGCAGCCAGTAGCTAAAATAAGTATGCAGTAGCAAATGTAGTCTTGTCTTAACAAACAAAAATTGCATTTTGTACTCTTTTACATATTCTTGTTTGTTTGTGTTTACATAAATGTAAGGGAGTACACATTGTACTACACTAATACATTACCTATACATGTGCATATAAACTCATAAATAAGTTGTTCTTATTTAGTCGCAAATTCACAACATCTAAGAAATGATATGAAAATCAAAGGAAAATGAAAACTAAAACAAAACATGAAATTTACATAAAACATAATTTACTTAGAAGACATTTCTTTTATTTTACATGTTCACATACATATCTATGTATGGATGTAAATATATGTACCCTTGTATGTTCACAAAATTCATACAAATGTGTATGTATGAATACTGATTATGTCGGTTGTGGGTAGATTTCTTGACAATCACACGCCCATTTTTTTAAATTTTATTTCTTATTTAACTAAGAGCTTTAAACCATTTTCTCAGTTTGCACTTTAAGGTTAAGAGGTTTAGTTTATAATCATTGACTATAAACGTTTCTGGTTTGCATATGACGTACGTCTTTTAATTTTAGAATGTATTGGATTTTGAAATAATTTTTGGTTACTAAGTCTGTAGCTATACATTTGTAGCCCAATTTGCACTGAAATTTGAGAGGACAAAACCGAGGCTATCGATTATAATGAACCTACTTAAAAATATCAGAAGCAGTGGTATAAGAACTGGTCTCCTAGATTATTAGGCCTAGAAGCGTCGCAATAAAATTTTAGACTTTATGCTTTTTAGCATTAAAAAAATTGAAATCCCCCAAACTTTCAAGAACCAAGCATAGCTGAATCTTTCTTCAGACCATTTATTTACAAAACATCATTACTTGTGGTCCTCATCAAAACATAACCAGAGATTTTTCTTTTATCTGCACGATAAACTGCCTCTAAAACATTGTGTTTAGAGCTGCGAAAGAACTCGATGTCTATCTTAGTAGCCCTAATGAACATGGGAATAAATCCGCTTAAGATTTATATTTTATTTTCCGTCAGATCTTTTTCCGCAGACCTGAAATAGTTTTTGTCAAAAAATGGCAAAAACGCGGATCGTCCCAGTTAAAATTTATTTGAGAAGATGAGAAGCACCGACTAGAATTGGAAAAGTAAAAAACATGTTTTCATTCCCATTTTTTGCTCTAAAACTTTTTTTAAAGTGTTGCATGAAAACCTTACTATTAAACTATGCTTAAATTGCCACCATATCTTTTAGGAAAAAAAGAAAACTTGGCAACAGTTTAAATTCAAATAGGGAGATAATTTAAATTGCTTTCTAATGGAGTTAAAAGGGGCTGGGGAACCAAACGGTTGTATCCTAAATCTAATTCTATATTAAAGTATACGGACACCATCGATCCACCAAAAATTCGATTTCAGCATCACGTCATTTTATTCTGAGAAATAAGCAAAGTACTGCAGAAAGTACAAAGTGGACCAAAAGAAGTCAGCCGAGGTTGTTTGGCTCTCATTTTGTTTTTATTAAAAAACTTCAATTCTGTTTTTTGATTATGTTAACCTGGAGCTTTGAAGTTTTACTGGTTAAGTCAAGAAAATGATATCAGCCAAATGGGCGCCGTCACAATTGATTTCGGGCGACAGATTTAGGCACTTGTGTCGAATGTTGTCCCTTAGGGCTCTTAGGGTCTCAGGTTTGTCAACGTAAGCGCGCCATTTTTTAAAACTGCACAAAAAATTCGGTAAATTTTATATTGGGCGCTCTTTTAGAGCAATGTTAATAGCAAAACGAGAGAATATCTAATCTAGTTTATACAGCGTGTGCTATTGCTCCATCTTGTTAGAACCACATAACTCTTTGTCCTTATACGTTAAATTTCGGCAAAAAAAACTTGGATAACATGGCCATATAGGGCGCACCGTCCACTGGTGTCGTTTAACCAGCGACGTCCTCAAAAAAAATGGCCCGGTGACTCCTCCAGCGTGAACAGCGCACCATGCAGTCGCTTTGAGTGGATGTAATGGCTTCTCGTGTATCACTCGCAGATTTTCGTTTCCTTAGAAGCAATAGTTTTGCTCATTCAGATGCCCGCTGAGGTGGAAATGAGTCTCATCGCTCATTATGATTTTGGTCGAAAAATTGTCCACTTTCGCCTTAAGATCAAGGATGTCTTGGGCGTAGGTTACACGAGTTCGGCGATCAACAAGCAGCAGCTGATGCATGAACAGGACTTTTTACAGCAACATGTGCCGGTTTCTGACCAAGATTTGCTTTAGATATGATAAGATGAGGGCTAATTGTGAGGCATGGCGTGAAGATGTGAAATTGATACAAACGGAGCTCAAAAATACCAAGTTTATTATATGATTGACATAAACTATGTGCTTTGGTTTGATTGTAAGATTCTGCTCCTCAACAAGATTTTGAATTTAATTTTTTGTGATGGTATACAATTATGGCGCATTCCTTAGACGTAGACAAAATAAAATTCTACGGAGACAACTAATGCCGCTTGGTGTATTTATAAAGTCAACTTTCACAAGGATAAGTACGTTTTAATACTAAAAGCTGGAGATACATGTACACAATGTTTTTTGGAGATAAAGACATCGGAATCCATTAACTTAATTTCCGGCACTGGCCGGACTAGAATTGAATACTTGACTTAATTTTAATATTAATTGTTTCTACTTTTTTGTCGTAAAAAATATTTCGTTGAAAATATAAAAATCCTCCCTCTCACGGCTTATCTATAAGGAACTAGTGGACAAGAATATCCCCACTTTTAAAGTTTTGTTAAAATTTTACTATTATTGCAAAAGGGAATCTTTAAAAGAACAAATAATCTAATGCAATTATTTAAGTAAAAGAAAGGATTCACATTAGAAAACACATATACAACTACATACTTATATGTATGTGCATATCCACGAAATCGCTTGATTACGTACCTAATCAATTGTAAGCTGCTAAAATAGTTTTCTCATGCATTTTCATACAAATAATTTCGTACACATGAATACATTTGAAAATTCAATAAAATTACAGTTAAATTTTGTATAAAAATAAGATTAAGAAACAAAATCTAGAATACTTATTGATTTGATTATTAAAGATTTATTTTTTTTTTTCGATTGACATTGAAAAGAAATAAATTTAGGAAAAAATAAGAAAAGGGTTTGTAGGGATGTGTATTAGATTATTGTGGATACCTGCCATGTTGGCCTAACCCCACAGTGCTCTTAACACAGGGTGAAATTAAGCGTCCACCAACGCCCCTAGAAGCTCGGTTCGTTCAAGCAGTCTAGGTACCAATTTCTCTGTTATGACTCTGTGTAGCCACAACAGAACACCTTGGTGAAGAGTTTGGGCTACCTAAACCCGTTTTTCTTTCTTTGCGTTTCTAGTTTTGGTCTCACCTTTTTCATACCAAAACAGATCCGCACCGACCACAAATATCCACACACTAGTGTAACAGCCCCAACTTTAAGCAAGAAAGATTATGATTCTCAGCCACACCCACTACGGATGCCGACCACCCAGCTCTGTTTATAGGAAACGCCATTTCATTAATTCCAACTTAGGATCATTTGTGTCTACCATCATCAACACTACATAATCTTCTTACCGCCAGTCAGGACCGAGACACCACATGCTTCCAAGTGCTCTGCCGGCCTTCTCATTTATTTGCTACTATTAGGCTAGATCTTGTTTTAGATCCGCCAAACTCTAGAAACTTTTGTACTGTTGAACCTTTAGTTCACATAGGCCGCTTGCACGGTCACTCTGGGGCCCGTACAGGGTCGGACCCCAGTTGTTCACTTTCGTTCTACAGTCCCCGCTTGGGGATAACCACAGCCACCACGTGTACCCCCGAAGGGGACCTCACCATCTTCAGTTCATGCACTTGGTAAGCACATGGGGCCAACTGATCCCGTGGTACCAGATAGGACTCTGGTCAGCCTCGGAAATCTTCATCCGTTTCATTCCTACCAATATTTAATTTACACAGTTAAGGTATTGGTACCCTTTTAAACCCCGTATTGCTGTGCCACCGGGTGAGGGATATGACACAACGCAACGGGGGACAGCCTGTCTTGAACAAGACCAGCAATACTGATCACTTTTTAGCCCAAGACAGACTGTTTTTATTCTTAGCCATGTCTGTTGGCCTTCCGGTATATTACCGAAAGTTGCCCGGTTGATACCACTTGGAGGTAGACTTAGGCACTTGTGTACTTGCACTTATCAACCAAAAGGGTTTGTACAATAATTGTTTAATAACTCTGTGATGTCTTTATATTTATTTAAGCATAATAGTCCACACGTGTCATTATATGTCACAGCAGAAGTTGCCATATAACGAATGCTAAAATATGTAAAATATTTTAACACATTTCAGTTAAAAAGAAAAAAATTATAAAACTACTAAAAATCCTTCCAACTAAATAAAATTAAATACTTTAAAAATTTTTAAATTCCAGTTAAACGTAGACACACTTGGGAGTCTTACAGACATATTATTCCCAACAAGGAAAAATCACAATTAAACCTTTTTTTACTTTAAAAAGCTCTGTTAAATCATTGTATTCTAGTTGAGATTTTTCCTTTTTAGCCTTCTTGTATTGCCTTAGACTTTTTTGTTTTTTCAGTTCTTAACATTATTTCAAACCCTTTTTCGTCCTTGTTTTTATCTGTCATCTTTGGCAAATAGTATGTATACCTTTGTGAATTAATTAAATCACAAAATGTTAATTGTCATTTTAGAAATTTTTTTCTAACTTTTTGTTGCAAAAGGTGCGCCTGATGTGCTTTTTTTTTAATTTTCTTACATTTTATTTAAAATTCAAATTAAGGACAAAAGTAAGTGACAACTGTTAACTGGCTAAAAAAAACACAGCACAACGTAAATATTTATTATGTCATCAAGACAATCGGTCCTTAGAACAAAATAAAAATACAAAAAGTAAACAAGCAGTACAAAAAATTTAATATTTGAGGAAGAATTTTTTTCATTGGAAAGATAAAGGAAAGGTTTGGGGAAACAAAAGAGGCAAAAAGTAAAAAAGTTTTTCAAGATATGAGAAACGTTATTCAAAAATTTTTATTTTTTAGTGACAAAAATTTAATTGATAAAAATAATTGAATACTTTTTTTCTATTGTTGTTACTTACAAAGGCGCAAAGACCCAGAGAAATTAATTTTTTATCAGTGTTTTCAGTACCAGGGGCGTATGATTAATATTTACAAATTTAAAATTGCTTATACAACACATTGTTGCAGAGGATCTACATATTTATTCAATTCCATGTAAAACCGCCCAAAACCTAAAAAACTCCTTTTTTTCTTTCTATAAAAAAAATATCGACTATTTAACGCTTAAAAGATAATGAAAATTTCTTACTTGTAAACTCATAATCCTAAAAAGCTTGGAGTAGTATCAGAACTGTCAAAAAGTACTTTTTACCCACTTACTTGATTTTCGGCCTTAAAGGTGATCCATGGCTTTTTTTCATGTTTTAATGGTAAAAAAAATAAATATATCAAAAAGTATCTTTAAAGCACCACACACCTTGAAGTCACTTTCTGAAGTACCATTCAAATGCATTTTGGGTCTTGTCTCTATCTTTGTTAGTTCATCGATTACCAAATGGGTCTCAGCAGTATCAATATATAATTTCATCCTTTCTTTACCATTTTTTTACCCCTTAAAATAAAAATTTCAAAAAGGAAGTGCGAACATTTTTAAGACTTTTTTAAAATTTGTCGAGCGCTATTTGAAGAGGTACTTACAATTTTAATTTTTATTCTTGTATTTTGATTATGTTTACTGGAACCTTTAGAATTTTTTTGTCAAATCAAGAGGATGATATCCGTTAAATAAACACCATCACAATCGATTGATACTCGTTTTCTTGCATTTTATATCACTTCAGCAAGAACTTCGGACGACAGAATCCCACACTTGTGCGAATGTTTTCCTTAAGGGCTTTCAGGGTCTTAAGCTTGTTTGCATAATCACAAGAAAACCCCCCATGAAAAGTCTGAAACGGTTAAATCAGGCGATCTTACGGGCCACTGTAAATCGTCAAAACAAGAGATAAGGCGACTTAGGAACGCCGCCTTTGAAATATCGGTTGTGGCTCTTGCAGTTGCTTTTTTCTGTTAAAACCGAATTCATTCCAGTCCTAATTCGTTGAATTTTGCCAGAAAAAATATGTCTAATATGGCCCTATAGTGCGCACCGTCCACTGTCTTTTGACCAGCGGCGTCTTCAAAAAAATGCCTCGATGACTCTTCCAGCGCTAACAGCGCACCATGCAGGCACTTTGAGCAGACATAATGGCTCCTTGTGCATCACTTTTAGGTTTTTGGTGCCCCAGAAGCGATAGTTTTGCTTGTTTACATACCCGCTGAGGTGGAAATGAGGATGGCTTAAGCGTAGCTTACACGCGTTTGGCGGTCGACAGGCAGCAGCTTACGCATGGACTGGATTTTGTGCTCATACATCTGCAAGTTTTTGGACCAAAATTTGCCTTTGGAATGACCGCCTGATGGCTAATTGTGAGTCACTTCGTCTGTTCGATGTTTCTGGTGACAGCTCCACATCCTCGCCAACAGCAGCAATGTTATTGGCAGAACAAGGCCTCCGGGGCCGACTACTCTTGGTCAAGTTTGGGTGGCCAAAGGGTGCAGCATTTGTGCTGTCGGTGCCGGACGACCGGAGAATTTTTTTTCAAATTTTTATTATTGAATCTTCGCCTTTGGCGAACTTACAATAAGTATTCAAATCTTAGAACTATTATTTTTTTATGAGACCAGCCAGTGCCAGACTAAAATTCAAGTTCTAATAATAAAATTAATTAATTTCACCAGTTTCATCTAAGCGCAATAGTATCCCTTCTTTTCAGATGAGTGTTTCCACAATGTTGCAAAATGTTTCGAGCGAGCTGATTTGGATGTGTTTCCAGCTTGTTTAAATACTTGTTCACATTATTTAGGATTTTGCATTTAACTAGTGGAACTTGCAGATCTTTGTGGATGTTGCTGTTTTTAATGTACCAAGGAGCACTAGTTATCATTCTTAGGATTCTATTTTGACGGCGTTGAATTTTTTCAATGTTGGAGGCGGAAGCAGTGCCACATAATTGTATCCCGTAGACCGGAGAATTGGTGACAGAATTCGCACTGCGACAACTGTAGCATGAGATGACTTCGTCAATGCCAACACAATGTGCAGTTCCATTTATTTGTAAACAAAAGAATATTAAATATCAATATCGTTGATAGTCACTAGACAACACATTGCATGGTAAGCATAATATGCACACCACAAGCTGTTTACAAAGTACTGTATGTTGTTGTTATTCTGGCACACTTATGTTTATGCCGACTCAAGTACGGAAGTTGCATTGAATGAATATAGATCAATAACAACCAAATTGTTTTGAACTAATTAACACACACACACACTAGTATTAAGAAATGTTGTAACATAGATTTAAGTGGGTGATTCGATAATTGTCGAATTAGCTAAAAACTATTATAAAAAGAACGTAAAATATAGAAGAAAACACAGACTACTTTCGCAGATCAAGAGCTTCACTAGTTGCTCTGAAAGTACCTGCAAAATAAAGAATTTAAATAGAATAACCAATTAAGACCATTCGTTTTAATTTACGTTGGTTACATGGCGATCCTGCCAAATTCTTGGAGTGCATAAAATATTTTGCACCTAAGAAGAAAATAAATTTGAGATCCTGACGGACCAGCCAAAATACGCTCCGTCAGAGGACCTGTCTAAGCCAAAGACAGTGTGGGAAGGTCCGCTATGAAGCCAGGACCTCAGCCGTTGAGCATAGAAGAATACTTAAGAAGGACGCAGCCCAACAAACAGAAGGAGGAAGTGGCGTGCGTTATTGAAAAGGTAACAAAAAAGCCAAGAAGAGGGGGCAGAACTCAGAAGCTAAAAAGAGAAAAAGCCATCTTGTATCGGCTCATAAACAGTTCACCACCACCGAGCTGGGCGGCTAGCTCAGAAATGTGGAACCGGATCAACGAAATTAATCGTCAAATATCCAATATCTTGGATAACAAAAATAATTAAAAAAAAAATATTAATTTGGATAATTAATTTTGTAAAAAAAAAAGAAGTTAGAAGCTTAATAAGCAAGGTGCGAATTATAATCTGCACTTGTAGGGCCTATAAGCGAACATATCGCTCGAGGCAACTAGTTTTTTTAATACATATATATATTTAGTGACAAATATTAAAATATTTAAACGTAATTAATTTACATACACATAGTTTTAAGAAAATATTGTAATAATTTTTATGGAGCCTAATGATAGGAGAAGCATTAGGTCAAGGAATTCCGTTAGGGGAGAATCAGATTTAGTAAGAAGAAACAATTAGGATGGTAAGAAAATATGGGAAATAAAGATCTTGAACTTTAAGTTTGGAAAAAATTAAAAAAAAAAACTTTTAACTCTTATTACGGTTTGAAAAATTTTCTTAGAAGCATGGGTAAACAACAATCAAAAGTGGAAAAACCCAACGCAAATGTAGTAAATGAAGTGGAAGTTACCCAAGAACCGATTAACTTGCACCTGATTGAGTGCTGTTTAATAATAATTACTGTTTTGATTGCCTTAAATTTTGCGTTACATATTTATGCTTTGCATAACAGAAGGCTAAAGAAGAAATACTTGAGCAGAACCAATGGCCTGGACAAGATTTAAATAAAAAAAATAGAGAAATTTTCTGCCCTATGGACTGGCAAGAAATTATTCAAAAGGTACGACTGATAAAAGAAGACTTTGACAAATCATATAAATGTTTAAATATAGACAGAAACACAAAGGAAGAAACAACTATTAAGCACATTAAAGTTTTATGCGACAAGCTAGAACAAATAAGAGTGGTGCTCAACGTTAATTATAGTAGACTTACGGCACCACACAAAGCGGCAGCCGATAATTTTTTCACAGATATAAGGAACAAAATTATTAATATATCATCCAAAAAGGGTATTGAAATAAATCTACCTGATACACTTCATAAGGAAGTAAATTACAATATAGATACAGCAAAATCAACCGTGGTAAAGACTAAAGAGGCGAAGATGAGTCAAACAATTGTTGAGTTTTTGAACACAGCTTCTAAGCTGATCATTGAGTTTGACGGTAGGTCTGAGAATTTGCGTGCATTTTTAGACTCGTTGCAATTATTGAATACAATAAAGGGCGACCATGAGGTAACAGCGGTATCCTTGATAAAAACTAAACTTAAGGGAACGGCTAGGAATTTAATTAGTAATGAACAGACGATTACAGAAATAATAAATAAATTACAAAACGTAGTTAAGGGTGAGTCGGTTGAGGTTCTGACAGCCAAAATAATGAATGTCAAGCAAAATAATAAAACTGCGAACAATTACTGTAATGAAATCGAGAATTTAACTAAGGCATTAGAGAATGCTTACATATCTGATGGTCTGCCTTGCGAATTAGCATTAAAGTACTCGACACAAGTCGCAGTCAAGGCTTTGACTAAAAACTGTACTCTTGATAGGGTAAAACTTGTCATGGAGGCAGGGCAGTTTAACAATATGAACGATGCCATCAGTAAATTTGTAAACAGTTGCACGGAAGCAACTGGGGAACAAAACGCGGTGTTGTACTACAGACGAAAATTCAATCATAGCTCTGGTTATGGAAATAGAAAGCAGTCCCGTGGAAAATATAATTTCCCGCGGAGTTGTGGCAATAGTTACGGTAACAGATCTCAACAGGAGGTAATAAATACTCGCAGAAATCAACCAAGACAAAACAACAATCATAGAAATGGACGCTATGTGAGAGTCACAGACTCAAATGCCTCGGAAAACTCCGAAGCCCCCCTAAGATAAATTCAAATCGTATATACAATCTCAACCTCAGTTTAAGTTATTTTGTCAGTGTGCGAATGAATGATACAGATGATATGGTGACGTTACTGGTGGACACGGGTGCAGATATTTCGGTCATGAAGACAAAATATTTTTGCGAAGACCAAATTAATAGAAATAGAACAACTACATTAAGTGGAATTGGACAGGGTAAAGTTCAATCGTTGGGAAATGTGTTTTTTGATCTAAGGTTTGAGAACTTCTTAATACCGCATGATTTTCAGGTAGTTCCGAATAATTTCCCAATTCCTTGTGATGGAATACTTGGAATGGACTTCTTTAAGAAGTACAATTGCGTTCTGGATTTCAATGAGGAATATGATTGTCTTGTTTTGAGACCGCATTATTTTACATACCCAGTAGAAATACCACTTACTAATAAATCCACTGAAGTGATTCTGCCACCAAGGTCAGAAGTTATTCGCCAAATTAATTTTGAGCATCTTGAAGATGAAATACTAATACCAAATCAGGAGGTTACACCAGGCGTCTTTATCCCAAATACACTGGTTAAATCACGGAAAGCATTTATTCGTTTCCTGAATACTACAAGTAAAATAGCAACAGTTAGGCAAAATAGTATAAAAACGGAAAAAATTTCTGACTATGAAATAATTACTCACACAAAGCACAATAGTCAAAGAAAGTCAGAGGTCATGTCTTCGTTAAAGAAAAACTTTCCTGAACAATTCGATAAAATTTTAACAGACCTTTGTCTGAAATATACTGACATTTTTGGTTTAGAGGCAGAACCAATAACTTCAAATAACTTCTATGAACAAAGATTGAGGGTCAGAGATAGTCAACCAGTATATATTAAAAACTATCGTATACCAGAATCACATAAGGAGGAAATAAATAAGCAGGTAAAGAAACTGGTAGATGATAAAATAGTTGAACCATCATATTCAGAATATAACAGTCCAATTTTATTGGTACCAAAGAAGTCACTTCCAGGGTCTAATGAAAAAAGATGGCGACTAGTGATAGACTACAGGCAGATTAATAAAAAATTAATATCTGACAAATTTCCTTTACCCAGGATAGACGATATTCTGGACCAACTGGGAAGGGCAAAATATTTTTCTTGTTTGGATTTAATGTCAGGTTTTCATCAGATTGGATTGGAGCATGAGTCCAGAGATTTAACATCTTTTTCAACGAACAACGGTTCATACCGGTTCACTAGATTGCCATATGGTCTGAAAATAGCACCAAATTCCTTTCAAAGAATGATGACACTCGCATTCAGTGGTCTAAAGCCAAACCAGGCATTCTTATATATGGATGATTTGGTAGTTCTGGGGTGTTCCGAGAAACACATGCTTTCAAATTTGAGAGATGTATTCGATCTCTGTCGTAAACACAATCTTAAGTTACATCCTCAAAAATGTTCATTCTTCATGAGAGAAGTCACCTTCCTTGGTCACAAATGTACAGATAAAGGAATATTGCCGGATGATAGTAAGTACTCGGTAATCGAAAACTATCCAACTCCTACTGATGCGGATAGTGCTCGAAGATTTGTTGCTTTTTGTAATTACTACCGAAGATTTATTAAAAACTTCTCCGAGTATTCCAGGCATCTCACGAGATTGTCCAGGAAGGGGGTAACATTCGAATGGACAAAGGATTGCGATTTTGCATTTAAATATTTAAAGAAAGCATTGATGAGCCCAACATTACTCCAATACCCAGACTTCACGAAGGAATTTTGTATAACGACTGATGCAAGTAAACATGCTTGCGGTGCAGTCCTGACACAAGAACATGGTGGTAGGCAGTTACCGGTGGCCTATGCATCTAAAGCTTTTACTCAGGGAGAAAGCAATAAATCCACAATTGAACAAGAACTAACTGCCATACACTGGGCTATCACACATTTCAGGCCATATATTTACGGAAAACACTTTTTGGTTAAAACTGATCATAGACCACTCTCCTTTCTGTTTTCCATGAAAAACCCAAGTTCTAAATTGACAAGAATGAGACTTGATCTGGAAGAATATGACTTTACTGTATCTTATCTTAGGGGGAAAGATAATTATGTTGCCGATGCTCTATCGCGCATAACTATTAATGACTTAAAAGAGATTAATAAAAAGGTCACATCCGTTTTGAGAGTCACGACGAGATCGATGACGAATGAAAGGAAAAGTAGTAATCCAGTAGATAAACAGCAGAATAAAAATAACGAGCCCAAGGTATTTGTACCTTTAAATAATGTAGACGTCAGAAAATATTATAAATTAAAGATTTTACCCAATAAATGCTACATCAAGAAGGGAAAATCTATTTGTGCACAAATAAGAATAGATGATTTGTTTATTAAAGGGAAAGTTGATTTAGGACAATTTTTCCCTAGGCTTGAACAAATAGCCTGTAAACTAAATATAGATAAAATGCAAGTGGCACCAACAACTACATTAAGTGGAATTGGACAGGGTAAAGTTCAATCGTTGGGAAATGTGTTTTTTTGATCTAAGGTTTGAGAACTTCTTAATACCGCATGATTTTCAGGTAGTTCCGAATAATTTCCCAATTCCTTGTGATGGAATACTTGGAATGGACTTCTTTAAGAAGTACAATTGCGTTCTGGATTTCAATGAGGAATATGATTGTCTTGTTTTGAGACCGCATTATTTTACATACCCAGTAGAAATACCACTTACTAATAAATCCACTGAAGTGATTCTGCCACCAAGGTCAGAAGTTATTCGCCAAATTAATTTTGAGCATCTTGAAGATGAAATACTAATACCAAATCAGGAGGTTACACCAGGCGTCTTTATCCCAAATACACTGGTTAAATCACGGAAAGCATTTATTCGTTTCCTGAATACTACAAGTAAAATAGCAACAGTTAGGCAAAATAGTATAAAAACGGAAAAAATTTCTGACTATGAAATAATTACTCACACAAAGCACAATAGTCAAAGAAAGTCAGAGGTCATGTCTTCGTTAAAGAAAAACTTTCCTGAACAATTCGATAAAATTTTAACAGACCTTTGTCTGAAATATACTGACATTTTTGGTTTAGAGGCAGAACCAACAACTTCAAATAACTTCTATGAACAAAGATTGAGGGTCAGAGATAGTCAACCAGTATATATTAAAAACTATCGTATACCAGAATCACATAAGGAGGAAATAAATAAGCAGGTAAAGAAACTGGTAGATGATAAAATAGTTGAACCATCATATTCAGAATATAACAGTCCAATTTTATTGGTACCAAAGAAGTCACTTCCAGGGTCTAATGAAAAAAGATGGCGACTAGTGATAGACTACAGGCAGATTAATAAAAAATTAATATCTGACAAATTTCCTTTACCCAGGATAGACGATATTCTGGACCAACTGGGAAGGGCAAAATATTTTTCTTGTTTGGATTTAATGTCAGGTTTTCATCAGATTGGATTGGAGCATGAGTCCAGAGATTTAACATCTTTTTCAACGAACAACGGTTCATACCGGTTCACTAGATTGCCATATGGTCTGAAAATAGCACCAAATTCCTTTCAAAGAATGATGACACTCGCATTCAGTGGTCTAAAGCCAAACCAGGCATTCTTATATATAGATGATTTGGTAGTTCTGGGGTGTTCCGAGAAACACATGCTTTCAAATTTGAGAGATGTATTCGATCTCTGTCGTAAACACAATCTTAAGTTACATCCTCAAAAATGTTCATTCTTCATGAGAGAAGTCACCTTCCTTGGTCACAAATGTACAGATAAAGGAATATTGCCGGATGATAGTAAGTACTCGGTAATCGAAAACTATCCAACTCCTACTGATGCGGATAGTGCTCGAAGATTTGTTGCTTTTTGTAATTACTACCGAAGATTTATTAAAAACTTCTCCGAGTATTCCAGGCATCTCACGAGATTGTCCAGGAAGGGGGTAACATTCGAATGGACAAAGGATTGCGATTTTGCATTTAAATATTTAAAGAAAGCATTGATGAGCCCAACATTACTCCAATACCCAGACTTCACGAAGGAATTTTGTATAACGACTGATGCAAGTAAACATGCTTGCGGTGCAGTCCTGACACAAGAACATGGTGGTAGGCAGTTACCGGTGGCCTATGCATCTAAAGCTTTTACTCAGGGAGAAAGCAATAAATCCACAATTGAACAAGAACTAACTGCCATACACTGGGCTATCACACATTTCAGGCCATATATTTACGGAAAACACTTTTTGGTTAAAACTGATCATAGACCACTCTCCTTTCTGTTTTCCATGAAAAACCCAAGTTCTAAATTGACAAGAATGAGACTTGATCTGGAAGAATATGACTTTACTGTATCTTATCTTAGGGGGAAAGATAATTATGTTGCCGATGCTCTATCGCGCATAACTATTAATGACTTAAAAGAGATTAATAAAAAGGTCACATCCGTTTTGAGAGTCACGACGAGATCGATGACGAATGAAAGGAAAAGTAGTAATCCAGTAGATAAACAGCAGAATAAAAATAACGAGCCCAAGGTATTTGTACCTTTAAATAATGTAGACGTCAGAAAATATTATAAATTAAAGATTTTACCCAATAAATGCTACATCAAGAAGGGAAAATCTATTTGTGCACAAATAAGAATAGATGATTTGTTTATTAAAGGGAAAGTTGATTTAGGACAATTTTTCCCTAGGCTTGAACAAATAGCCTGTAAACTAAATATAGATAAAATGCAAGTGGCACCTGCTGAGAAAATTTTCGAATTTGTCTCGATAAATGATTTTAAACAAATGGGCAATAAGATATTAAATAAAATTAAGATAGCGCTATTAAATAAGGTGACCCAAATTAATAACGAGAATGCCAAGGCAATTCTTGAGATAATGCTGAAATACCATGATGATCCAATCGAAGGAGGACATTGTGGAATATATAGAACTACTGAGAAGATCAGAAGATACTACTACTGGAAAAATATGACAAAAGATATAGCAAGGTATGTCAAAACATGTCATAAATGCCAATTAGCCAAAACGGAAAAGCGTATTAAAAGTCCAATGACAATAACTGAAACACCGAATAGAGCTTTTGATACGGTGTACGTAGATACAATTGGACCATTTCCAAAATCAATTTATGGTAATGAATATGCAGTCACATTAATATGTGATTTGACCAAATATTTAGTAACAATACCAATACAGAACAAAGCTGCCAAAACGATCGCCAAGGCGATATTTGAAAATTTTGTGCTTATATACGGTCCGATGAAGACGTTCATTTCGGATATGGGCACGGAATACAAAAACTCAATAATGACAGAACTTTGCAACCTATTGAAAATAGAAAAACTGACTTCGACAGCTCATCATCACCAGACATTAGGTACAGTAGAAAGAAGTCACCGAACTTTTAATGAATACATACGAAATTACATATCAGTAGACAAAAATGACTGGGACGAATGGCTGAAGTATTTCACATACTGTTTTAACACGACACCATCAACAGTACATAATTACTGTCCATACGAATTGGTTTTTGGGAAAATTCCTAACAATTTTAAACAGTTCAATGAAGTAGATAGAGTTGCACCACTTTATAATGTAGATAATTATGCTAAGGAAACTAAATTTAGACTAGAAGTAGCAATAAATAGAGCTAAAAAACTTTTAAATGAAAACAAAATAAAACAAAAAATTAATTATGATAAGACAGTATTAGATTATAAATTTAAAATAGGAGATTTAGTCTTGCTTAGAAATGATACAGGACATAAGCTAGAAACAGCATATAAGGGCCCATTTCAAATTAAGAAAATAGATTTAAGAGGTAATGTAACAATAGTTGATAAGAAAACCAATAAAGAACAAATAGTACATAAAAATAGGCTTAAGTTGTACAACAGTAAATAATATAAAATTATATATGTGCGCGCACACAGAAAATAATATAACAAATAAATTTAAAATTATACAACATATATATTATAAGTATTACTAATTTTTTATTTTTAGTATGTAATTATGAAATAAATACAAAATTGTAAAATGCAATATGTGTGCTTGATTAACCTAATCATTTATAAAAGAATGTCCATAAAACAAAAAGTTATATGAACATTCTTGTGAAAAGGGGAGGTGTAGCATGAGATGACTTCGTCAATGCCAACACAATGTGCAGTTCCATTTATTTGTAAACAAAAGAATATTAAATATCAATATCGTTGATAGTCACTAGACAACACATTGCATGGTAAGCATAATATGCACACCACAAGCTGTTTACAAAGTACTGTATGTTGTTGTTATTCTGGCACACTTATGTTTATGCCGACTCAAGTACGGAAGTTGCATTGAATGAATATAGATCAATAACAACCAAATTGTTTTGAACTAATTAACACACACACACACTAGTATTAAGAAATGTTGTAACATAGATTTAAGTGGGTGATTCGATAATTGTCGAATTAGCTAAAAACTATTATAAAAAGAACGTAAAATATAGAAGAAAACACAGACTACTTTCGCAGATCAAGAGCTTCACTAGTTGCTCTGAAAGTACCTGCAAAATAAAGAATTTAAATAGAATAACCAATTAAGACCATTCGTTTTAATTTACGTTGGTTACACAACATCACAGACGAATTGTTACGCAAAAACATGGACACAATTATTCTGCGTTCTTGGAGAGTGTACATATCAACGGCTTATTTACTTGTATTCTACATCTGTCTAGTTCACAAATGTCAAAACAGTTTTGCCATTGTAAAAATAAGAGCATTTTTCAATAGGGTGATTTCTTTTGGCCCACCTTGTATATATAGATATATAAAATACATTATCTTTAACATAGTTGTGACACAGAAAATAAAAAAATATTTCCATTAGAAAGTATTTGAAAGAAATTCTTCAAATATTATTTAACATTTTAATCATGAAAGAAATTTTAAAATCAATTCTTGTTTTAAATATTCCGTTTGATATACATATGCAATCCTTAACAACTTTTCTCATTGATCTAGTTTTTTTGCAGTTAAGAAAAGCCCTTTACATAGTAACAACTTCTGCATCATATATTTTTGTTTTATATTGTAACACTTTAAATTAAATGTGTAAAAGTTTCCTAAAATCCTATTGAACATTTTCTCTTTTTTTTATATTCAAAACTGCAATTTCAACTTTAATGTCCTACATATATTAATACATGTTCCATATATATGTTTAACGTTTGTGTGTGTAGCCTATGTTCGTTTACTTGAAAACTTACTTCTTTCTTAATCCTCTTTATTACACTGCAGCAAGTTTATTTCGTTGTTTGTGCATTAAAAGGGATTTTAGCTAAACTCATTTTCGACTTAACACATGACCACAGTTTAAATTATTTCTCTATAATATTTAAGCGAACAACAGCATGAAATTATGTGTGTTTGTAGAATATGGGGCTTAAGAAGTTTATTATTAAATTTAGTGCTTAATGTGTCCTATTTTCCAGGATAAAGGTGCATGTAATTAATTTTAGTGAATATCTTGCTTAATTAAATTTTGTTCTTAAAAGCTATTTTCTTACCTAGTGGCAGCTTATAAAACAATGTTGCATAAATATTTGTTAAGATATTTTTTGATATCAAAAAATAAAGTTAAATTTTTAAAATCAAAATCTTAGAAACAAAAAGAGTTAGAGCTGGATTTTGGCCAAACCTAAGCAGTATTTAGGCTATTTTGAACATTAAGTCTATTGGGCACAAGCTCTGCATTAATTCAAAATTTTTTAAAAATATGTTTATGGTGCATCATTATATTTTAAAATAGGACTATATTTCTAGGCATATAGCTGTCAGTCTTACTCAAAAATGTCTAAATTTGCAGTTATGGTTAAATCTATCAGAAGTATTCACCTGAGGAAATCACTTTTTTAATTCAGATTCATTATTGGAAAACTAGCTCTGCCCTCAGGTTTTAAGTAAACCACTCACAAAGACTTTCAACTTCCGCTACGCAACTGTAAAATTTCAAACTGTATGGACAAGTATTTGAAAAGGCTAGAAACAAATCAAAATCTGCTCGCTCAAAGTATCTTAAAATATATTGACGCGCTCGGTTAAACGAAATTTGGCTTATACTCCATTTAGAGAACTTTAAACTTTAGTCTGTAATTCGTTAGACGTATATATGCATAAAGTTATCTCCAAAAATTAAAATGGCTGCCGATCCCAAGCCTTGCTTGAAAGGTTTGTATTTTATTGATCTCATTTTTAAAAAATCGTAACTTGATCGGATAATGTAAGGTCCCACATTATCCGATCAAGTTACAATTTTTTTTATTATTTGTAATGTTACATTTTAAAGCTAAAAATTAAAGCGGCAGACTCAAACCTAACGTGAAAAATTTTTAAATTTTTTTTTATTAATTTACGTGATTTATATGTTAAATTAACCCTTATTTGTACGTCTGATACATTTAGAGGAATCATAAGATGTTTGTTGGGTGCCCCGGTAGGTTAGTGGTAAGTGCACGAGTCTACCAATCAGGGGGTTGTGGGTTTGATTCCCACCAGAGACCCTGGCAAGTCTGCTTCATTCTTCTGTTCTTTCTTTCTTATCTATCCTTCTCTTAATTTCTTCTCTCCTTCCGTCTCAACCTATTCTATCTGCCTCTTCAGGTAACACAAAGAGACTGAATTAAGCGGACCCAAGTGAGCTGTATCCTTTTCTTCAACGGCTGCCTGTTCTACCTAACCTAACCTAAGATGTTTGTCCTGTAGCTGGTTATGAACCTGCATCTCAATGTAGTGAAACACCACAATCGTAGACAATATGTTATTTATTTTGTTGCCCTAAAACAACAAAAAGTAGAAAGAGCTTTATACTTTTGAAGAAAGAAAAAAATTTTCGAGGCTGTTGAGCGATGAAACCAAGGAAAATAAAGGATCAAAAATTGTAAGATTGTACCCATTAGCCTTGTAAGGCTCTTGGCGTATGCCAGTATCTTATTTAAAACAAAAACGGACTAGTTGTCTACAAATTAGTACCGAAGTCATCTTCTGACAAAAAAAATAGACACTTGCAAAAAATGTGCTTCATCACCTTGACCTCATCTTTTCCGATAAAAATCTGATATTATAGTGAAATGGTGTGAATAACGGTGAGTAAACTTAGGATTTCTTTACTGCAAGGATATTATTGAATTGGTAATGTTGGCCATTGCTACTCGCTATAGGGATTTTTACATTCTACAGCTTTGAAATTTAGTTCAGTACCTGCTCTAGTAATTTCTAAAGTTGTCTTTTATTACCTTAAAAAATTGGCATAGTAGAAAAAAAATGGCGGTAATTACCATACTGGCAGCATCTGCTCTAGATCTCTCACATGCTAACTTATCTGCAGCTCTATAACGGATATATCAGGATGCCTAAAAACCCAACAAATGCTAATACTTCTAAGTCCCTTAAGCACTGACCTACAGTCTCTGACCACTTTTAATCTAACCAGTTTTAATATTAATGCCCTAAGGGTAGCTTGGCTGTCCACATAAATGGTCGTTAAAGTTAAAGTTGTGGATAATTTCCTTTTTCTTACTGAAAATTAACTTTGAATAATCTTTTCCCCTTATTGGTATGTGGCTTACGAAAATAATGTGTACCCCCTAGATCTACAAAAGAGCAGACATTTGTTCCATTCAAACATAATAGCCTGAGATCCACCTTTATTTAAGAGATTCATCCACAATTACCACCAGCCCGTCCGTTCGACCCTGTCTGTTGCCCTATGTTGAATTGCTCCCGTGTGCTTGTTTTCTAATATTGTACTTATGGTAATATTCTTCGAAATTGATTAATCTGTAGCAAAACTCGGTTATGTACGGATTGAGAATTATACCTGGAGAATACGCCGCAAGAGCTAGCTAAGGCTGGGGAACCGCCGGCCGACTAGGAAGTCCGCAACCGTATTAATTACATCTGATCAAAACTAAAGAGTCACTTTTAGGATTATTAAATACAATTAGGCACTGATTATAATTTATATTTTTATTTGGATTTTACCCCAATTGTCATAGAAATATTAATCGAAAACCTTAACTAAGATTCCATCTACGTAAAATTTAGCCGTATATTTCTAAGCCTAATGCCATCGAAATTGTGTATTTAATAATGGTGTTGAAAACAAATAACTTTTATTTTTATTTCTTGCTTTTTTTAGTTTAAAAAAATATTAATTAAACATGTTATGAAAAGTATATATACAAAAAAAATTCTTTTTCTTCCATGAACAGCTTAGAATCTTACAAAGTTTTACGGGACTGTCGAAAATTTTGAAAACTCAGCTTTAAAATCCTTTTAAATATTTTTTTTTTCGTAACTAGAAAAAGAAATTTATATTAAATTTTCTTATTCTTATGCAACTGATACAAATACAGTAGAGTCCCGATAATTCGTAATCAAAGGGACAGGCTGCTTTTTACGAATTAAAAATCCTACGGGGAAAAGGACTGGTCCACGAATATTGACGTGAACGGTTCCTTAGGATAGAGACTAGTTCTAGTTGTTTCACTTTATGTGAAGGGGACCTGTCACTTTTACAATGCCTTGCCATTGGAGGGGCGATTGGTTCAAAACTGACACCTCAGAACGGATTACAGACCAATCCTATTTAAGCAAATTTTGCATTAATTGTTTAAGATCCTGTTCAATATATAAACAGATGTATGCTAATGTGTAGGGACCAGTATTTCTATTTTTTCCCTTAACTTCTTTAATAGATTTTAACCTGTTACTTGATGTGTGCCTTTTTAACCGATAATGACCAACAACTTTTATCCAATTCATGTTTCGTACTTGTAACAGGATGAGTACGCCGACCAATTGACCCACATTTCCCGCAAGAAAGTTTTCGAATTAAAGAGATGTCGATTTATTCATTTATTTTTATTTATTAATTATTATTATATTTATTAACATATGATTGAAAAAATTTGTAATTTGTTGAAACCAAACAAATAATATGTAATAGACAACAATCGCCAAATTAATTTATTTTTCAATAACGATAATGCTTCAATGAGAATTACGAAGGATATTCCTTTTCTTAATTTTTTCAAAGCATATTGGTTTTGATTTCGAATTATTAAGGGTTTTTTTTAAGCATGAGTAAGTTTAAAAGGGGTCTCCTTCAGACTTTGAATAACATAAAGAATACACATTAATGAGGGGACCAAAATGCATGGGATTCTTGCGAATTTAAATTTCATTCGAACTGTTGAAGTTTTAGAAATAACGCCGTACGATTTTTTTCGGTTTGACTGTATTTAAGTATATTTTGTACAAACACTTACATAAACCCATTTAAACATACTTAGACATAGTTATTGTACAGTTGCTCTACAACGGAAGTAAATAGTAAGAGACAAACTTGAGTGTTTTCATTTGATAAGTGCACACAAATATGCCAGCAACATCTGTGATACTTTTTGATACTTAAGTATTTTCAATATTGAAATAAACTATTTATGCATGTAGTTGTAAATAAATATGCGTTCATATGTATGTATGCAGACACTAATGTAACAACATTTCTTTAATACTTTGTTACACTTATGCATTTAACATGACTTTTAAACGGAGAAGCAATATGAAAGCAAACATGCATGCCTTCATCAAAAGTAGTTTAAACACACAATACACAGACACAAATAGAAATATGGAACAACTAAAGAAAAAATTATACACAAACACATGGTATTTGAAATATCTAGTAATATTTGAGGATCACAAGTTAAAATGCTGCCATTAAAATTCCTCGAAAAGAGCTTTAACAAGAAAATATATATTAAAAAAATCCCAAAATGTTGTCGCATATTAATGTTCAAAAATCTTTTTGAAATTCAATACCAATTACGGAGAGAATTAAAAATTAATTTAAAGCTTTCTGAAAATTTAAAATTATATTTTAAAATTTCGTTTGAATTGTAAAAGATTTAAAAATAAAATATTTTTTGTATTTAAATAATACTGAAAAAGAAAAAAATTAAGTAAAAATTCTAAAGAAACGTCAAATAATAATTTTTTCTTTGATATTGACGTTATGTGTGCGAATGTTTATATTTTAAAAGAAATAGCAATAAAATGTTTTTGGAAGGCTATAAAAAGAAATATTTAAGATGATTGAAGCTAGCAATAAAAATCAAGGCAGCAGTTTATAGCACAAGGTACTTCCCCCAATATAAGCAATTTGTTGCAAGTCTTGAAAAAGAAATGAAAAGTAATGAAAATTTGCTCAAACGCTAACAAATATCTAACACTGCGATTGTAAATTAAATAAGTGTCTAATAAATCTGAAATGAGGCAATAGTTTTAAAAAAACAGCTGAGGTGGCATTTGAAAGTATATGCTTTAAGCAAATAAAAAGATCTACAGAAGGAATGTTAGTTCAAGCATTCCTTAACAATGGCCGCAGAGAGTCTCAAACTACAAGAAATATATAACAGACAAAGAGACTACAATGAAATATATGGCAACAAGAACTCCATAAGGCAGTTCGAAATTTTGTCTTTGTAAAGAAATGCCATGATAATGCCCATTAGAGTCAATATATTCCTGGCATGGGTCAAATATAATAAAGTGCAATGGAGTTCCAAAAATCAGCAACAATAGCAAACTTTTCTCCATATTATGCCTTAACCAAAGCTCTGTTTATAAAAGATCGCGTTTTTCCATAAGAGGACTTATAAAATGTTGCGGATTTTACAATACCACTTTACTGAAAACCAGATCGACAACTAATGCATTAGTAGGAAACACATTGAGCGGCGAATATAGCAATCAGCACTTACCAATCAGAGACATCCGACTAAAGGCTGCTGTTGTAAATAATTTTTAAAACAGGTTGACAAATGACGAATGGATTCTTAAACGCTTAAAATATTCCCTGTACTGAATATTTGTCCAGTACCTGCGGTTCACCTATTTGAAATATTTTTCTTTGAGGAGCACAAGGGCATTAAACCTAAAAGAAGAGTTTCAAGATGTATGTTTTTAGACCACGAACTGATTTAAGAGCATGAAGCGATTAAATTTTCAACAACACGTAGATAGCTTCAAATACTAACCGGATTGCTGATCTTTTCAAAACAGTGCGACAGCTCACAAACGGGTAATTTTCTACCATCAAGTCACACCAAAAGCTTATAAAGGGTCTGGTGGCAGATTTAAGTTTTAAAACTTAAAAAAAAAAACGTAATATTTGACACACGATCGTATCACTCAGATGTATTTCGTCGAGTTAAATACACTATTCAATTAGGAGCCTGGTGTTCTACTCCAAACGCTGCAGAAAACTTGGCTTAATTGAAGTGAAAACTCGACGAATATTTTCGTTTAAAGCCACAAGAGATTGGGGATTGTAAATGTAAACCTTTTCTTTGGAGATCCCTCAAAACAAATCAATTGGAGTTAGATTTGGCGACCTCGGTGTCCATGGAATGTCCCCAAGCCGACTGATAAGTTTTTGGGGAAAAATTTCCTGAAGTAAATTCATGGAAGCTCAGTCGTTTCTTCCTGTCGGAACCACCTGTACACAGGTTTGACAAAAGAACTCTGTAATCATGCCGCGATATATTACACCGTTGACATTTATCACCTGACCTCAAGGACTTTCGAACAAAATGGTCCAATTATCTCATTCGTGGAAGAGTTACCCTGGGGTAATGCAATAGTTTTTGATGTTTTTATCGGGAAACGCATGCTCTTGAAGACCAGTTAAGGCAGTTTTGCTAATTGAGGTGGCTGTTTAAGTAAAAATGAGCCTCGTCGATCCAAAAAAAAAAAATTGGGTTTACAGTGCGAAAATGCTGCAACACCGTTTTACAAAAATTGTTGCTTAAATCAACGTCCCTTTCTTTCAGTTCTTCAACGATTTGAATTTTAAATGGATGAAACTACAGATTAATTTTTAAAATTTAATGAATAATTGCCCTTGAATGTCGCACTGAAGCTGCCCTTTTCCGTATTGAAATTCACGGAATTATTCGTAAACTGCTTTCAACCTTTTCAATGTTTTCGGGAGTCCTTGAAGATCGGCTGGGCCCTGGCCGTGGGACATTTATAGCCAAAGCAGTTGCGCGGAATTTCCGCACCCACAAACGAATTAAACTGAACAGAATTGTTGACGATCAATTACGTAAGAATCATTACTCTTAAAAAATGTCTGCACAGCGAACGTGCGATGATCACTCGATCACTATGATATCGTGATCATTTATCACTTTTTAAAATATTCGCATTTTAAAATATAAATTTGAAACCAGACAACCTGACCCAGTTATGGCGTGCAACTACATTAATCTCTTCATCATATGCTGAGAGAATTTGCAAAATGTCAAAGAAATGTAAAACAAAATGACATAAAGGAATGTCTCCAAATATCACTGTAGTATCACTCGCAATATAAGTTATAACGAAGCGAACAACATATAACCAAAACTAATAAAAACGGGCCCTATTTAAAGCACTAAACTTTTTCCCCATTTATAACCTGACTATTTGACCAGCAAGAAACTGCAAACATAAGTACTCCCTTGACCCGTAAAAAACTTACTTTAAATACAAGAATTGAGGAAAAAAACCCGCTTCTTAACATAATGAACAACGTAACAACTTTCTGTCAATAATGAGAAGAGAGCAGTTTGGGTGTAGAACGCATCACTTGTGTGTTAAGGTCGCCGAACGGCTAACACGCTTTCACTTGTGCCTAACAGAGTTCTATTCAATTTTCGACAAACACCTTCATTCTGCACTAAACGTGGGATGTGACAACAAGACAAATACGGTTCTTTTAATTCTTAGTGAATCACCGTTTAGAAAAAAAATTGCCTGAATTATGGCAAACTCAATTGCCAGCCCCACCTTATAGTTCACTAGAAAAAAGAAGCCAATTCATTTACAGATCCAGTGCCGCAACTGGATGTGGATCCAGCACAGCCGAATAGCCCTGGATTGAAAACCACAGGGCAGTATTACCAGCAAATATACGGAGAATGGTATTTATATTTAAAAGTTCGTACCTTATGGTCAAATCAGAAATATCGGGAAAATATTAATATATTTTTAAGTACTTAATTTGTAGCATTCATTTAAAGGATAATTATTTTCTGAAGGGCGATAAGAATGGGGTTTTACACGAACCTAAAACAAGTTTTTAGAAACATGTTAAGTTGAAAACAATCGCTTATTGTTGTATTAGTTTTACACAGAGCCCAATATCATCCATTGATTGTAATTATTCCCACCCCACATACGTGGTTGGTATATTATGCGTTTGTGCAGATGTTGGTAGCGTCCAAAAATAATGGCTTGAGACCTATCTTCAAGTATACTGTTCGACTCAGAGTCCTGCATTGATTTGTGCACTTCCGTGTGGTTGTTCATGTCTTCCCGTGGTCAAAGTACATGTCGAAATTATTAAGATATTTTTATAAAATTCGACACAGATAAGTTTTTTGGAAAAGGCCTAAAGCCTATTGTTCGTTGTAATGTTCTGTGCATGTTGGCAATGTTTGATCAAAGGTTGATAGAAAAATTCTAATATTACCTTAAGACTAACTTGTTTTATTTAAGAAATAAAATTTCGAATATATTTTCAGCTTTCAATTGAACCAGACTAAATTCGTACGACATCAGAAAACTAGGCTTATTGGGTGTTTCTTAAATTTTTCGTCCATCAATTAACCAGAAGTAACAAAAAAAAATACTTTTTTAAAGAAAATTAAAATAAATTCCTTCATGCAAATAAAAAACAATTTGTTACATACACATGTGACCCACTTGTGTGCATGATAAAATTCAAAAAATTTAAATTTTCTTCTAAATATACTGCCTTCCCTTTCATGTCTATCCAGTCAGTAATTACGTAACAAAAAAGATTACACATTTCAGTATTATAATTTCAAGAACTTCCTTTAATTTAACATCTACATTGTTCCGTCATTGGTTTTTCACTTTGACTCTTAAAAGGCCTGCAATTACTAAAATAACAGTTTTTTAAAATAATTTAATAAAACTCTGTTCACTTAAATGCAAACGTAACGAAATGTTGAATGTTTGTAATTTACAAGCCACTAGAAATTAAATGAGTGCAACAGCACTAAAGAAATTTTAAGTAAATTTGATTTGGACATGAAACTCTTAAAGAAATATCAATTTAATTTAAGTTCTTAAGTGCATGCAGATAATATGCTGACAGTAATAAATTGCTGATATTCAAGCAAAATCTATTTGGGCAAAATATTAAGGAATTTAATTTAAATATGATATTGAAGAATTTAAATGCAGCATGTTTTGAGAGGAAGTACTTTATACACATTTAAAATTTAAGTTTTTTTCTATTACTTTCATATCGTCTTTAAAAATCAAAAAAATATTAACAAATCTTTATCAACTCTAAGTTTCGAGAATCTTAATCCTCTTATTGCATTTATTCTTTATTCCTAAACCAGGCTTTTTATTCCCTTCCACTTGAAAAAAAATTATTTCAATACTCTGTCATGTAGCTACGAATTAAGTAATATTCCTTTTTCTTTTATTGTCTTTTTTTATATAAAATATTCAAAATGAATTCCTAATTTTCTATCAATTTAATTGTATTTTAAAAATTATTATTCAATTGTGAAACGTTTTTTTATTCACACACTACATTGGATGGTAGGGGTATTTTACATCTATTCAAATGTTTGCAACGCCCAAATATAATGGTCTGAGATCCACCATCAAGTATACCAATCGACTCAGACTCATTTCCTGGGTCGATTTAAGCATGTCCGTATGTCTGGCTGGATGTTCATGTACAATTGTAAACATCAGCTTAAAAAATGGTTTAATGAAATCTGGCAAAATAAATTTTTGGGCTCCCGCCCGAAGCCTGCTATTATACCTTGCACGTTTGTAATTTCTACAATATTCACTGTAGACCCCATAAAGTATATTTATATTGGATTCTTAGGGATAGGGAAATTGATATATCCATGTCCATCTGTCCGTTTGTCCATCTGTGTGTCTCTTGAAATCAAGTTTCCGGACCCAAATAAAGTCGCACAGAAAATATTTTGCTATAAAACAATCAGAAACATCACTGAGATAATTGCTATTTAAAATCAGCAAAATTACTATTGACCGAGATATAAGCGGAAACAAAGTAATCCCAATTTTTAGGAAAAAATCTGTGCATGTCTCCTTATATTTCTCAGTAAACAGCGCCACTCTTGCCAAAAACCTTATTACGAATACTTCAAATTTAGGCACCTAAATAAGTGAAAACCTTTTTTTTCAGATAGGATCAGGGAAATGGAATTTCCCCTGCAATTGCACAAATTTTGTGAAATATTTCATGCGCTATATCTCGGAAACTATAACAGCTATCGAATTCGAGGGTTCTATAAAAAGTTGATGGTCAATAGGACCTAAATTTTGGAAAAACAAACTTTGGATAGGAGTAGGGGAAGGGGTAGTCCTAATATAAATGAACAACTTGTATGACCTTTTTTATACGCTTTTGCTCGGAAACTACAAGGTGGGCGAAAAGAAGTCAACCGATATTGTTTGGCTTCCATTTTTTTTCTAAATGAAAAACTTCGATTCTGTTAATTGATTATATTTACTTGATCCTTTAGAATTTTATTATCAGCCATCACAAATAATTGCTATACGGGCTCGTTTAATTGCATTTTTCATCACTTTCGCGAGAATTTTGGACGACAGATTTTCGTCGTCCATCAGGGCTTTCAGGGTCTTAGGCCAGTTTAATCAGCTGATTTGGCGAGCCAATGTAAATTGCAAAAAACTAGAGATGAGCTGATCCGGGAACGCCGTTTTCAGAATATCGGTTTCGGCTTGCGCAGTGTATACCGCTGCTCTGTCCTGTTAGAACCACATGTCCTCCAGTTCTAATTCATTACATTTTGGCTTACTGTTGTCATTTTTCCAGCGGCGCCTTAAAAAGAAAATGAACCGTTGGCACCCCCAGCGTGAACTGCGCACCATGCAGACACTTTAAGTGGGTGCAATGGCTCCTTGTGCATCACAAGGGAATTTTTGGTTCTCAAAAGCGTTAGTTTTGCTGGTTCATGTACGCACTGGGGAACAAATGAGCCTCATCGCTCATTATGACTTTGGTCGAAAAATCGTTCACTTCCACCTCAAGGACGCCTTAGGTGTAGGTAACACGCCTTTTTCCGGTCAACAGGCAGCAACTGATGTACGGACTGGACTTTTTACGGGAACATGCGCAGGTCTTTGACCAAAATTCCCCTTAGAACCGACCAGCTACAGGGTAGTTGTGAGGCAGGGAATCTGGTCGATTTTTTTTTTTTTGGGTGACAGCTCGACCTCCTTGCCAACATTGGCAATATTCTCGGCTGTGTTCCGGGGCCGGCCACTCTTGGCAGCGCCTTGTATGGTCTCATACTCCTTAAGGTTGGTAGCCAAACTACGTGGTGTTTGCGCAGTCGGTGCCGGACGACCGGGGAATCAGCGACAGAATTCGCTTTGCGCCAACACCACGGACGAAGTGTTACGAAAAAAAATAGACACGATTATTCTCCATTCTTGGGGAGTGTATCGCTCCATTACATTTTCATTCGGTATTTGTCTAGTTTACAAATGTCAAAACAGATTAGACATTGGCCGCCATTTGCAAAAACAAGAGCATCTTCTAATAGGGTGGGTTCGTTTGGCCCACCTTGTTTAGCATTTTGAGCTATAAAACGCTGAAATAATATTAATTAAAAACAAAAAATTTTAAGAAAATATTATCCATTCCATGATGAACCCGTTGTTAAATGTCCCACCAAAATAAGAATTATTGGCTTTTATGTCCCCAACTATGATACTGAAAACAAAAAATTTTTCAATATGGCCCCAAAACAAATATGGTGTAGGGTACAATGCGGTTGATATTGCCCGAATAAAACATTCCTACTTGTTTTTTAATTTATTCTTAACATACCATTCATTTACAATTCAAATGTTTTTTTTCAATTTACTTTTTTTAACGCCCCACTTTTGAACCCTGTACTAGATTACGAGGAATTTGGCACGCAGTGTATTTTTAAAATTAGAATTTGTATTGTATGTAAGTGAGTATATAATGTTCATTCATTAAAATTTTCTTATTTTCGCTTCTGCAGTTCTTTCTTCGTTTTCTTTTTGACTTTTTTTAATTTTACTTCTGCCATATTAGTTGTTGTTCAAGGCGCATATCATTTATTAACAGCCAAGAACTGTTGAATTTCTTGCATTTTAATTGTTATTTAGCATAAATTATATAGAATTTTTCTAAGGCATTTTCACTTATATAAGCGTTGAATGTTTATGGTATTAACTTGAAGTATTTGTACCTGAATCAAAATACAAGATTCAACAGGAATTTTGTTGTATTTCTTACCATTTTTACATTAAGAAATGCAGATTGAAGATTTTTTACAAATGTCTGGAGAACATTTTTTTGTACAAGAGTCTTAAAGGTCTATGTTTAAATTGTATATCTTATGTTTTGAGGTGTTGAACGTAAATACACACATATTTAAGAAAATGACAAACTTGAAGTATTTTGTTTAAAACTTAGTAGGAACATCCAAGTAAAAAGCGAAGTATTAGTCAAAGAATAACGAGAGCATTTTTGTCAAAATAGGATTTCATGCAAGCAATTGCAAGTCCTAAATTCTTCTCTTCTTAAGTTTCTTAAAAATTCATTACAAAAATGATTTTAAAGCATAACTTTTTGAGCTTAACTGTTTTAAGCTGAATTTGGTACAAATTGTAAAGGGAGGCTATCAATTGGCATATCTTTTCTTTTTGCCTATATAGTTTTTCCTTATTCTTATACTCAAGAGATGCAAACAATAGTTCAAAATTTAAAAATCCAACAATTTTTTTCACTCGGATGGCTTCTGATCTTTTTATGGATCGGTTGTCCGCAAGCCATAGTTCTTTTCACTTTGAAAAACACAGTGAGCCTGGTGGAAAATTTATTTTTAAAAAAAAGCGATTATTAGAAAAAGTAATAAACTGTGCGGAGGGAGGATGACGCCATTTCAATTAGTGATTTTGGGGATTTGTCAGTCAGGATATCGCAGTGTAGAATGAGCATCGCGCGTAAGCTCTGCGGCCATTTTTTAAGAGTAAAAATTCCTACGTAATTGCTTGTCCACAATTTTTTTTCAAAGTTCAGTATTCAGCAAATATGTGATGAAACGAATGTAAATCCAATTCTTTCGCAGGTGCAGAGACTATGCACAACTGCTTGGGCTGTGAATGATCTACGGCCTGCGCTCAGTCGATCTTGAAGGACTTCCGAAAACATTAAACTGGTTGAAAGAAGTTTACATGAAAATCAACGACTTTCAATACGGAAAAGGACAGCTAAAGTGGAACTTTTAACAATGATTATTAACGAAATTTTAAAAAATAATCTGTAGTTCCATTCTTTTATAGGTTGAATCATTAAAGAACTGAAAAAAGACTTTGATTTACGCAAATATTTTTGTGAAAAGATGTTTGAGCGTTTTCGCACTGCAAGTGAGTAACGAGGCTCATTCTCATATTATCGACCACGTGAGCCAGCAAAACTGGTCTTTAGAAACCCGCAACCTTTTATTAAAATATTAAAATCCATTGCCTTGCCTCAGAGTAACTGTTTGGTCTGCCCTATCCTCGCATGAGATAATTGGACCATTTTTTTTATAATTTCTCGAGGTCTGGCGATGATTATCAACGGGAAAAATTATCGACGCATGATAACGAATTTTTTTTTGCCAAAACCGTCGAGTTCATACATCACACGTAGTTTAAACAGGATGGGGCGACTGCCCATACAGCCAGAGCTTCGATAAATTTTCTTCGGGAAAATTCTCCCAAAAATTGATAAGTCACTGCTACTGTTCTTCACTTAGCTGACTATCGACCCATATAAAGGATAATAGTCTAGACCAGGTAGACCAATGCTAACTACATCCGATAGGCCATGTAGTCTTCCACAGAAGCTATCGAAATCAAGTCCCAATCAACTGGCATGGATAACAAATCCACAGTGGCTGATGATTGCGGCCATGGTGTCCCTTATTCTTCATTTATTCAGATCAAGCAGTAGTTGGGTGCGTCACGGATCTAGTGGTATGGTATTTAGGCTCATAAAAGCATTAGTCTTCTGCCATTTTTCCAATATTTTCATACACGCGGAGCTTACTTAAAGAGAAGCGGTCAGTTACTCCGTCATTCAATTTTACACCATTTCTATTAGTTGTATTGGCAACACGGTTGCTCGCAATGGTCCTGTGTACTTTCACCCATACTAAAGCGATGTTAGAGTGCATTGCCATTTAGCTAGAGGATGTGCGGCATTTGCGTACTGTTTGTGATGCCGAGTATATATTAGTTTTTTATCTTATTGCAGCATTGATGTCGATGAAGAATTCGATATTTCTGCCAAAAATCTGGTACTTGCGATCTGTTTGCAAATCACTTCAAAAACGTATTCACTCCCAATAAGTGCACTGACGTGAGGGAATTACCGCCTGTTGTTGCCAGACGTCCTTTAGAAATACGTTTCCAATTTGCAGATGTTGTAGAGGCTATCGCTAACCTAAATGGTAAAAAAGCTCCTGACGTTGATAAAATAAGCAACAAAATGCTCATAGAGCTGCCTCTTACTGCTAAAAGAGTCATTCTTTTTACTTTTCGGCTTGAACATTTTCCGCCTATATGGAAAGTTGCCTTACTAAAGATGATTCCTAAGCCTGGCAAAGATCCCTCGAAGGTTGAATCTTATAGGCCCATAAGTTTGTTACCCACAATGTCAAAATTGTTCGAAAAACTGTTAAAAAACAAGCTAAATCCGATCCTGAATGACAACAACTGCATTCCAAATCACCAATTCGGCTTTAGAAGTCAACATAGTACCATCGAACAAACTCACAGGTTGGTACAGGTTATAAGAAAAGCCTTTGAGGAAAAGAAGTACTGCTCCGGGCTTTTTATCGATATCTCACAAGCTTTCGACAAAGTATGGCATGAAGGCCTTTTAAACCAACTAAAGCTCAACCTTCCAGATAATATTTTCAACCTTTTAGAAAAATACATAACAGGCCGACAATTTATGATTAAAGAGGGAAACCAAATAAGTTGTTCCCAACCAATAGAGGCTGGTGTCCCTCAAGGAAGTATACTACGCCCAATTTTGTACTTGCTTTACACGGCAGATATGCCAACAAACAGTTTTACGCACACGTCTACATTTTCTGACGATACCGCTTTTTTCAGTACTCATAAAGACCCTAAGGAGGGTTCGAACCAACTGCAGCAACACGTAACCCAAGTTGAGAAATGGGCAAAGTTATGGGGAATTAAGATAAATGAACAAAAATGCACTCACGTAACTTTTACCTTACGCAAAGAAACGTGCCCTCCAATCACTATCAACAACCATAATGTGCCTCAACGATCTGAGACAAAATATCTTGGTATTCACCTAGATCGCCGCCTTACATGGTAGCCTCATATAGATGCAAAGCTGACTCAAATGAAACTTAAAGCTGCTCAAATCCACTGGCTAATTGGTAGAAACTCTGTGCTACGTCTTGATTGTAAGCTTCTACTCTACAACTCAATTTTAAAACCAATTTGGTGCTACGGGATACAACTATGGGGCACTGCTTCCGCCTCCAATATAGAAAAGATTCAACGCCGTCAAAACAAAATTCTATGAATGATAACTGGTGCTCCTTGGTATATAAAAAACAGCAACATCCACAAGGATCTTGAAGTTCCACTTGTAAAATGCGAAATCCTGAAATATGTGGACAAGTATTTAAATAAGCTGGAATCACATCCAAATCCGCTTGCTCAAAGCATCCTGCAACATAGTGGGCACACCCGCCTAAAAAGAAGGGATACTATTGCTCTTAGATGAATCCTTTGAAATAAGATAATTTTATTGTGAGAACTTAAATTTTAGTCTGGTACTCACTGGACTAGTATTAATTACTTAGTTTTAAGATTTGAATACTTATTGTTAGTTCGCTTAAGCGAAGATTCAATAATAAAATACATGAAAAAAAAAAAGAGTTCGATATTTCTGCCAAAAATCTGGTAGTACCGTAGCCAGTTGGCCGCCTTGCCTATGGCCAACAGTTCAACTTGTAATTCCATGTAATTCAGTATAGTTCCGGGATTCTTTTGTATTATGCATTTACTAATACCAGTTTTTTCCTTAGGCTCACATGTATATATCTCGAGATCGACAATCAACGCAACCCTCCGAAATTCGAAGGAGAGTTTTCTGCAGTAGTCACTTAGATCTGAAACAAAATCAACTTTCCCGATAATACCTGAATGGCCACATATTAAATGTTTGTATTAGCCAACAAAATATAGTCTCACTGCGGTGCTTAGCTCCCGCTGGGAGCCTTTTAAATAGTTTCAAAAGTGATCCAGTTAGGGGGGATCCCATATGCCTTTTATCAGAAAGGCTATGTTGCGCATCGTTCCTTTATGATGTAGACGATTCGTAGTAGAGCCCATAATCGATCACCAGACTATAGCTCCAAAGAATAGAACCAGCGCTTTCACCGTCTTATAGAGCCAACAGTTATTCTGGGGACGAAGGCGCCAGGTCCTGTCAATGGTTCGTTTGCTTATATGCGTCGCAGTGTAAGCTTTAGCTTTTCTCGCCTCCATGTGAAGCTTCTAAGACAGCTCACTCTCTTAAATGCGTACCAAATATTTTGCGCTGTCTAATAGAGTCAGTACCATTCCGTTCAAAGTTTTCTGCCCTTTACCCTGTAAGTGTCTCTACAGCCAGCTTCTTTCTAGTGCAGATGGTATTCAGATAGGTGCCAGATATGGCAACTGCTACGTCATTTACATGAGCAAAAGTTCTTAGCTGCATTTAGTTCATATTCCTAAGCAATAAGTTAAAAGACATGTTCCATAGTAATTTCGATAGTACCCCTCCTCAAGGGGCTCTTCTATTTGCTGATCTCATAACATCAGCTGATCCCATTGTAGACCTTAACTGTACCCTTGCTAAAGGCTTGCCAATAAAAAAATTGACTCAAATTTAAATTTTCCTTCTATATATTTTTTCCCAGAGACTAAACTCAATATTAGGTTATTTAAATAATTTTTTTTTAATTTATTAAATTTGTCAGTTGCAATTGTTTGTTCATTTTAAAAACGATTTAACGATTTAACTTTTTCCTTGCCAGCAAACGTACAATAGTTTTTAATAAACTTCATTAAAGAGAAACTTATTTAATTATTTGAAACTGAAATTTTATTATTTTGGTCCTTAGCTGCTCTTTAAATGTAAATTTATGTGCGTTTATCAGATTACACATTAATATAAGTACAAAAGTTCTAACACTTGTTCATTTACTTACTTTCAAAAAAAACATATATTTTCTTTTACTACTATTACCACAGCTCAACTTTTTTGTACTCTAATTACCAGGACAAAACTTTACCTTGTGTTTTAAGCCACTTTTTTTTTGCTTTTTGTTTAACTTAATATTCATGTTTTTTTTCTTATTTTCTTTTCCTTTTATTTTCAAATATTACTTTCTCTTGTTTCTAAACACCTCTATTAAATTTAAATGGATGTTTCTGCATTTATGTCTGCATTACAATGCTCAGTAATATTGAACGTAAGTACAAATACAAAAAAATTAGAAAAAAAAATTGTAAAAGATCTAATAAAAAAACTTTTTATTCTAACAACTGAATATAACGTATTCGGTTTGCCAGCATAATGAAGAAAAGTAAAAACTCTAATGCCAATTAAAAACTCTGTAAATTAGAAAAGAAACGTTTTTTAATAAACTTATGCTACTGGAACTGAATTTAAATTGGCTTATTATACACATAAGTTTGCCATCGTGTGCCAACCAACCAGCAAACCAGCAAACCATAACAGCCGTCCAGAGAAATGGAAAATATCTTCATACTCTTATTCAAAAATCTATAAGGAAGCATTTAATATTGAGTACTGAGTCAATATTTAAGTACTTAAAGCGAAAACACAAATAATAATATGGAAAATTATTACAAAAAGTGCTTGTGTATGAGTGTCATACAAAAACGTTTAATTAATTGATTTGTGTTTATGATTTTTATCGTTGAGTATGTGTGTGCTTGCTCATACTGCAATTATGCTTTTATGTACAAGAAATACTTATGTCAAAATGGAAATTGGGTAATAACGATACAAGGAATATTTAAGATGTGCTTTACAGGAACTGAAATCTTATCAAAATATTTGTTTTAAGTACAAAATTCTTACCTTAAGCAAAGTTGAAGGTTTTGAAAATGGTTTATGTTTCTAAATTGGTGTTTACAGTTGTTTTAGTGCGCTAAAGACCATAAAAATTATCAAACAGATTTGTCAGTCACGATGTCTTAGTGGTCGAGTGAACATCGCGCGTTTGCTGTGAGGAGCCTTTTTTAAGAGCATGACTCTTACGTAATTGCTCGTCGTCAATTTTGTTCGTAGTTCAGCATTCATCAAATACGTAATGGATCGAGCATAAATTTAATTCGTTAATCAGTGCAGAGATTCCGCGCAACTACATCAACTGGAATGTCCCATGGCCAGGGCCCAGATGGACTCCCGAAAACATTGAAATGGTTGAAAGCAGTTCACTTGAAAATACGCGATTTTCAATACGGAAAAGAGCAGCCTCACTGGGACTTGCAAAAGCGATTACTCATAAAATTTTAAAAAAGGATTTAACGCTCCAACTCTTTGTAGCTTAAGTCATTCAGGAACTGAAAGAAAGTGACTTTTGATTTACGCAAAAAAATTTTGTTAAACGATGTTAGATCGTTTTGGCACTGTAATCTAATTTTTTAGCGCCACGAGGCTCATTTTTATTTAAACGGCCACGTCAACAAGCAAAACTGTCGTAACTGGTCTCTAGCAACATGCAACCCTCGAATTAAACATCAGTAATTATTGCATTGTCTCAGGGTAACTGTTAGATGTGCCTTATTCACACAAAAGATAATTAGACCGTTTTTTTGTTAAATTCTGGCCCTGAGGCCGTTGACGAATGTCAACGGTGAAAATTTTCGACGCAAAATTATTAAATTTTTTCTGCCAAGTTTGTGAGCTCAGCTATTCTACTCTTCACAAACGTGGTTTCAACAGGATGAGGCAACTGTACGCACAGCCAGAGCTTCGATGAATTTGCCTCAGGAAAATTTCCCCCAAGAACTGAGCAGTCGCTTTGGTGACATTGCATGGCCACCAAAGTCGCCCAGTCTTAACCCTTTGGATTGCTTTTACGAAAAGTTAAAAATGGCAACCCCTTATTCTTTGTGACCTTAAAAGAAAATATTTGTCGAAAAACATGTATTTCGAAGTTAGTGTTCTCGAAAGAAGATAACAGGCAAAGTCAGCTGAGTGCTACATTGGTGCTGACCGGTTACAGGCGGCTTCAAATAGAAAAATCTAAACGAAAAAGCTAAGGATTTCGAATTTCTAAATTATCCACAGCCCATTTTCAATTATCTTTAATGCAAAAATTTAAGATGCCCCCGTTTTTATTAAAGAAAATAAAACATGTGATGCGAGAAGGCCAGGCAAAAATCCAATAGAAGCCGTTTGAAAACTACTGTATTGGAAGGAGTTGAATAAGTTTCTAAAAACTCAGAGCTGCCTAGTGTACTGCGGTTTGCACCCAATACTTTTTTTGGTGTCTTAAAGTATAATTAAAGAACAATAATAAAAGGTTTTCTTAAAGAAAAAATTTCCTAAGACTGGTAAACAACCAAAAATCAAAGCTTTTTACAGGCTTGACCTCAGACTACTTCCATTTAAGCCTCAGGGGTCTCCAGTTGAAGGTTAGTACATAAGATTATGTATATTAGATGACAAATATTAGACCACTTTTTTCGAAAATGCAAAGCATACTGCCACGCAGTTTTCATTTTATTAGTAGTTTTACAATTACTTCAGAAGAGACAGACGTTAAGGGTTTTACGTGACACCTGCCATGCTGGCAATAATTCACGGTGCTCTCAACACTTGATGGAAACAATGCATCTACCAGCGCCCCCAGAATGGCTCACCCTGCCACCCAGGTACCAATTCTCTGTCATGACTCTGTTTAGCCACAACAGACCCTGAGGAGTTGGGCTATCTTAACCCAAATTGCGTTTCTAACTTTGATCTCGCTTCTTCATAATCAAAACAAATCCGCGCCAACAAGACACCTCTCCACACGCTTGTGAAACAGCACCCAACCTTAAGCAAGAAAGATTATGATTATCATGTCGCACCCAACGATTTCGACACCCAGCTCTGTTTGAAGGAACTTTTCTTATCTAGACAAGTCAATTACTCCACCATAATCAATGCTTCATAATCTTCTCACCGCCAGTCAGGACCAAGTCACGCACATGTTTCAACATGTCAATATCGGCCTTCTCATTATTTGCAACTACTTTGACGGGATCTTATTTAAGATCCTAGGGTCCCAAGCCGTAGCCAGTTTCCCCATTCACCTACTTCCGAACACAGTTACACCATTTTATCTAATAGCCTACTTCAACAGTTGCTCATGTGCCTGGGTAGACCCGCCAAAGCTAGAAATTCTATCTTGTAAACCTTAATTTCACATTCGACCGTTTACGCGGTCACTCCGGAGCCCATACAGGATGGACCCCACAAATCAACTTTCGTTCTCAGTTGCCCTACTTGGGGATAACCACAGCTACCACGTGAACTCAGTTTATGCACTGGTAAGCACATTGGGCCAACTGATTCCCGTGGTACCAGAGAGTACTCTGGTCAGCCTCGGAAATCCACTTCCGTATAATTCCTACCAATTTCTATTTAACACAGATAATGTATTGGTACCCTTAGAACCTAGTGTTGCTGTGCTGTGCGATGTACATGACGCAGCAAAAACCTGCCTCAAGCCAGACCAGTGAACCACTGATCACACATTTAGCCCAAGACAGATTGTTTTCGACTTAGCCATGTTGGTACCGCTTGGAGGTATACTGAGGCACTTGTGTTATACAGTTATCAACCACTTCAGAAGAGACAATGCTTTCTTAACCGTAAATTTTTATAGTTTGAAATTCATGAAGTTCGTTTTGTTTTAAAAATCAGCGTCCGCATCAATTCTTAAGCTTCCTTGAAATTTACATTAACATTTAGAAAATAGTTTTTATATCATTACAAAACAGCAGAAAAATCTCTCATAATAATTATTATTTTAAGTTGAATGATTATATATAATAAAAAGATTTATTAGAATAAACTACACACAAAAAATTATCTAAGAAAACTTTACTTAAATCAAGCCATAGCGGTGTCAAAAGTATGGTGAGTACGGTTTTTTTTAAATCAAGTACGAAATTTCTTACTCCAAGTAAAATTTTTCAAGTACGAATTTCTTACTTTTAGCCACAATTAAGCTAAAAAAGGATTGATTTAAGCTCGGAACCGTACTTGATGTAGGCGTGAAAAAGTTTGATTTAAGCCGTAAACTGGATTAACTCGAAAATGAAATGTCATTTTTTTGACTTATGGAGCTTTTCTAAAGAAGAAGAATTTTATATTTTATTTAGAGATACTTAAATTTTATAATTTAAAAATTTCATTTTTTGTATTTACCGAAGCTGAGATTCGAACCAGGGATTTCTGCACTGCAGCACAAGCGCGTTACCTCTAGGCCACTGAGACACTTTGTTTTCAAATGTAAAATAATATATTAAAACAACAATCTTTTTTCTGCTTGATTTGTTGAAGCAATCCGAATAGACTTGATTTAGGAAAATGTAAGTAAGGATCGTACTTAAAAATTTCAAGAACGAATTTCTTACTTTTAGCCACAACTAAGCCAAAAAAGGATTGATTTAAGTACGGACCGTACTTGATCTAAGCCAAAAAAAGATTGATTTAAGCCATAAACGGGATTAATTCAAAAATGAAACGTAATTTTTTTGACCTATGGAGCTCTATTAAAGATGAAGAATTTTATATTTTATTTTTATTTTATAATTAATTTATATTTTAAAAAATTTAATTTTTTGTACTTACCGAAGCTGAGATTCGAACCAGGGATTTCTGCACTGCAGTACAAGCGCGTTACCTCTAGGCCACTTTGTATTCAAATGTAAAATAATATATTAAAACAACAAGCTTTTTTCTGCTTGATTTGTTGAAGCAATCCGAATATGCTTGATTTAAGGAAATGTAAGTAAGGATTGTACTTAAAAAGATTTTGGATAAATTCAAGAATAAAATTCTTGATTTTAGAAAGCGAGTTTTCTTTCTGTGTACATTTTCAAAGCACCAGAACTTTTGATGCATAACATTTTGCAAGCACCAGCCTAACCCTATGGGCTTGGTTAAAGCAAACTTTTCCAAAGTTAATTGTGCAAATCATGTCTTTTAAAGACCTATTACTTTAGGTCCCATAACCTATTAGAGGTTCGAAAAAAAATTATAACAACCCGGTTATGTTTTCTTAAATGAAAAATTTGAAACAGAAATTATTTTGTAATTCAATAATCCAAAACAATTAGATTTATATAATTTTTGAGTAACAGGAATTATTGGTGCAAAGTGGAATTTGAGTACTCTTTTACAAATTGTTTATCCTGCAAGACCAAATATAGTGTTATGGATCTTCACTTTCGACCCATCTATTTAATTTCTTCCTTAAAAATCATCACTGAAGAGTAAAAATAATTTATGGGATTTGAGTCAATACGGCCTGGAGCATCTTACACGCATGTAGGCCTTGCTTTTCCTACGTAAATTTGTTAAAAGATTTTTTAATTTAACTCTAAACTTAACTGCTTAAAAAGTAAACATTTCACTTAAAACTCATACTATAAAAAAAGTATTTTCAATTACTATGTATATTTATTAAAAAAATTAAAATGTATCTTTTCTCTTTTAAGGTTGAAGTACTTCTCCAAATTACTAAGATGCAACAAAAGCTCAAAAAATAAAAATTATTTATTTTCTTTAAATTGCTTTAAATACATTATACCACCTCTTTCTATGCCCATACGCCTAACCACAGCAACAGCTTGTTAAAGGCTTTTTAATAAATTTCACAAAACAATTTTTTTTCAAATAATATTTTACTAAGCCTCTTATGTCAACAACAACAACCCAAGGTAAAATCACAAACAAATATTTATTAATAAAATGTGATAAAAACAAGAGAAGAAAATAAATATAAAACCTTTAGTGTTATTGGTCTGTAATTGCTCTTTGCTTTTAGTGTAATATTAAAAGTTATTATTATTTTTGTAACGGTTGTTGTACTTTTGTATACTTTTATGTTAATCTCCCAATTATATAATAAAAGTTGAGCTTTTCTTTGTTATTGTGATAACTTCTTAGGGCTAAAACTTTGAAACAAAAATATATACAAACATACACACACACAAACATTCTTTGATTTCTTAATAGAAAACAAAGTGAATTGAATCGTAAAAAAAGTTATTTTCACATTTGTGAAAGCATGCAAACAACTAAAAAAGAATATATTGAAAAAGTTTTCATTACTAAATAGTACTTTCGGAAGAAGTTTAACAATATATCAAATTAATGTCTCAATAAGAAGGACATGATATTTATTAGAACATTTGTGACTTAAGGAAATTAACGAAACGAAATTTTCAATGAAGTTGACAATTTGCTGTGACCAATTATTTGTTATTAAAAGAGTATTTCTCTGCAGCTAAAGTTGCTACTAGATACGTTTTGGGATGGTTATAATACTAGTTGTTACGAGACTGTTTTAAAAGTTATAGATTTGTACTAGTCTAAAATTGGCAAATAAAAGTTAAAAATAATTCTAATTTGAATTTAAAAAACTGTCTGTTATTCTGTTTAAAAATAACCGAAAAAAAAAACAAACACATCTAGTTGGCGTTTGCATCGACTTCATAGTTGATAAATTGTCTTTTTATAAAAATTGTGTTCGTTTAAAAAAGTTAAAAGTTGTTTTTACAAAAAAAGATAAGTTTGAAAAATAAGTAAACGAAATATAGCCAGGTTAATAAAAACGTGAATTTATACCTATTAGTAGATTGGTTCTGTCGAAAACATACAAAATATAAATATATGATAAGCGTGAGAATTTATTCCCAGATTCATTAGAAGGCAAATGTGAAAACATTAACAGAAATCCCAATGTTTCCACCCAGTCATTCAATGACAAATTGGGAAAATAGTACAAAAGGAATAATAATATATCCAGGAATGCGTTTGAAGAACTTTTGTCCATGTTAAGGCAAAGCAACTTTAATGTACCTAAGAAAATTGAGAAGCCAATTATAACAACTGTGAGTTTCGGTCTGTATTGTCGTTATGTAGGTGTTAGAAAACAGTTACAGAAAATGGGACAAATTTTTCAACAATATTGATGGCTTTCACGGAAAACTACGATTGAAGGATAACAAACATTTTTACAAAGCATGTAAACATTCTTTTATAGTGTTAAAAATTTATCATTGACAAATTTATTTTAAAAATTATTGCAGACTCTATCGTAAGCTTTCCAAGTCTAGGACAAAAAGATCCAGAAATATTGTTACGTAGAAATCTGCTCTCAATAAAAAACCGGAGGATTTTAAAAGGAATCACAAATTTTTTTAATTTTAATATGTGTACATATATTTTTTTTTAATTTTTATACTTAATTGTTTTAATTGTTGTTTTTTTATTTTACATGAATTTAAAATTTGTGGGTTTTTATTTTACATCTGTTGAATTGTTGAATAGTTAATAAAATTACCAAACTTATTAAAAAATGTTGTTTTTATCTGGAAGAAAAAAATTTAAATGGAACTATTATACAACTATAAACAAGAAGCTTGTATAAAACCAATTATAAAATTGTAGTGAAAAACTAGTTTAAGAATACTAGTTTTACACTATAAACTAAAAACCTAGTAAGAAAACTAGTTTAGAACAACTGGTTATCTGACTAGTATTTAACTGTGTAAAAGCGAACTAGTTGGGCTCCTATGACAACCTAATGTTAAAATCGATAGTTCGATATATGAAAAAAGGACAGATAGGCAACTAGTCTAGGGTCAAAAGCAACTAGTATATTATTTACTACATTCTAGTTATTTTATCTGCTGGGTTATTTAATGTATATGATTGTGGAAGAAACTTGATTAATTCTTAATTGATTTTGAAGTTTAAAAAACTTAAATTTTTATTTCACACTTTCCAATATACAGGGCAGAGTGTCTGGTGGCAAATTTATATTTTAAAAATGCGATTATTTCAAAAAGCATTTAAAAGGAACTAAAAAAAATTTTTAGCAATTGAGTCCTAAAACTATACAGAAAGAAAACTCGCTTTCTAAAATCAAGAATTTAATTCTTGAATTTATCCAAAATCTTTTTAAGTACGATCCTTACTTACATTTTCTTAAATCAAGCCTATCCGGATTGCTTCAACAAATCAAGCAGAAAAAAGCTTGTTGTTTTAATATATTATTTTACATTTGAAAACAAAGTGTCTCGGTGGCCTAGAGGTAACGTGCTTGTGCTGCAGTGCAAAAATCCCTGGTTCAAATCTCAGCTTCGGTAAATACAAAAAATTAAATTTTTAAATTATAAATTAATTATAAAATAAAAATAAAATATAAAATTCTTCTTCTTTAATAAAGCTCCATAAGTCAAATAAATGACATTTCATTTTCAAATTTTTCCCGTTTATGGCTTAAATCAATCTTTTTTTTGGCTTACATCAAGTACGGTTTCGAGCTTAAATCAATCCTTTTTTGGCTTAATTGTGGCTCAAAGTAAGAAATTCGTTCTAGAAAAATTTTACTTGGAGTAAGAAATTTCGTACTTGATTTAAGAAAAACCGTACTCACCGTACTTTTAACACCGCTATGGCTTGATTTAAGTAAAGTTTTCTTAGATAATTTTTTGTGGGTACTAGTCCAACATAAGCAGATGCAATCTGGTTTAAAAAAGAAGAAATGGAAAATCTAGCTCTAACTTTTCAGAAAACTGTGGCACAATTGGTTGATCCCGAAGAAAGCAAAGAGTTGCTGTTGTATCAACGCCAAAAGGTAATTTTATTTCCCCCATCTGAATGACTTAAAAATAGGTTTTATAAATAAAGCTACTTTTGTATTACACGCACTTACCACAAAAGACTTTTAATTTACAAAGATAAAAAAGCTGTTTACAAATGATAAGAGAATGTATTCTGTGTGCCAGCTTTGTTTATGTATAACTACATCGTCTACGTATCAAACAACTACAAATTCGCGGTCAGTCAATGAAGTTGATGGTAGACTATGTGTTGCAGTGGCCCAGAGTAGATGCAGAGGAGTGCCTACTTTTAGGCTTCCATATTGCATGCTGCTTTAGCGGTGAAATAATACAGTTTTAAAATTATACTCCTGTTTTCTTATCAAAAGATATATCTAGTTTTTTTTAAATCAACGTGGAACTTGATTAATGATTGAGCTATTAGTTTTTACCACTCATTTTTTTTAAGAAATTTAAATGGTTAAATTATTTCTGCCTTTATGTTTTGTAAAATTTTCTTTTGCCATATATTAAACACACTTTTATTATACTCTAAGTTCGAAAACAATAAAATACTTTATTCAGACTTGAATTTTTATTTTTCGTTATTAAAAGTACGTATTTATAGAATATTTTATTGCCAATCATAACAGACAACATTCATTTTTACAGTTATTGTATTACATTAAATATGTGTACAAACGACTAACATGTATCTGCAGATACATACATATACACCTACATTTTTATTTATGTGTGTATGTGTCAGATACATGCTTGTGTTAAGTAAGAACTTACAGCACAGTGAAGCGAAAAAAAGATATTTATGAAATAAAGATAATTTAAGATCAAAATTTTATTACAAGGGGTTTTTAATTAGTTTAAAAATGTTAAATGCAGGGGTGACCAAAAGTAATTTATGAAAGGCCGAACGCCAATTTATTCAATAAGTTTTGTTGTAAAAGCCACATTTTTTTAACCGATATCGTACGTTAAACAAAAACAAAATCTATATTTTAATTGAGCTGATATCTCGAAGATTATTTTCCTTTAAAGCCACAAAATATTGGGAACTGTCATTCAAAACAATCCCTTTAAGGTAGCCCTATAAAAAACATTTCATTGGAAATATATCGGACGACCTCGGTGGCCAAGTAATGTCCCCAAAGCGACAAATCAGTTTTTGGGGAAAAATTTCTAAAGCTAATTATTCGAATCTCTGGCTGTGTGTGCAGCTGCCCCATCTTGGTGAAACCAACTGATTAAAGAACGCGACGGATGAGCTCGCAGATTTTCATCATTAACGTTCGACGCCAAGGCTGGAGATTTTTCAAAAAAATAGTCCAATTATCTCATGCATGGATAAGGAGTACCAAGCAGTTACCCTGGGGTAGTGCAATGGTTTTTGATGTTTTAATCGAGGGTTGCGTGTTCTTTGAGACCGGTAGCAGCAGCTGTATTTTTTGTCATGGCTGTTTAAGGAGCCTCTTAGCTTAAAAAAAAAATTTAATCTGCAGTGTGAAAACGCTACAATATCGTTTCACAAAAATTGTTGCGTAAATTAAAGTCTAGAACAATTTGAATATTAAAAAGTTGGAACTTTAGACCTTTTTTTAAATTCTATGAATTCTAAGAATTTTAAGTGAAGATGCTCTTTTTCCTATTAAAAGTCGGGGATTTTTACGTAAAACCTTTTAAACCAGTTTAATGGTTTTGGGACTTCTTGAAGACAGTATGGGCCCTGGCCGTAGCACATTCATAGCCGAAGCAGTTGCGGAGCATCTCTGCACTTACGAACGAATTGAATTTACACTGGGTCTATCACGTACTCATTGCAAACCAAACTCTGAGCAAAACTGTTGATGAGCAACTATGTAAGAATCATTACTCTTAAAAAATGTCTCCACAGCGAATGCTTGATACAGACTTGTCCACTGTGACTAGTGACTGCAAAATCCGCACAATCGATAATCCCGAAGGCGCCCCCCGCACCCTTTTTTACTCTTTCTCAAAGTCAAAAGATTGGTCCTGGATGGAACACAATGTGCTAAAGACTTTTGCATGGTCCCAATAGCCTGAGCCTCAGTGCATTTATAAAAGACGTGGCGATTATATGAAGCTGAAATTAATCGAAACCAGGTACAGTAAATTATCAAACACCTCTGATCTTTGAGTTTAGCCTTTTTGTTGCTTTTAAGCACAAAATACATTCGTATGTAATGACTTAACATACTCTAGCTGTGTATATTCATATGGTTACGCCAAAATTTACTTTGGGTCAAGCATCTTATTAAAGTGTAAAAGGCTACGGTAGGCTTTGCTCAGCCATTTCACTTTTTTTTTAACTCAAGACTTTGGTAACCAAAGTCATAAATAAACAGGTTTTTTTACTGAGGGTGTCGTAGGTAACTTCAAGGTCAAACAAATTGTAAAAATTTATTGTGCTTCTATAATAATGCGGCATAGTGTACGCCTGTCTTTATATTTATTTTGCTTTAATAACTGTCAATATGTTGCAATAAGTAATTGTCAAAATTTTTATAACAAGGCACACACACACACATATGCTCGACATAAATTTATTGAATAAAAGTTGTATATAATAGTTTCGTTTACAATCACAATAACAAATGCAATAACAAATATAATCATAAACATATAATATTACAAAATATCCAGCATAAGCTTTTCGGCTATTTATAGCTGATGTTCTTAACTCCTAATGGTTTCAGAACAAACATTAAATGTCAGTGAAATGTCACAGAAACATATTTTTTGGCAGATGGGTAATAAATCTATAGATGACTTAAAAAACAATTTCTGAATTAAAAGATATGTTAAAAGAACTTAATTTAATGGAAACATAAATTTATATTTCAAACGCCAACTTACAGCTGATATTAGGAGACATTAATAAATTGTGTCTAAATTGCTTAAGATATCAGACGCATTTATATGTTTGTATATGCATGAGTTGGTCAACATTTGACAACAATCAATCCAAAGCTTTTCATTTTCTTTAGCATTTCTTTTTTCTTCTTCTTTATTTCTCCAACTAAAATTATTTACACCATAATCGCTGTAGTTGAAAGCATTATAATGACAACAACTGATTAAGAGCTTTTAAAACAAAATCTCCTTATGTTGGCAAAACTTATCTAGAATTTTTGACTTATTTATGATTAAAAACTAATTTTGCTGTGACAATAATAAATTCATTGTTAATAACGAAAATTGCTTAAAAAAAAGAAGAAAGTAACGCAAAAACATATCAAACTAGATTATACAATCAAGAGCAAAAAAACTTAAGCCATGACGAATTGCCTGATACTTGCTTTGCAAAGTTGCAAACATAGACAAATCTGAAAGGCGTAAAGACCAAACAACCAACCAAGTAACTGACACCCGTAACCACCTAAACACTTAAAAATGAATTTCGTTTGCAATATAAAACTTTGACAAAATAATAAAAGTTTGTGATTTCTTTTTTTTGTTTTTTGCTCTTGTTTCTTAAATTTTTTTTTTTTTCAAAAAAAGCAGCGGCAACCAGTTGGTGCATGCAGCAGAACTTTTTGAATGACCGCTAAGTTGTTGTCATTATTGCCTGTTTCCTTTTACTTTAGGAAATGCTATTTGGTTTTTCCTTATGAACTTAGATTTTTATATATAAACTATCATTTGAAGTGGTTTAATTTATAGTTATCGATTTAAGAAGTTGCAGAATATCGAAAACAATTGCAAGCAAAAAATTATAGCTTCGCTATGGCAGATGACTTAAGATTGTTAAATTTATTAAATCATTTAGTTACCCCTGAAAAATTAGAGTTTTTTACTTGTGTTAATACTAGGGATGAAATTTAAGTACCTAAAGCTTAAGAATTTTATAATTTAACTTATAATATACATATTTTATAACAATATAGAAAATGTGCTGAGCTTTTATGTCATGTAAAAAGTTTAAGCTAAAATTCTGTGTGAAATACCAAGCAAGGATATTGGATATTGACGTGGATATACCAAACTCGGCCTTAGGAAGAATTTTAATAAAATAAACATAAATAAATTTTTAAAAGATTTACAAACACTGGCATGGTGTCGTCTTTGTATGAGCAATTCCATTGTGACGGGTGTAAGCATTTCGCTCACATTTTTGTTTAAAACTCAAACATTTAAAATCTTTTGTTTGAAAAAAGGCTTTGATTTTCAAGGACGCTATATTTTAAGCGACTAATATCGGGTGGTCAAATTTTAAGGGCCGATGTTGATTTGGAATGGTTCAATCATGTATGGAATAAAATGTCAGCCAAGTGGCCGTCGCGACCTTGGTGGCACACCTCCACTAGATGGTCCAAATGTTTGATGACGCTGAGGCATAATTGAGGTTCTTTGCCGTTAATATGCCAAATTATCTCATCCTTTAGCTTTTACATTGTTGCTGGCTTATCGTTGTACACCTCTTATTTCAAATAACCTCAAAGAAAGAAGTTTAACGGTGTCAAATCACATGATATTTACGGCCAATTGACATCGCTACCACGTGAGATCAGACGGCCATTGAATTTGTCGTGCAAAACAGTCGTTGTTTCGGAAGCTGTGTGGCAAGTTGCACCGTCCTGTTTAAACAGCATATCGTTCACATCTATACATTTTAATTTGGGTCATAAAAAGTTCGTTATCATCTCACGATAGCAAACATCATTTACAGTAACTGTCTGACCAGCCTCATTTCGGAGGTAATACCGCCAGATGATGTCGCCAGCCCATAAACCACACCAAACCGTCACTCTTTGTGGGTGCATTGGGTTTTCGACAATCACTCTGGAATTATTATTCGCTCAAAAGTGGGAATTTTACTTATTGACGAATCCACTGAGGTGAAATGTGCCCGATAACTCAAAATAATTTTTTTTTAAAGTTTATCATCCTGGGTTGCCATTTCTTGCCACCACCCTGACCATTGACAACGTTTGGAATGGTCAAGAAACTTTAGTTCTTGAGTCATCTGCACCTTGTAAACGTGCAAATGCAAGTCTTTATGCAAAATATTAATCAACGACGAGCGTGACAGGTGCAATTGTTGCGCATGACTACGAGTTGAGGGGGATGGCCCTTTAGCCATACTGGTGTTTTTGCATCTCATACAGACCCGGTTTGCTCAAATTTTTGCACGATTTTTCCGATTGTACGCACATTTGTATGATTAAATAAATAAATAAATTGACCGAAAAAATCACGAAGTGCATGAAGGACCATTTTCATAATAAGCTTTAACAACTTTGACGCGTTTATCGATTGTGTATATTTTCACGGTCTGATATTGAGAAATGTCAAATGAAATGCAGAAAAAAAACTTGACGTTTAGGAATGGTTCACACTCAACATCGGCCCTTAAAATACAACCAACAAGGAGAAACAGCACGATGACCACTTGAAAACTGTGACGGATGTAACCTAACAAGTTAGAATTTAAAAGAGTTTTGATTTTAAGATCGAGCTATGTAAATATATCTGAGAATGAGTTTAATTTTGTGGATTTTTAGGGTAGTTCAAAGTGCTATTAATTGTATTTGATTCATTATTACTTAAAAAAAATAGTTTTGCTGAAAGAAAACTTTTTAGATTTTATTGCCATTAAAAACATATGACATCTAGAAGCACTTTCAAAATAAGTGGCTATACTTTTTATGATTCAAAAGATCCCAGAGATAGGTCATGTGGTTCAGCTATATTAATTAAATCAAGAATCAAACACCAATGGATGGGTGGTTTCTCCGAAAGTTATATACAAGCAACAAACGTCGGCATCGATGAATTTTACCATAATCTCGTTATTTCGTCAGTTTATTGTCCACCCAGATTCTCCATAACGAAGGATCAGTACAACAGTTTTTACAAATCTTTAGGTCCTCACTTTATAGCTGCTGGAGACTATAACGCTAAACACACATGCTGGGGCTCCCGCCTAATAAGTCCCAGAGGTCGTGTCTTGTATGGTTCTGTATCGGAAATGAGACTTCACGTTATTTCAACTGGGCAACCAACATATTGGCCAACTGACCACAATAAAATACCAGACGTAATAGATTTTTGCGTAGCAAAAGGCATACCCCCTGAGCTTATTGAGGCTCAACCATCCTTGGATTTATCTTCTGATCACTCACCCACAATTTTTACTATTTGCAGTCCTCACCAAATTGCAACTAGTGATATTTTTCTGTCAAAAAGAATAAACTGGTTGAAATACAAAAAATTTATCAGCACGCACTGTTCGGAACACCAATCTTTAAAAACTTCCGAGGAAATCGATGAGTGCCTGAGTAGCCTCAATGAAAATATTAAAAAAGCCGTTGAAAATGCTTCTTCTACCTACCGTCAGGCCAGATACAACAAAATTTACTCAAACGATGTTGAAAAGCTCTTATCTGAAAAAAGGAGAGCCCGAAGAGAATGGCAAAAGTATGGATCGCCCCTAATTAAGAATAAGCTGAAGGAATGTACAAACCGATTAAAAAACATGCTGAAAGTACATAGAATGTCATCATTGAAGGAATACCTGGAAGGTCTAGACGCAACTCCTCAAACAAACTATTCGCCATGGCGAACAGCCAGACGTCTTAAAAGACCCGTAATCGCAAAACCACCACTGCGTAACCTGAGAGGATCCTGGGCTAGAAATGACGAAGAAAAATGCGATCTGTTCGCAAGTCATTTAAGGAACGTCTTCACTCCTAATTCATGCACTGACGTGAGAGAATTACCGCCTGTTGTAGCAAGACGTCCTATAGAAATACGTTTCCAATTTTCAGATGTTATAGAGGCAATCGCTAACCTAAATGACAAAAAAGCTCCTGGCGTTGATAAAATAAGCAACAAAACGCTTTTAGAGCTACCCTTTACAGGTAAAAGAATTATTCTTTTTGTTTTTAATGCCATAATTCGGCTTGAACACTTTCCGCCAGTATGGAAAGTTGCCTTAGTGAAGATGATTCCCAAGCCTGGTAAAGATCCTTCGAAGGTGGAGTCTTATAGGCCTATAAGTTTGTTACCAACTTTGGCGAAACTATTCGAAAAGCTGCTTAAAAACACGCTGAATCCGATCCTGAATGACAACAACTGCATCTCAGATCACCAATTTGGTTTTAGAAGTCAACATAGAACAATCGAACAAACTCACAGACTGGTGCAGGTTATAAGAAAAGCCTTTGAGGAAAAGAAGTACTGCTCCGCGCTTTTTATCGATGTCTCTCAAGCATTCGATAAAGTATGGCACGAAGGCCTGTTAATCAAACTAAAACTCTATCTACCAGCTAATATTTCAAGCCTGCTAGAAAAATACTTAACCGGCAGACAATTTATGATCAAAGAGGGAAACCAAATAAGTTGTTCCCAACCAATAGAGGCTGGTGTACCTCAAGGGAGTATACTAGGTCCAATTTTGTACTTGCTTTACACAGCAGATATGCCAACCAACTGTTTTACGCACACGTCCACATTTGCTGATGATATTGCTTTTCTCAGTATTGATAAAGATCCTAAAGAGGCTTCGAGTCAACTGCAACAACACGTTAGCCAAGTTGAGAAATGGGCAAGGTAATGGGGAATAAAAATAAATGAACAAAAATGTACTCACATAACTTTTACCTTACGCAAAGAAATGTGCCCTCCAATCACTATTAACAACCATTTGGTGCCTCAACGATCCGAGACAAAATATCTTGGTATTCACCTGGATCGCCGCCTCACATGGAAGCCTCATATAGATGCAAAGCTGACGCAAATGAAACTTAAAGCTGCACAAATCCACTGGCTTATGGGTAGAAACTCTGTGCTTTATCTGGATTGTAAACTTCTACTATACAACTCAATTTTAAAATCAATTTGGTGCTACGGTATACAATTATGGGGCACTGCTTCCGCCTCTAACATAGAAAAAATACAACGCCGTCAAAATAAAATCCTAAGAATGATAACTGGTGCTCCATGGTATGTCAAAAACAGCAACATCCATAAGGATCTAGAAGTTCCACTTGTTAAATTCGAAATCCTGAAATATGTGGACAAGTATTTAAATAAGCTGGAAACACATCCAAACCCGCTCGCTCGAAGTATCTTGCAACATAGTGGACACTCCCGTCTAAAAAGGAGGGATACTATTGCGCTTAGATGAAGATAACTATTTATATTATGAGAACGTAAATTTTAGTCTGGCACTGGCTGGACTAACATTATTTCCTTAGTCTTAAGATTTGAAAACTTATTGTTAATTCGCTAAAGCGAAGATTCAATAATAAAAAATATGCAAAAAAAAAAAAAAAAAAAAAAAATTGCTTGATGGTGTGTCTTTCAATGGTTCAAATTCAGTTAGTCTGAAATTAATAAATGTCAAATGAAATGCAGCAAAAAACTTGACGTTGAGATGAGGTTCACACTTAACATCAGCCTTTAAAATACAACCAACTTTTAGTAAGGAGAAACAGCACGATGATCAATTGAAGACTGTAACGGATGTAACGTAACAAGTTAGAATTTAAAAGAGTTTTGACTTTAAGATCGAGTTGTGTAAGATATATCTGAGAATGGGTTTAATTTTTTGGACTTTTAGGGTTGAAAGTGCTTTAAATCGTATTTGATTCATTATTACTTAAAAAAACTAGTTTTGCTAAAAGAAAACTTTTTAATTTTTATTGCCGTTAAAAACATGCCGCTTAGGTGTTCTTAAGGGTTAAACTTTATTGTCTCTTCTAATCAACTGCCATCTTATAATATAAGATCCAATGTAAGGCTCTTGGTAACCATATTATTTAAAAGAAACTTTTTTTATTCACTCATTGCCAAATGTCTTTGGTTGTCATTTGAATTTTTTCTCTGTTCTTTCTGCTTAAAAACTTTGCAGTTGTCATTACTTTCCTACTTCCATAAATTTTCAAAAACTATAAAAAATATAACCGAAAACAATAAAGTTTTTCACATCCTAGCTTAAGACCTAGAAAAGGAAGAGTTTTTCTTAAAGTTAAAACAAGAAAACCAAACAGATCAAATCTTGTTTTAAAGACTTCTTTTCAGCTTAATTCATGAAATTAAATTATGGTTTTAACTGCAAATAGAAGAAACGCTAATAAAATTGTTGGTGGGGGGAGGGGTAAAAAATTTTAAATCTAATATTAAAATTGTAACAAAACAGTTGTATGCAACTTGTTTTCATCTCTAATTCGTAATAAAATATTCATGGTAAAACAATAGAATAAATAGAAAATAATAAAATAAAACAGAATTACGAATTAAATGACCAATTTAAATGCAGTACATTTTATTTTGCAGCATTAATATCGTTTGTAATATTTTTTGCTGCCGCATAGCAAATACGTTAACGTTTTCTTAATGTTAAACATGCAACATATTTGAATTGTTGCTACAATTGTAACTCAGTTACAGTGGCTGCTGTTTGTAACTATGTACGATTGGCAAACAAGCAACGGAAAAATTCTACAAGGAAGCAAATAAAAAACATTATGTCCTTTTAAATAAAATTTACATAAATTTACAATTTATTTTTCTAGCGCCACGTTTCACTGCTGCTTTTGCTTTTTATATGATTTTTGCTGCTCTATATGCAGCACTGATTTATGTTGGCCCTTACTCTGCAGGAGTATAAGTACATTGAAATTAAAACGCGTAAATTTTTTTGGTCGTTCTTTTATTTTTGTTTTATTTTTTTTGCCTTTACACTTCAGCCATTTAAAAGACAAGTGTTAACAATGATGTTTTGAACGTGACTCGATGCTCAAAGTCCTTGAGCAGCTACATTTACCAACACATACAGTGGGCGAAGGAAAAATAAAAAGAGTTTGTGAAAGATTGCCTTTCTACTAAATACCATGGGCATGATTTTACTTTAGTGTGCAATAAATGCAACAAACGCTTGATTTATGATAATCCGTATCATGTTGTTTTTGTTGTTGGCTTGTTAGTCTAATAGGCATAAGTGAATAATTGCATTGCCGTGCCGCAAACACTTTTCTTTTGACGCAATAATCAAATCATGTGGTAGAGATGAATATATTTTAAATTTGTTAAGTATTAATTGTTTATAAAAATTTTCAAATTTATCATGGCTAAGAGATTCGTCAAAAACTTTTTTAAATATGGCATTTTGTTAATAATTCAATATTAAGTTCTACTAATTGGTTTCTAGCTACTTTTGCAGAGAAAAAATAAAACGATTGGCTGACTTAGCAGCAGAGAACCCCAATTTGTAGAATTTACGAACAGATACGTTATTCATTTTTCAAACACCCTTATATGAAATAGTCTGGGTTTGAGAGGAAGAACATGGATAAGTATTATCACGGGAATATGATCACATAAAATTTCATCATTATATGGTTGCGAAGATCAGTATTGTGACTGTTAAAACCATACTATAGTTGTAGCAGATTTTTGGCAAAAAAAGCAATAATAATTATGATTAAACTTACCATTATATGTTTGTGGTATTATTTATTTTGGTCTTATTTGGGTATTCATTATCTGGTTTATGGGTTATTAACTATATGATGCTTTTAGAATATGGTTATCATAATCTAAGAGTAACATATGTATGGCGACCTTTAGTCCAGATTATGGTTACCTAAAATCAAAGAAATGATTACCATAAATATGTATTGGTAATTTTAAGCATAACTATGATTGCAGTTTTTTTTAACTATACAACTCGTATGGTTGCGGCAGTCACAATAATGATCTTGGTAACCATTCATTCATTCTCCCATGACCACACTTATCCAGGTTTTTTCCTGAGTGTATTTTCTTAGACTTCGGAACATCAATACACTTCACAAATTATCACAGTAACTGACTGTAAGTTATTAAGGAAGTACTCCGTAAAGTTGTTTTTAAATTAAAAAACCAATAGTTTTACATACACGTCGACATTTGCTGATGATACTGCTTTCCTTAGTGTTCATAAAGACCCTAAAGAGGCTTCGAACCAACTGCATCAACACGCAACTCAAGTTGAAAAGTGGGCAAAGCTATGTGGAATAAAAATAAATGAAAAAAAATGAACTTACGTAACTTTTACTCAACGCAAAGAAACGTGCTCCCAAATCACTATTAGCAACCATATGGTGCCTCAACGAACCGAGACAAAATATCTTGGTGTTCCCCTAGATCAACGCCTCACATGGAAGTCTCATATAGATGCGAATCTGACTCAAATGAAATTAAAACCTTCTCAAATCCACTGGCTAATTGGTAGAAACTTTGTGCTACGTCTGGATTGTAAACTTCTACTCTACAACTCGATTTTAAAACCAACTTGGTGCTACGGTATACAATTATGGGGCACTGCTTCCACCTCTAACTGGTACTCTGTGGTATGTCAAAAACAGCAATATCCACAAGGTTCTAGAAATTTCACAAGTAAAAAGCGAAATCCCAAACTATGTGGACAAGTATTTAAGCAAGCTGGAAACACATCCAAATCCACTAGCTCGAAGCATCCTGCAACATAGTGGGCACACTCGACTAAAAAGAAGGGATACTATTGCTCTTAGATGAAACTTTTAAAATTAGTTATCCTTATTGTGAGAACCTAAATTTTATGTCTGAATTTAAATAAACTATTTTGTTAATTTTAATAAATATCTTGTTGGACGGCTTTGAAATGAATATTCAGTTATTTTAAGTAGATTTCCTGTTGATTTTACATAAACAATTTTTTGAGTGTACAATGATGAAATTATTCATGATTATACTTCCGTGACCACACTCAACCATCTTTTTTCCCTGAGTGTACTTTTTTGGACCTTGGAACATTAGCAGGGCTTAGAAGACAGTGATATAACCGATTCTCTGCCACGAATCGCCTGCTTACCATTTTAAAAAGCAATGCGTGGTATAGGTTTTTATAATAACAAAAGAATCGATTCCGAATAAATTACCACGTTAAATTCTCTTTTGGCTTTTGGCAGATATTCAGGTAAGAAACCAAGCACTGACGACAGGCGAATGGAAACACAGAATACGTGATGTTACGAATACTTATTATTCCAACTGCGAAACTTGTCTCTAAACTGATATACCAAAGCACAAATGCACTTTTTCTACAACAAAAATCTGATTCAGAGGGAAAAGCAGATCAAATACCTCCTGGGACCTCTAAGTTTGTAAACACGAGTCGGAAGTGAGAATAGTTGTTGGAGGCGATATTTTCATTGCGCAAACATGAGATCGGCTTTCGTTCAGACTGGCTACGTAGTTACAGGATATTTGGCAGATGTAGTGCCTTCGTCACTGACTCGGGGCGGTTATGAGCTGTGAAAGTTCTCTACTGACGTTAAGTTTTCATAAGAAAATTTCTGCAAATACGTGACGCTCTCAAATGGAAGGCAATGAACTCTATCCTCACTCTCGCGTGGGTACACGCAATCAAAATATAAAAATAATTAAAATAATATAATAAGATAATAATAAGAAATTTTTTGCCATTGTAAATAAAACCAAAATACATATAAATCGTCCCGTGACCGTCCTGACTCGGATTCGGAGTTCTATTTTTTTAAGTTATATCTGAGCAATTCCATGTAAAACGATTCCGAAATAAAAACAACATTTTCCTATTTTTTTAAAAACTTATTGATTTCAGACCAAAGGAAATGAAAATGATTGAAATAAACCGAATACAGTTTGAGTTTTATTTTTATTTATTTGGAAAGTATTTAAAATGATCACGTACGGAACAATCGGTTGTTTTGGGTTTTGATGAAAATCTTTCAGTAGTTACATGTTCTAAGAGGATTTTATTTTAGAAAAAAATTTTGTAAAAATAGAGCATCAAAAACGAATAAGGACACCTTGGAGCAAATCAAAAAAAGTTAAGTATTCAAGTCAAAATTTTCTCAAATTAAAATTTGCAAAGTCACGCCCAACTTAAAATATTTATTATAAGCAGAAATCACAATCTTTCATTGTTAATTTATTCTTGAAGTCTTAGAAAATTACAGCCCTTTTTTAGATTTTGCATTGAATGTGTTATGAGCCAAAAGGTGACGAAATTGTTTACAACTGTCAGAACATACTCTGGAAAAATTGCAAATGATTCTCTTAGTAATTCTGCGTAATTCTCAATTTAAAAATACAATAACCTTGCTTAATTTTAAACCACTACTAAAGCAAACCCATTTCAATTTGTCTGATGGCATACATAAAATTCTTTGCTAACCAGCCTATAAGTTCATTGTCTTGTATTGTTTGATATGTTTCAATTGAAAATCATTTGTTTAATATTTTAAATAAAACAAAATAAAAAAAGGAAAATAAAAAAACAATTAATGATGTTCTTTTTATTAAGTCAGTGATACACAATGAAAGTTTGCTATAATTGTCTCAAGGTCGAAAGAGATAAAAGGTTTTTTTAATTTTTAAATGTATTTTTTTCTCTTTATTTTTTAGCTGTTGTTATTTTAGTATTAATTTTTATGTGCTGTAAGTCTTTTAACGTAAAGCTTCTTACGAAACAGGAAAAATATTTGATGGAAGTTTTTGGGACACACACATAATTTAAAATCAAACAAAAATTACGCAAAGACATTCAAAAGAATAAACTAAAATTACAACTACCTCATGTTCATATTATATTCAGGACTTAATTTTTTTAATATTTTTTTTTATATTTTTTTTATAATATTTTAATTTTTCCTTTTTACCTTAAACACAAAATGTTACGTTTACCAAGAAAAAAGGTTAATAATTAGAACCAAATTAATTGTCAAAAAAATGTTTCTCTCATTTTTTTAACTTTATTTTTTAAATATCCAGTGCAAAGAGGATGGTTTTAGAATATGCTGGTCATTTTGCTGGTAAGACGGATCATATAGCGAGTAGTGTTTTCGGATTTTAATTTTTATACCCACACCACGTCCATGGTAGGGGTGTTATGCATTTGTAAGGATGTCTGTAATGATCAAAACTAGTGGTCTATCATCCACCTTCAAATAAACCGTTCGTCTTAGAACCACTCCCTGAATCGGACTTAGCATGTCCGTCCGTCCGGCTGAGTGTCTATGTATTCTTGTGATCAAAGTACAGGTCCTAATTTTAAAGATATTTTGACCAAATTTCGCACACATAGGTTTTTTAAAACTAGCACAAAGTATTTGTTTGTGGGTATATTCGGTAAATTTTTTGACATAGACACCATATTTTTGTTGTCCTGGCAGTAGCACTTTGGATTATAATTGACTCGAATATTACTCTTGTTTGACAAAATTTTACACATACAGTCATGTGAAAATAATATGGACACATTGTAGTGTTTCTTAACAATATCAATAAAACGAATATTTTCATTAAATTTTGATTATTTTTTTTATTTTTTAATTGGCTTATATTCCTATTTTAAGAAAATAAAACAAAAAGACTAGAAACAATATAAAAAGGAAATAAAAAATGTTTTTAATAGCTTAACCTAAAAAACGTTGTGAAAAAAATAGGGACATTTACAGTTTTTACGAAAAAAAAATATATTAAATTAAATTTTTTTTAAATACTTTTTATTTTTTAATAGTGTTTTTTTAATATTTTGTTGCAAGTCCCTTACTTTGAATAACAGCCATACACCGGCCAGGCATTGAGTCAACCAACTTTTGGCACGTGGCAAGAGCAATAGCTTTCCACGCTTCTTGTATTAGTAGCCAGAGTGATTATTTATTTGTGGCTTTTTTACCCCTCAAA
>OY757188.1:17163265-17198265 GCA_963583895.1 Melanophora roralis
GGGTGGATTGACTTCTATAAGACGTGGAAATTTATCTTTTTAAAGTACCCTTCATCTGAAAAAATGTCTTTTTCTTTCCTTTTTGCTTATATTTTGAAAAAAAATTTCCAACAAATCAAAACGTTGTTTAAACGTTAATTGATTCATATCGTTTAGCGGAGATGATATAGTGAATTTTGTGACAAAATAGAATGATTTAAGTTATGCCAAATTTAAAATAAATGCTACACATGGGGGGATTTGGTAAAAAACTTAGAAATAAATTTAGAGTTTCTTAACCGGATGCCAGATTAAATTGAAATTTCTTCTGGCCAGGGAACTCAAGTTAGCGACAAATTGTGTTCTTTTTTAAATCCTTTCTCAACGACTTTAATTCCAGTGGAAGTTTCCATTTTTGGTATCGATTCTGACATACACTCATATAATTTTAATCTGAAAGAAGTCTGCTTCATATTATGTTAAAAAGTCTACAATAACAGTAAAATGGTATTAAAGCCACCACAATATGTATGTGGTGGATATTATGCTTTTACAATTGCACACGGTATTTGTAAGTGTCCCACCTAAGGTTCGGTTGGACACGCCGGCATTCTAGAAAGGGTCAGGGACGGTCGACTCCTGCGGCGGTAAGGTGTGACGGACTATATGGTAGTAAAACTTGACTTTGGGATTCTTTTCCAAGTAGAGTTTCCGGATAGTGAGGCATGGAAGGGATCAGAGAAGCTGTATGAGGGGTGTGAAGTCTTTGCTGATGGATCGAAGATGGAGGTATGCACTAGGGCTGGTGTCTATATAATGAACACGGGGGTAGGAATGTTTTACAGACTCCCGGACAACTGCACTCCTTTTCAGGCTGAAATTCTGGCGGTGAAGAAGGCCGCGGAATTGCTAGGGGAGGATGCAAATGTTAGAGGGGACGTAACAGTCTACGTTGATAGTCAGGGCGCGATTAAGATTCTAGAAGGGTATTATGTCAAGTTTAGACACATAGGCAACTGCATACGTACTCTTAGGGCGATCATATTGACAAGCAGGGTTACACTTTGTTAGGTTCCGGGTCATTGTGACGTTTCCGCCAATGAAAATGCTGATGGACTGGCAAGGACTTAGTTCACTTAGTTGTGAGCCGGTGAAGCCACCACTGAGTTTCTTTTATAGGCAGATAGGGATATAAGTAATGGCCGAGGTGGGTCCAGCCTGGAAGGACAGGGCTGATTGCAGGATTTTTAGACTTTTATGGCCCAAGCTAGACAGGATGGGCACGAACCTGCGGCGCAAGGAGAGCAGGAGGCTTTGAAGTGTATTATCCCACAGAGCACTGCGATGTAAGATAAATGACGAACCAATAGGACAAAAGTTCTTTAGATTTCTGCAGGGTATGCGGAAATGAGGAGGAGACATATACTGTAGAACATCTTGTCTTCCACCGCTCTGGGCTACAGGTCCGCCAACAGAGGTGGTTAGGAGGGCGCTTCTTAGATGTACAATGTAGATTATTTGCCTTAACTCGATAAGAACAAAAAACACGACATTTTTGTGATAGGTTTCATCAACGGGGTTAGGTGATAGGCAGATAGGTGATTCAGCGCCTAAGACTGCTGACTTCCTTGAACTTTTTTGCGGACGGCACTCTTGTTCTCTTTTCCTTTTACTTAGGAATGTTTTTTCTTAATTTTCTTCTTTTGACTCTTCTGAAGGGATTCACAGTGGACCTAAGGGCCTCCGGGTGAAGGTGGGAAGTTAGACTCGCCACTAACCTAAAACAGCCGTAAGTGTGGCTGGTATCATTGCATGTACTAATCAACCAATATAAAAAGTTTGACCGATCAAATAGCAAGTTTGATGGTAGCTGGCACTATGGTAAAGTCGTTATGTTAGAGACTGGGTTACCCCTCTTAAAAATTATTCAAAATGGTTTTGACATTTTCGCAATTATTAAAGGCTGAGTAACCAATAAAAACCTGCTACGAAAGGCTGGGTTTCTTCTTTGATAGCTGCGTTTTATTAGCAAATAGTTTGTGATTTTGAGTCAGGTGGCCCAGCTCCAAATCGTAATCTACAACAAATTCGTATAACAGCTCCTTCTGGTGATCGGGCTACCTAATCAATTCAAGCTCCCAAGGGTAGATATCAACTTTCTTTTGAGGTTGAAATACCTCTTCAGAGGCTGGTCTCCGCCCAAACGTCCTATTATGTACATAGCTTATGAGCCAGGGTGCTGCACCACCCCAGCTAATTTTTCCTTTTCTATTTTAATTGTTATTTTCCCCGTTTTTATTATTTTGTCCTTGATGAATAAAAAGTAAATAAACCACTTAAACCTAGTAAAATCGTTTCTTATTTTCGGGATACGGCTTGGTCATACGCTGAGTCTACCCCGGCTAGGAGCAAAAACGTGTCGTTTAGAAATTCTTAATTCTTTACAATAAAGGATGCCTGTAACTAAAATTATAACAAAAATGCTTTTCAAAACTCTACTTCAGCTATTTAGGGGTAAATGCGTTAGATTTTGTTTAAGCACAAATTTGGTAATTCAAAAATAAAATATAGTTAAATATTAGGAAAACATTCCATTTAATAACCTTAAAAAATTTTTTCAAATTTTATGAGAACTATGCCTTTTGCTATTCGCTTTTTAGTACATTTCTAGTTTAACGAAAATTAACTTTTAGCTTTAATTCCAAACCATGGTTATATTTCGAAAAAATTCCAATGCATGCATACACATGCACACATACATAAATATATACCATTTTCATTAAATAATATACATTTGTCTTTCTGTCATCACTTGAGTAATTTTGTGCAATTTATTTAATTTTTATTTATTTTTCGTATTCAATTTATTTACTGGTACAAAATAAATACATAAATTGCTTAAAATAAAAACAAAAAAGCAAATGCTTCTAATTCTATTATACTATGTAAATGACCCTTATTTGACAAATCTTTGTCTATACAAATAATGTCATCATTTTATCATAAACTTTCTAAAATACATTTGGGACATTGTATTTGCTTACTTGCCACAGAAACCAAGACAATTACGCAGCAGTGAAGGCAAATGACAAGACAACTGGATGACATTGTTTTTGGCCAGTTAGCGGAAATAAGATAAATGTTTTAAACTTTATCAAAAGAAACAGCTGACAATATTTTTTTTAGTTAGCAGATATTTTAATTTATTTGAAGAAATTTAAAAAAAAATAATTCTAAATTTAACAGCTTTGCTATGGTAAAGCAAATTATAAATTAAGAAATATTGTGTGCTCGTACCACAAAAAGATAAAAGATTGTTTGATAGAACTTTAATAACATATTTTTTTTTCATTTATTTTTTTACTGAATCTTTGCTTATGTGAAATAATAAGAAGTACTTAAATCTTAAAACTTAGTATAACTTATATTAGTCTGACCAGCGCTAGACTAAAATTTGAGCCCCTTAAATGAAATTAATTCATTTAAATAGTATCTCTTCTATTCGGACGAGTCTGTCCACTATGTTGCAAAAAGTTTCGAGTGAGCGAGCTTGGATGTGTTTGTGGTTTATATAAATACTACTTTCACTAGTTAAACTTGTAGATCCTTTTGGATTTTGCTGTTTTTAATATACCAAGAAGCCCCAATTATCATTTTTGATATTTTGTTTTGAAGCCGTTGAATGTTCTTTATGTTAGAGGCGGAAGCAGTGCCCCATTATTGTATACCGTAGCACCAACTTGGTTTTAAATGTGAAATGTAGAGCAGAAGTTTACAATCAGGATGTACCACAGAGCATTTAGCATTAAGCTAATGAATATGGACAGTTTTGAGTATATGTTTTGACTTCGCATCTATATGTGAGAATTCCAAGATATTTCTTTTCAGATTGTTGAGGAAATACATGGTTTTTATTAAAGATTGGAAGCACGTATCCTTGCGTATAGTGAAAGTTACGTGGGCACAATTCTGTTTATCTATTTTTAGTCCACATTAGAGGCCAGCCCAAGGCGACACTAAATAAGGCATCATCTCGAATTTTCAATTCATTTCATATACCTTACGTGTGCACACACAACAATAAGTGCTGCGTTGTATTGTTCGCCATCTCTTTTATTTCCTAAGCTTAACTTAAATGAAAAATATATTCACACTTAATCACACTTTAGTAAACAACAACGGCACGTCAATTTATCATGATCACACACTTCAATTACAATTCATCTCGAAACTTTACTGTTGACGGGATGTTCCTGGTGTGTAAGTTTTAAAAAAGGGGGTTGATTTTCAATTAATGTATGTAATGTAATGTAATTACGTATGAATTTTATATTGATTTGCCTGCTTGTGCCTATGTTTGTTTATGTATCTATTCAACATCGTGTGTAATACACACAGTTTTGTTGTTGCTGACCACACATCATCACAGTCATTTTTTTTATCGACCACACATCATGACAGCATATAAGTAACGTCAACAACAGTACATGGCACCACTATTTATTCTTATCTACACTATACTGCATCACACAAACTGTGTCAGCTACTCTACATTACAGCACTTAAATAGTTTAATCGCACAACAGCGCAAGAATTAGAAAATCATCCGGGTCTTGAATTATCTTGAAATAGGACTTGATGCAGTTCTCTGATCCCCATAGCTTTTCCCATTTCTTTACTTGGGTTACGTGGTGTTGCAGTTGGTTTAAAGTATTTTAGGGTCCTTATGAACACTGAGAAAAGCGGAACCATCAGCACATATCGACGTGAAAGTAAAATTGTTGGTCTGCATATCTGCTTTGTATAACAAGTATAGAATTTGACCTTATATACTCCCTTGAGTTACACCAGTCCTTATTGGTTAAGAACAACTTAAATGGTTTCCCTCTTGAATCATAGATTGACGACAGGTTATGTACTTTTCTCATAGGTTGAAAATATTGACTGGAAGGTTTAGCTTTAGATTGTTTCTCAGGCCTTTATGACATTATTTGTTGAAAGCTAGAGAGATCGATGAAAAGCACTTTTCTCCCTCAAAAAGTTTTATAAATTACCTGTAACAGTCGGTATGCTGGTTCCACGTTACTATGTTGACTTCAAAAGCCAAATTGGTGAATTTGAATGCAGCTGTTGTCATTCAAGAGCAGGGTCATCTTGTTTTAAAGCAGTTTCTCAAACAGTTTCGACATTGTTGATAACAAACTTATAGGCCTGCAAGACTCAACCCTTGAAGGATCTATTCCAGGCTAACTAAGGTAACATCATGTTGGCGGGAAATGTTCAAGTTTTCAGAAGCCTTTACAACATCAAGAAATTGGAAACGTATTTCTATAGGTCATCCAGCAACAATGAGGGTTCTTTATATGACTTGCAAGCAGATGGCATTTTTCTTCGTCATTTCTTGCCCAGAATCTTTTCAGATTAAACAGTGATGGTTTTGCGATAACCGGTCTTTAAAAATGTTTGGCTGGTCTCATTTGAGAGTAATTCGTCTGAAAAATCGAATCTAGACCTTCAAATTGTGCACAATCAGGGAGTATCTCCCACATATCCTATTTAGAAATTTACAGGATGGCTTATTTGATCTGGAAAGGCAAACACACAAAACTTTAAAGAAATCGCTGGAAAATGTGTGTGCCTCCCATAAGTCCTTTTAAATATAACATTGTTAGGATTCATAAAAAAAAGTAATATTTTAGCTAAATAAGAGGATATGGGTTTCTTTCCAAACTTCATATACTTAAATACCAGAAACAAATCTTTTATATTTGCATATCACAAAAGGCTAGAGAAAAATTTTTTCTACAAAAGACAATAGTGTTCTATTGCGTACTTTATTCAAATGTTGTCGGCACCTTACTTAACCCGTAACGACAAGTATTATAATTTCTATCGTTGTGGAATAAACACTGGCCTTCATATGACAATACATTTCTGCCAAAAATAAACTTGAAATAGTGTCAGTAAAAATTTAAAAGGACAGTATACTCAAATTTGCTTTTATCACAATAAACTACACAATTTTCAAACAAATGATTTCATTAATAAAATTTTTCAACAAAAAAAGTAAAAACCGAAAAAAGAACAAAAAAACAAGAACTTGATTTGTAGTTTGTTGAATAACTTTTTCAATTAAATGACAAATTACAAAAAAACAAGAGAAAAAATGATTAAATTTAAAATTATACACTTATGTGTGGTAAAATGTCATGTCGATTGTCAAACCACACAATGCTTTTGCACTTCAAGCATAACTACACACTTTTAACAAATTTTACAAATAACAACAAAAACTTAAAAAAAACATGCAAGAGCAACAATTTCAACAGAAAAATAATAAAAAAAAACAAAAACAACTACAACAAATTGTACATAAACACCAGCAATGCATTCATTAATGATTATTTTGTGATGCCAAAAGCCAACTCAAAACTCCACCTTAAAATCCTTCAACTCGCACTTACATGCCCATGGACAAATGCAACAAAATTCAATTAAATGTTCATGAAAACAGAAAACAAAATTAAGTTAAAAAAAACTTACACATACTCATACATGCATAACTACATCCATACATACATACATATGTATGTTCAGTAATTTACTTAAACAACGTTTACTCACACACAAACATACCCACAAATGAAAGCTCAACGCAAAAAAAAGAAGAAAATAAAAACATTTAGGATGCATTTAAAAATTTATCCTTTTCATGTAATTATGATGGTAAATGAACACATTCATCCATACCCATTCATTTACCCATACTTACAACAACATTATGTTTATGGTCAAAAAGCTTGAATCCTTTAAAGCTTAAAAACTGACATGTGTAATGGTAGAGAATTTAAAAGTAAAGAAATTTATTCCTCTTGAAATATTTAATCTCTTAATTGTTTTTCAAAACCGGACAAAAATGACTGACATTTTTTAAAGACGAAAACTCTTTCAATTAAATTTGAAAAATCTGATGTCATGACTTATTTGGGACTTCTTATAAATTAAGAAAACATTGCAATAAAACCAGTAAAAAAATTGCAGGCATTAAATTTAGAACATTTGGAAAATTTTTTTGGGTGGGGAAAAGACAAAGGGAGAGAGAAAGAGGGATATAACTATTTAAAGAAGACTTTTTAAAACAAAAAACTACATCCTCAGCTTTAAAACGCTTGTTTCCTGTACCAAAAAGATTCGCCACGTCTAGTTTTATCAAAATAGCTTTAAAAATTAGACCTGTGTATGGGTACGTCGGTACATGGATCCTAAGCAAGACGAACATACATTTCTAAGCGTGATTCTGAATCAATTGATATAGTTGAAAATGAGTCTTAGCTTTTTATATTTAGGTTTTAGAAGCATCTACACGAGGACCTAATAAACCTACCTGCTATGTGCCATAGTTTTAAAAATGCTGGATTTGCAACAAATGGTTTGTGTCTTTACTAATTTATGAATGTATTGAAATTTGATGGGTAGTCATCAAATCTTTTAAAATTAAAAAAGTTAACTACAGTATTATCTTGTGTTGAAATATTTTTGTAAGTTATAATGAGCCGCCACTTGCCAACCTTTTTTAGTTGGTAATCCTTTTGTAGTGCAGTTACTGCACATCCATTTTTAACCAAAGCATGTTCTAGAGGAACATTACGGTATTTGTTAGTAAACTAAATGGAATTGATAAATTATTTTATAACCTAGTTATGTCGTCGGTTTATTCTATGCCCATATACTCCATTACCAAATATTAGTACAATAGATTTGTCAATCTTGAAGCGAGATCCTTCATAGCTTCTAGAGACTATAACACTAAGCCCACGTACTAGTGCTCCCGCCGTATTAGTCCCAGAGGTCGTGTCTTACATGATTTCCTGTCTGAGAGCCCAAAGAGATTGGCAAAATCAAAAATCGCCCCAACTAAAAATTAAGCTAAAAGAATCTACTAAAAAAGACTGGCTGGAGGTTCACAGAACGGTATCGTTTAGGGATCAGTACGAAGTTCTAGACGTAACTCCTCAGACAAACTATTCTCAAAGAAAAACAGCCAGACATCTTAAAAGACCCGTTATCGCAAAACCACCACTGTGTAATCTGATAAAATACTGGGTAAGAAATAACAAGGAAAAATTTTATCTGACGTAAGGGAACTACCGACTGTTGTTGATAGACGTCCTATACAAATACGTTTCCGGTTTTCAGATGTAAAAACTGTCGCAAACTTAACTAAAAAGAAGCTTTTAGGGTTAATAAAAAAAAACAACAAAATTCTTAAAGAGCTTCTTTTTACTTTTTTTATTTTTTTGTTTTTTTAACATGATAATTTGGCTTCAAGATTTCCCGCCAATATGTAAAGTTGCCTTAGTGAAGATGATTCCTTAGCCTGGTAAATATCCTTCGAAGGTCAGGTTCTATAGGCCTATAAGTTTGCTACCAACTATTTCAGAGTTGTTCGAAAAACTGCTTAAAAATAAGCTGACTTCAATTCTGAATGAAAACAACTGAATTATAAATCACCAATTTGACTTTAGAAGTCAACATATTAAAATCGAATAAGCTTACAGGCTAGTACGCTATACTTTTTATCGATGTGTCTTAAGCTTTCGACATATTTATGGAGTATTAAAAAAAGGGATAAAAAACCCATATTTATTTTACTTTACGCAAAAAAATTTGTGGTTTATTTTTTCTGCGTATTGTTATGAAAGCTATTTTGCTTAAGATTTATTTTGCTTTAACAATGCTGTAAAAATATATTAATTCAAGTTATAATAATTAATGTACAAATTAAAATATTATTCCCACAAACATACATCAATGCAAGTAATTAACTTTTAAATTAAAGCTGATCTACAAAATTATTGATTTCATTCTCTGTTTTTACAAAAAGTAGCTGTCAACCACTAAAACCACGTTCGCTTCATTTCAATTAGCTACAACCATATGGTATATCCATATGTGGAAAAGCTTTGTGTTGATAAATTAAATTATGCAAAAGTTAAGCGCAGTAACTATAATTAAAGCTAAATGATTGATATTATAATTATCGTACTGAATTATTTATTGAATTTTATTTTGCCTGACTTAAACTATTTTTTTTTTCTTTTTAAAAATATCTGGCTTTTAAAGAGTTACTATTAGTAACGTATTTCGTAGAAGTAAAAAAAAATATTAAGTATAAAAATGACAAAATTTTCAAAGGGAAATAGTAAAGTAATACATTAGTTTTGTCACTCAATGTTTTAACGTTTTTACGAAAGAGAAAAATCCAAGATAAAAGAGGATGTCTGGGGGCAAATTTTTATATTCAAACTTAAAAAAACATAATAATTGTCACAAAGTTTTATTAAGAGCATTGAACGATAGAACGGAAATGCGGATTGAATTTTTTAGGAGCATGTCATCCAGATATCTTCCGTTGAGTTGAACCCTATGTTCAAAACGGAGGCTTGTGTTCTGTGCTACACGCTGCAGTAAACCTGGTTCAATTGAGATGATTTTTTGACGAATGTTTTCCTTTAAAGACACAAGAGATTAAGGATTGGCATAATAAGCCCTCTGTTTGAGGTAACCCCATTAAAAAAATTCATGGGAGTTAGATCGGGTGGCCTCAGTGGCTATGGGATGTTCCCAAGTGACTGAATAGTTGTTGGGGGAAATTTTCATGAAGCAAATTTATCAAAGCTCTGGCAGTGTGTGCACTGCCTCATACTGTTGAAATCAAGTGTGTAAAGAGTAAAAAGGATGAGCTCCCAGGTTTGGCAAAAAAATTCCGTAATCAAGCATCGGTAATTTGCACAGTTGACATTAGTCGCCATTTCTCGTGAGTTTCCGAAAAAAATAGTCCAATTTTTAATGCGTGGATAAGACGCACCAAAGAGTTACGTTGGGGCAAAATAATGTATTTTGATCTTTAAAACGAGGGTTGTGGGTTCTTAAAGACCAATAACGGCAGTCTTGCTTGTTCACATGGCTGATTAAGTTAAAATGAGTCTCGTCACTCCAAAAAAAAAATAGATTTAGAATGAGAAAATGTTCTCAGATCATTTCACAAACATTTTTTCATAAATCAAAGTTATTTTTTTTCTAAGTTAATATTCTTGAATTAATTGAATTTAAAAAGAATGGAGCTTCAGATGTTTTTTAATTTCATGAACAATCTTTTTTGGAAGTCACAGTGAGGCTGCACCTTTCTTTATTAAAAGTAGCGGATTTTTACGTAAATTGCTTTCAGCCAGTTCAATGTTTTCGTTGGTTCTTTAAAATCGAATAGGCCCTGGCTGAGGGCATTCATAAGTGCAGCAGTTGCCCGAAATCTCTCCACCCACGAACGAATTAAATACGCTCGGTGAATTACGTTTTTGCTGAATACCGAACTTTGAATAAAATTGTCGAGGAGCAATTACATAAAAATCGTTTCTCTTAAAAATTGTCTCCGCAGCGGAACGCAATGTTCACTTAACCACTGCAACATCGTGACTGGCAAGTCCGCACAATTGATAATTCTAGCGGCGCCATCCTCCCTCCGCACCCTTTACTACTTTTAGAAATAATCGTATTTAAAAATATATATCTGCCACCAGACACCCTGTATTATAATTCACTCACTCATTAATCAATGTTAACCTTAAATTTTCATTAACTATTTAAGTTTACTACAATTTCGTCTTTTAAAATTTATACTTATTTCATGACTTATTCACATTCATTTTTTTAAATTTCATATTTTCCAAACAAAAAAAAAGAACATAAAAATATAAAAGTTTATGCGATTTAAATACTTTTAATATGTTTCCCCCTACATGAATTTTTAATTCATAAGTTAACTTGAAAATATTTCCCGCGTACAGAACATAAAAATTTTAATGCAACAGAATAACAAAGTTTGCTGGAGAAAAAAATTGTAGTCAACCATAAATATATTAAATGCAACTAAACATAAATAGCAAAAGCCAAAAACGAAAACAAAAATATAAATAAAAATAAAATGCAACTTGCGCATTTTATGTCTAATTTATGAGTAGAACGCAAGTAGCTTGTTTATGACTTGTTTAAGCACAAACAGCTTGCAGCACTAATGTTAAGCTCCATAATATTCAAAGGCAAATTGTAAATGACCTGCTTTTGTTATGAAAAGTCATGCAGGAAAGTTGCAATAAACTAAAATAAAAATGAAATTATGCACATGAATACAAAATATTTAAAAGAGATGAATTAAAAGAGAAACAAATAAAAATTTCACGTAGTAAATTTATGAAGAGCCGCTGGTCGTAAACTCTAATGTATGGTTAAATCCATAGTGGCGGCTGACGTCATTTAGGTCGATTTTAAGTAACAATTCAAAACTTATACATTTGTTATAATTTATATCTCGAGGATGCCTACCGAGAGTTGTCGCAAAATTACTGTAATTTATATTGCCCTAGGATTTAAGCTTAAAAGTATTTGACTTCAATATTATATTATCTTCTATCTATATAGAAAGTATAAATAAAATAGCAAGTGTTTTACTTGGGAATAGAGAATCTATTTTACTGTTTTTGTTTTTGTTCAGAAAATTTAAAAATTCAAAAAAAATATATATTTTGTTTTCAAAAAATTAATATATTATTTTGAAATTGATTACAATTTATGTCTTAAATACAACTGGGACGAACAACGAATTTTTCATTGTGATTATTTGTCTTAAAAAATAAAACACATTAGTGTATACGAAAATGCACACACACAGTTCGTCGACTAAAATCCGTCATGCGTAACGAACTCTGTTGATGGTTTTTTAATTGAGTATAGATTTTTGCTTTAAAAATAAATAATGAAGTACAAATGTTACTAAGGGTTACTAACATCTTAACTATTTTACATATTTTCTTAGCCTTCAATTAGAACTAACAAATGGCTTATGCATTTGCCAATGTAATGTAAATATTTGGTTTATTTTAAATTTCTTACGCCGAAAAATTATTAATAATTTGGCAATGAGTGACCATTTTTTTTTTTTTAAATATTTGTTTTTTATTAAACATGTTACTTTATACTTTAAGAATTATTTTCACTTTTTATTTGTTGCATATAGGTTACTTAAAGATTTTTTTTTATATTTATATTTTTAAATATTATTTTTTAATTCTAATTTTTATCCACTTGTGCTTCTTTTTTAAGAAATGTGGTCACTTTAACAGCTGCTACGTGGTACTTTGTAAGTGTTGACGAATTCACCCAACGAATTTCAACAGACAAATTGATCATGTTAGCGAAATTTGTCGTTCGTCCCAGTTGTGCTTAGAGCATTACTTATTTTACTTATAGTGGTTTAAGTAGGTTAGGTTTGTCTTAATATAGTTAATTATTTTTTTTACCAAATCATCAGTAGACTATAGCACGATTCTTGAAAAACGTTATAAATATTTTTTGCCTTTATATTTTAACATCAATTAACTAATTGAGAATTATAATAAACAAACCAAAACTTTCAAGAGTTCTTTTTCAAAGTCAGCAAACAAATTTTTGTTATTCTGCTGATTCAGATTTTCCTTTTTACATTATGCCTCCGGATAAAAAAATTTACCTTAAAATCATGTTAGTTTCCAAGGGATCATAGCCAAATTCTTTTATCGCACAAAAAATAGATATTTATAATAAACTTTCCTAAATCTGCATATATTTTTTGCAGATGTTGGAATTACGTAAAATCAACACTTTGTATTTTGGATATGAAATGTCTGGTTTAGCCGTTTCTAATTTACTTATTTGATGGTTTTTAAATTGAGTATAGATTTTTGCTTTAAAAATAAATAATGAAGTACAAATGTTACTAAGGGTTACTAAAATCTTAACTTTTAAACATATTTTCTTAGCCTTAAATAAGAACTAACAAATGGCTTATGCATTTGTCAATGTAATGTAAATATTTGATTCTAAGAAGGGGAACAGTTTACAAAAGGCACCAATATGGCAACACTACTATCAAGAGGTGTGCTTATGGCAGTAAAGGAGTGTTAATTGCACAACAAACATCCCAAGTTCATTCTGTAGATTTTTTTAGAAATTTTTCAATCGACTTTTCCACTACCAGTTTCCAGTTTTTCTTGTTTTTATAAAGACCAGCAATGTGACACATGCACTCAAGTCTTAAAGTTTATTAATTGATTTACTTAATTTTCAAATTTTCAAAAATTCAAAATTTTCGCACAAATAATTAATTAAGCTACAAAAGAAACTTTTTTTGAAAACAAGATATAAATAAGTAGTTTTACTATAAAGAAATTAATTGCAAAAAAACCTCAGGTGATATCTTAAATAAACAGGAACATTGAAATTACTTAATAAAAAAATTTTAGTACAAAATACAATGTTAAATTAGCTGACATGGATAAAAGCATTTGAATTTTGTAAGAACGCAAGCATGAATTTATTCATCATATCTCAAAACTCTAGTAGGACTAAGATACTATTTTTTTGTAACAGTTAAGAACGGTAGACTTTATCTTTTTTATTTAATATTCAATGGCTAATATTAGAAAAATATTTTCCATGGTGTTTGGGTGTCTGTAAGTTGGAGGGCACTTGAAAATGGATTTCAGCAGGCGATAATATTCGTTAATTTTATCAGCATAAGAATTAGCGCAACGACAAAAGTGGCCATGTAAGTGCATACATATTTGGGGCAATTTTTTCCATTTGAATGACAACAATTGTGAACGAGAATAACCCTTTTTATGCGAAGCTTAGGATAAACAGAAATAAACTATGCATTTTTCAAAACCTTAAAAATTTTTAAAATACAATTCAGTTGTACAATTTCAGTTGAATATATTTTTTATTTTTTACATTTAAAACTTTACTAAATATTTTAAAATCCACTAACATTGAAAGCAAAAAAAAACTGTTTTAAATTTTTCTCCCTTTTTGATCGATATATTTGTGGTAAACTAAAACAACTTTTACAAACTAAATACGAAATTCTAAGAACTTTAAAAAAAAACGTTTCCTTTTCCTTGTCGCACTACATACCCCCAAACACAAAAATATCTTTGTATATAAATAATTTCTATAAGTTTATTATTGCAACTCAATAAAACCGCAAGTAAAAAATTTATAGTGGATCAAGACTAAATATATTGCACTCTAAGCCACAACTAATTTTGTTTACTCGGAATGGGGAATGCTGCTACCGAAAAAAATAACTTTTGATAGGACTAAGCACAAGGTAACCGAGGGCGGAAGCAATTTGAATTCAATTATTTTCAAAGCTTCATAAATAACTTTAATACAGGGTGTCTGGTGGGAAATTTATATTTTTTAATGCATTTATTTTAAAAATAATAAAACGGTGTGGAGGGCGGGTGGTGCCCTTGGAGTTATCGATTGCGCATAATTGTAAGTCACGATGTCGCAGTGGTCGAGTGAGCATTACTTGTTCGCTGCAGAGACATTTTTTTAGAGTAATGGCTCTTACGTAATTGCTCGTCGACAATTTTGTTTACAGTTCAGTATTTGGCGAGTACGTGATGGACTGATTGTAAATTTAATTCGTTCGTGGGTGCAGAGGTACCGCTCAACTCTTTGGCTATAGGTATCCCACGGCCAGGGTCCAGTCGATTTTCAAGGTTTCCCAAAAACATTGAACTAGTTAAACGCAGTTAACGTAAAAATCTGTGAAACGGAAAACAGCAGCCTCACTGGCTTTTAAGAGTGATTTTTTATTAAAGAAACTAAGCTTCCCCTTTTTAAAATTCAAATTGTTCAAAAACTAAAAGAAAATAGCTTTGATATACGCAAAAATTTTTGTGAAATAATTTGAAGCGTTTTCGCACTGTAAGTGTAATTTTTTAAAGCGACGAGCTTAATTTTCACTTAAACGGATACTTCAACAAGCAAACCCTCCGCTACTGGTCTCCAAGAACCCGCCACCCTCGATTGAAACATCAACAACCATTGCATTGCCCCAATGTAACTGTCTGGCGTGCCTTATGCACGCATGAGGTAATGAGGTCATTTTGTTCTAAAATTCTCCAGACCAGACGACGAATGCCAACGGTGAAAATTATTGACGAATGATAACGGAATTCTTTTTCCAAACCTGCGAGCTCATCCATTGTCCTCTTCATAGACGTAGTTTTAACATAAAGGGGCAACTTCACACACAGCCAGAGCTTTCTTCGGAAAAATTTCCCCTGAAAACTGATCAGTCGCTTTGGGGCATCCCATGGCCACCGAGGTCACCCTATATAACTCCTATTGACTTTTGTTATGGGGCTACCTCAAAAAGAGTGTTTATAATGACAATTCCCAAACTCTTCTGGTTTTAAGGGAAAATATTTTTCGAGAAATACGCCCAATTAGATACTGCAGCGGGTTACGGAGACCAAGGTTCCGTAGGAAATTTATAGCCGAAGCAGTTGCGCGGGATCTCTGTACCCGCAAACAAATAAACCTTTTGCTCGGCCCATCACGTACTTGCCGAATACCGAACTTTAAACAAAATTACGTAAGACTCTTTACTTTCCACAGCGAAACCGCGATGCTCACTCGACCACTTTGAATCGTGACTTACCAATCAGCACAATTGTTAACTCTAACGTCGCCATTCTACCTACACACCGTTCATTTTCTTTTGAAATAAACATATTTTAAAATATTAATTTGCTACTAGACATCGTTCATTATATCTTTTTCAGACTCTTTTTCCCACCAAAGATTAATGCTTATAACCTAGCAAGAGTCGACGTGTGGGAGGTTAGTCAATCTTATGAATTCCCTGAAGAATCGCCTTGTTTGATGTCATGATAAAGTATAGTTACTGACCTTTAAAACAAATTTCCCCAACCTTTTAAGCTAAAAAGCAATTTTTTACGTAACACCAAAAAATCAAGTGATAGGAACCCTTTCAGGTAGGGTGCTTGAAATTCGTCAAATTCAAATGTTTCATTTAAACTCATAAAGTCTACATAAGTTTTTAATCATCAGAGTAAAAAACTTGCTTAAATATTTTTGCAAACTTTAACTTTAAAGTTTCGTTGCTTTTTATTAACAGAAAAAAATAAACTTAACGAACTGAAATTTGTAAAACATTTTCACAACAAACTTTAATGGCATTTAAAAAAATCAACAAAAAAAAATAACCACAAAACTGGTCATTGAATTTATCAACAACTTATGACGCAAATTTATTTTTTTAACGGCAATATTTCTTATCAATTAATGAAATCTATAGAAGCAATTTATAATTTGATATTTTTAAATGCATTTTACATACAACAACTTGTATTTAATGATTTAAGATAAAATTACCAATAAAGAGTCAATATGAAATTTAAGAAGCAATTTAAAAACGTATTTATATTTCATATTTAAATTTGCATGACATTAAGAAAAATTTAAAATTCTAATAAATTTTTGTAAAAATCTCGGCCCTATGTTCAATGTAGAAGATAATGGAATATGAAATTTTTTAAAGTATTAATGAAGTCATTAAAATTTTATAAGAAAATGGTTATTGCTATGATAACAAATAAATTTACGTGACCATTTAAAGAACGAAATATTACGCTTTTAATCTTAAAATAAATTTCCTTATTTTAATTGAAATCGTGTTTGAATTATCGCTAAAAAAAATATGACTCTTAGTTTTATAAAGTAAAATAAGTTTGCTTTAAAGCACTTGACTCTATTGCAGTATAAGTTAAGGAATATTTTGTGCAGACCTTAAGTGTATGCATATGCGGCTTTACTTAGAGGAGGAAATTAACTGATTAGCAATGCGTTATGTACTGGGGTTACCCAGCTTTTCTCGTCAACTCATTTATTTCCAAACAGTTAAAGAAATCTATCGTTCTCTGTAAGAATCCTTAAATGATAAAAGGCATCACAGAGTAGAGCGGAGGGCTAGAGTCCAATGGCACTGACGCTTTTTCTTATTAAGACCTTGAAAGACTAGTCGATGTCAACCAAAGGTCGATACATGTCTTCAATTAGACTTTAAATGCGCTAACATTTATGGCAGATCAATAAAAACGGCTCGACTTGTTAAATAACGTGTACGTGTTTGTTCTCTCTAGACTTAGAAAGTACTTTTAGTAACTTAAACCCATTATCCACCATCATGTCCCTATGTCAGTTGAGGGCTGACATTCCTTTAGGGGTGTTCATGTTCAATCTTCTAGAATATAGAATAACAAAGCCCAAGGAAGTTTGGGCTGATGTCAAGAGATCAATGACCAGAAAAACCCCTAAGGGGTTCTATCACAATTACTTTGGAGCATGACTCTCAAAACTTTGCTTAGAAATATTGATTTAATTAGACTAAAAACCATAACAACTGCAAGTGGCTTTGGAGTAGCGAAACCTGAAGTCAATCTGTATAATATCTCTTGATAATACGTAACTGGTTTTTTCCATTCTGTAAGTGGATTCAAGTCTTGTTTAGGAACAGATACAAAATTCTTTCTTTAGACTCTCAATCACTTAACAAAGTTGTATCTAGAGCTATTTTTGATAGTGAGCTGTCTTTCAAACTTAACTCCGGCCTCCCAGTGGCAGTATTTGTGTGTAAGCGAGCCATTGATAAGATCTGAGCCTTTTCTATGGAGCTATAGTTTGACGGAAGGCCAAGAACTTTTCCGCGAAAACTATCCATGTTGAGAGGAAGAGTGACAATTCTAACAGCAGGATTAATGGGATTAACTCCAGGTGGCACCAAACCTGGCCTATTTGGTGACACTTAACTGGCACCCAGCGGTTTCCCTTGCAAGTTATCTGGCACTGGATTTTGCGTTAAAATCTGTGCTATGGGCATGTGAAGACAGAGGACATACGGTAACGCAAGTTTGACTAGAACTCTCTGTCTTATTTCCGTTCTTTTTCTATTAGAAATCATCTCTCGTTATTTGAGCGGAAACGATGGAAAGTATCACTTCTTTAAGACTACTAGACCTTAAGAAAATGCTGCACGGTCTAAGGAAAAAATTTTTGTTTTTGAAGGCAAATTCATTGTATAAACAGGAGTTAGGATTTCATCTAAACTTTCTTATGAATGCAGTGTACAACAGACTTAACTGTCAAAAATTGGTAAAGAGAATAACTGACTAAATAACTGCAGAATAGTTAGCAGAAATATAATGCTGTTTACTGAAAGCCGAGCCAACATACACCATTACTTTTCACAAATTCCAGAAATCCTTAAACCAGATGGCAATGCGTTTAAAAGCACTCCAATAGGACTGCAGCTTGCACAGGACCAATGTATATAACTTTGTTACTGACACACTAAATATGGATGGTGCGACATCGGAAAATGGGACAACAAAATACTTCTGTGAAATTCCTCTTTCTTCCTGCGAACTTCGCGCAGATATACAAGTTGGGCAAAAAGAAATCACTCTATTTGAAGATGCTAATGTCGGCCAATTTTAAATCTGTTTTGGCATTTGTGAACTAGACAGATGTAGAATACAAATCAACAAGCGATACACTCCCCAAGAACGCGAAATAAAAGTGCATATTATTTTGCGTAACAATTCGTTTGTTGTATTGGCGCAGAGGGAACTACGTCGCCGATTCTCCGGTCGTCCGGCACCAACTGCGTAAACTCTGCGACGCTTGGTCACTAACTTTGAAGACAGTACCTATCCTGCAGAGAATATCGCCGCTGAGGACGAGGATATCGAGCTGTCGCCAGAAACATCGACTAGACGCTGGGCCTCGCAATAAGCCATTAGCTAGTCGTCCCTAAGGCGAATTTTGTTCAAATACCTGCGCATGTATCCGTACAAAGTGCCTGTCGGCTGCTTAAAGCATCGCAAACAACATCGGATGACTCCTTTTGGCTCACCTTGTATATGATGGTAGAATAACCAAAACCAGTTGATCTAAGCCGCTGGGATAACCTGGCTGAGGCTAGAACGTGGCACACCAAATATCTCTTCTACAAATACTACTTCTACTACAAATACCTGTCTATTAGTCACCATGTCAATAGTTTAAGACTGCTTTTAACAACTTCTACAGAAGGTGTCAACATACGAAGAAGATTTAAAGTATTCAGCGCCCGTTTCAAATGATCCTTTATTTCCAACAAAAAAAATTATTAAATTTCTTTTAATTACTTTCTGTCTCTTTTCCTCTTTCTTTAATCTCCTTCATTCACTTTTATCATAAGCGGCCTAAGAAAACCCACCAAATCTGGCTGCACCTCATTCCTTAATAATTTCCGCAGAAGCCTGCCCCATTTAGCCTTACTTCAAACCACCATATTATTACAGCAATAATAATAGACTTAAGTAAACTAATTAATGTAAACAGTTAAATAATTTGTTAAGAAAACTAAATCTTCCTTTACAACTAAATTTTATTTAAATTAAAAAAGCAGTATTGTATAACCTTCAAACGACTATACTTCTGTCTTATAAACATTCTGTGACCAGCTACAAATGCTCGTAATAACTTTAAGTGTCTTTTAACAAAAATACTAAAAATAAAAGAAAATTGAATAAAACAAAAGAAACCACAAGCTATTGATAAAAATGTGTATTTGTAGTTACAGACAAACAAACGTATTTTCTAAATAAAGAAAAATAGAACTGAAGCGAATTGAATGTAAAAGGAATTTTATGTCTTTATTTATTGTATAAAGTTTACTTGACTTATTGTTAAGTTAAGCCAAATATACAAATACCAAATAACAAAAACACTTGTATAAAGATAAAATACCAGGACACTGATACACAAATTATGTATTCGTCTATTTATGGTTATAAAGAACTACTTGAAATTGTATTGAAGTGTTTTAGCCTTGAGCGTTTAACTTACATAAGTAACTTTTATCTCATGCTGTGCTGTTGTTATTGCATATTTATTTATATATAAATGTTTATTCCTTTTACATTTTGTTTTTATTTAGTGATCAGGGCTTTCAACGTCTTATGTTAGCTTTGTTCCAGCCACAACCCCCGTAAAGTAAAGTATGTCAAAGCAAAAGATATGCCGTATTTCAAAGTTAAAGTTTAATAACAAATATTCGCTGTTTTTCTCTTTTATTGAAATGTCCTCCTTACAATTATAGTTCTTAAAAAAAATTTAAGACGTTATTTTGATAAGCACGAAACAGAAATTTCTTTTACAAAAACGGTTCTTAAATTTTGGGGTTTTACAGAAAATACGGACGGACTTTAAATTATATTTTAGACTTATATAAAATTTATGCCCACGCCCACAAAAATATTCTAATCCCCACCGTTCGTCCGACTGGTTGGCCATGTACTCTGTACATGTCTTGTGACAGACTTATATTTTCAAACTTAATTAAAAAATTTAAAAATTGACACAAAGTTTAAAACGGAGCACTGAACGTTGAACAGAAATGAAATTTTTATGTTTTTAAGAGTACAGTATCCAGATGTCTTTAAACAGAATTAACACACTGTTTAAAGCCTTGTGTTCTGCGCCACAGGCTGCAGTAAACTTGGTACATTAAAGCAGGTTTCTCGACGAATATTTTCTTTGTAAATATTTTCAGGAGGTTAAGGACTTATTATTATTATTCCTCTCTTTGAGGTTTCCCTATAAAAAAATCCACGTGAGTTAGATCGGGCGACCGTGGTGGACATTTGTTATCCCCAAAACGACTTATCAGTTTTTGGGGGAAATTTTTTTCAAAGCAGATTCAGCAAAGCACTGGCTGTGTTCTGTTGAAACCAAGTGTGTATATAGTACGACAGACGAGCTCGTAGGTTTGGCAAAATGAAACTTTACGTGAAATTCGTCGCCTGGCATCGAGAATTCTCAAAAAATCGTCCAATTATCTCTTGCGTAGATAAGATACACCAAACAGTTACGCTGGGGCAATGCAATGGCTTTTAATGTTTAAATTGAGGGTTGCGGCTTTTTGGAGACCATTAAATCACAGTCACTTTCTTTCAGTTCTTGATCGATTTTAATTTTAAGAGGATGGAACTTCAGATTGTTTTTTTTGTATTGAAAGTACCGATTTTTAACGTTATTTGCTTTCAACGAGTTTAATGTTTTCGGGGGTCCTTGAAAATCTATTTTCCCCTAGCCAGAGACATTCATAGCCGAAGGAGTTGAGCGAAAACTCTGCACCCACCAACGAATTAAATTTACAATCGGTTCATCACGTCTTCGCCGAATAACGAACTTTGAATAAATTTGTCGACAAGCAATTACGTAAGAATCATTACTCTTAAAAACATTGTCCACAGCGAAGGCGCGAACATCACTCGACCACTGCAACATCGTGGCTGACAAATCCGTACAATGGATAGTTCCAATGTAGCCACCCTCCCTCCGCACCGTTTATTACTTTTGGAAATAATCGTATTTAAAAATATAAATTTTCAGCCAGACACCCTGTATTCTTGTAAACACGCTACGGATCATAGTTTTGCAGAAGTTTTAATGTTTAAATAAAACGCATTAAGCGTTTGGTCTTGGCTGATAATTGGTCAACTTTTTTCAAGAAGCCTCAATACAAATGTTCTCCGGTAGTAAGCATTTTGGGCTTTAATTGACTAGAATTCTGCTCTCATTTTATAACATTTTGCATATGGGCCCATAATTTTGTCTTCAACTAGTGTATTGAACACAATTACGGCCGATCCATTTTTTGATATACTCCGCACACAAATTTGTTGTAGGCTTTTTAGCCTATAACTGTTTAACTTGTATTTAATTCGTTTTTTAAAAAATAGCTTTAGTAGTTGAATAGTTTTTTTAAAGAACTTTTTTCTGAAGGTTTCCTCAACTCAATTGTAAACATTTTTAGCGTAAAGTGTTTTAAATGTCGTTTCCCTCTTTTTTACTTGGAATTTGTATCCTTTTTTTAGTTTTTATTTAAGGTTTTCATTGAACAGATTTTTTTAAGGTACGAACGACTGATGTCATAAGTCCTTAATTTTTTAAGCAACTTCTAAAGTAGTCCTCCCACAAAAGTTTTCCTTATAAACTACTTCTTTACTTTTACTTAATTTTTCAGTGCAAATAGGCATAAAAATGTACCACTGTGGTTTTAAACTCAAAATATTTGGTTAAATATAAATAAATTTGTATATTTGCAATGTTTAATTTATAAAGCTGGCCACACCAATAGATCGATTTTCTTAAAATTTTTACTAGTTAATAATCCAACTCTAAAAGGAAAAATATTATATTTTTTGCAATTTATTCAAATAATTATCGTTTAGATAAAATGCGCAGATCTTAAAATAATGATAATAATAGTTTGTCTTTTGCTGCTTGTTTTACCTCTAAAAAATATAAATTAAATTCAAGCCCTAGGGGGCCAATAGACAAAATAAGTACTCTCTCTCTCTATAAGTGCGACATGCAGCATAGAAAGTATTGTATTCTACTGAGAAACTTAACAGGCATCTCTCTGATACTTTTTTAAAATGTTGGATTATAAGAGTTTAAAAAAATTAAATTGTTTGTACCTTTTATGTAATTTTTGTAACTTTTAAGCCAATAAGGGTAATAACAGTTATAAAACTGCATGCGATAAGTCCTTAAAAAAAATACGATCACGTTTTTGGTACTTTTTAGAATTTTTGTCCCTTAAACTTACTTAACTACAGAAAAAGGAAAAATCTGTAGCTTACTATCTTTCAAACTATACTCGGTTAACACAAAATTTAAAAAACATTGTGCTCTACTAAAAGAGACTAGCATGATAAAATATATATATTATTTGCTCCTTTTTAGATACTCCTACCCTAAAACGAAAAACAGAGTTCCAACAGCAATAGCTATAAATAATTATGAATGCATTATCGGTGTTTTTTCTAAGTTCAAATGTTCAAGAATCATTTTTTTTATGTCCTTGAATAGAAACATTTTTGTTTTTTTTTTTGCCGTGAATTATGCCGAGGTAAGTTTATTATAATTCCTTTTAACAGTTAAAAAAATAAACTGCTGATGAAGTTTAAAAAAGTACCAGGATTTTATTGTAGTTTTTTTACAGTTGTAGAAAAAATTATAAAAAAAATAATAAAATTTTGGCGTATTTTAACATATTTTTCTAAGCGTTTAGCGAATTATGCAGTAACAGTACCTCTTAACATATAAAGAATAAATTTTTCGATTAACACCACTGTAAGTAATTTATATTTAAATAGGAATTTTGTTTTCTTATTGTTGTTATAGTTTTTTAATTATTTTTACTTTCTTCTGTTGTATGTATGTATGTAGAACGGTGATCGGCATTGAAAAGAGTAACAATAAAAAAATTTGTTTTGTAGTCTCTTGTGCCAGAAGACCAGTATGACCAGTTAGGGTTTTCAAAATGTTTAAGGGACAAATATTTAAATTACACATAGTGCTTTGTTCTAACTTAAATCTGTGAGTCTTCATTTTCATTATAAAAATAACTTAAAGCTAAATCAGAAATAAGCTAAGAAATAAGCGTGTCAAATCCTCATAAAAAATGCAATAAATATCTATTCAAATATGCAAAACTAAGTAGTATGGCAAAACTATTTCGCATTTATGAAACTTTTTTTTTAAATAACTAGCAAAATTTTTAATATTACATTTCAAAACTTTTCCAATGCAGTTCTATCATATTTTAAACTTTCAACTATGGTCACCCTAGTGCCATAAAATTCAAAAAATTACGCAAAAAAAACAAACAACTAACACAATGAAAACAAAAGTAAGTATGCGTATGCCGATCACTGACGTATAACAATTACTAAGCAAATATTTTATTATTTTTTATATATAAAAGATTAACTTACGCAAATATTTAAGTTTATTTCTTTGTTTACACTTGTACTTTTATGCACATACATTTGCATGCATGTTTGTGTATGTATGTATTTATAGAAACTCGTATAGTTTGTTTATTTTTTCCATGTTATTTTATTGTTGTCTTGTTTTTAAGATAATATATTACATAATTCTTTTTACGCTTTGAAATTTCGTTGTTGTTGACAGAAAAATATATTTTAACTATATATTATGATCTCTGTAATAAAAATAAGTTTTTATTGCTACAAAAGCTACACCAACCAATATGGTTTAGCAATAAAAAAATTGGAGATTTGCCTTGAAATTACACTTTTCTTAAAACGTTTTTGATAAAATGAATAAATAACTTTTAAGGGATAAAAATTTTTAATTGCCTTTCAAGAAAAAAATAAACCCTTCTGTATTGAAAATAAGTGTTTTAGTTTTATGACTTATTTCTATCTTTTAAGGATTTATTTAAAATTGGTCTAATTTTGTATTCAACTGCAACACAATTATATTTAAGCAACGTGGCAAATCCAAGAAGTCAATTATATTTTTATTTAGATTTATTTTGAATTTGCATATCCCCTTTAGTTACATTTTATTAAAAACATGTTATTTCAAAGTCAAGTTTCTTAGAAATAAATTTTGCAAAACATTTGCATTTAAATAAAGGATGTTTTTTACCAATCTGTCAGGTTATAAATTTAAATTTAATTATTTTCTATTTAGCTTTAGCCTCGTACAACTTGTTTTTGTTTTACCCATAAATAAACACAAACACATTGCTTAACCAACTTAACAAACTACAAAATTATAGCGCATTCTAATTGAACCGACAGCCTGTTTGTAGGCAACACAAAATACATGTGTTAAACATGAAAAAGTATTACAAAAAACAAAAACAACAAAAATAATTTACAACTTTATGCAATTGACAAAATTTATCACCTTAGTTTTTTTTTTCTTTCATAAATGTTTAATATTTTTTTATTGTTTTTTTAATAAAATCATGGCAAAAGGCGTTCTTATGATTTGTTGTACTTTTGTGTTGTTTCCAATACATTAAAGCCTTTATAGCTGGCATCGATAAATATTAAAAAAAAAACTAAATAATAAATGGCAGTATTGGAATGTATATACTTGCTAATGTATTAAAACACTTGTTGTAAAAATAACTTATCTAATAAATTAACAGGACAGTAAATCTATGGTAAACTACAAATATTTTCGCAAAATTGTTTTCTTGTTTGCATTTCCATAGGTCTCCCAATTAAATGTATTAATCGGGCAACAAACACACTAATAAACATATCTCAGTAAAAAGCATTAAGCATTTCCTTTTAAATGTTAAATTGCATGCAGTAAGTGTTAAAAAGGAACTCAAGACGGGCAATTTTTCTTTCAAAAGTGACTAGCCGTACGATAAACAAAAGGTTCCACTGAACTTTAGATTGAACTTTAAAAAATGTTAAAATATGAACAAACTGTACGAACGTGACACATTTTTGATTTACAGTGAAATTTTTTAAATATTTTTGTTTTTTTGTTAAAGGTACTGATGTCCATACTAATGAAATATTTTAAAATGTTTTTTAATTGAACTTATATAGTAATAAATTATTTCCTATGGTTTTAAAAAAAAGGCTAGTGAAGGAGAAAGACTTTTATATGCATTTAAAAACGATTATGATAAAAAAAATATATATAAAAAAAAATTTTTATTTAAAATTTTTTTGCCAAAAGTAGTTGACGATTTTTGATATTTCTTCACATGTAAACTTTTTTTTGGTTGCACATATGTACACAAAATAAACTCGGCCAAAAATGGCTAAAAATTAGTTTTCAAGCACTTCATGTTAATAAATTACATGAACAAATGCAGGTGTTTGTAAAGCTAAACATGTTTGGTCCAAGTTCCACTTTTTGGCATTCTGATCAACTCAGAACAACTACCTAAGTCGATTTAACGATGCCTGCACATCCGTCCCTCTAGATGTATGTCGACGTATTCTTGTGCATTGAGTTAAAAACAAGTAAGAGCGCTATATTCGGCTGTGCCGAATCTTATATACCCTTCACATTGGTCTTTAAATATACCCAGCCGAGTAATTTTGTACTGCAAATAATATAATAAAAAACCTTGTGCGAGTTTCATAGTCCATAGAAAAATATACAAAATTGTAACGTCCGTATGAATAATAGAAACAGATGAAGAAGATTTAAGGTAGAGAGTTTTAAAAGTTTTCGACATTATTCATATTTAAAGGTTAATAAAACTTGTTAAATGATATGGGATGTTCAAGTCCCCCTGCTCTTCTCCAACTTTTTCTCCAAAATGTATGAATTAATTGATTATTACTTTTTGTAAAACATTTGATGTGGATAGCTGTTATAGTTTCCGAGATAAAGCGTATCGAAAATTTCATAAAAATTGTTGATTTGTATGGGAGCTACCCCTTTTTCTGCCCCCACTCAAAAAAGTTTTTCTTAAAAGCGTAGCCCTTGATGTTCAATCACTTTTTGTAGAGGATTTCATTTCGATATCTGTTATAGTTTCCGAGATATAGCGTATCGAATATTTCATACAAATCATTTATTTGTATGGGAGCAACCCTTTTTTTTGCTCCCACTCAAAAAATATTAACTTTGAAGTGTAGGTCTTAGCGTACAACTACTTTTTGTAGAACATTTTAAGTCGATAGCTGTTATAGTTTACGAGATATAGCGCATAAAATATTTCACCAAATTTGTTCAATTCTAGGAAAAATACCACTTCCCCTGGTCCTATCTGAGAAAATTTTTTTCGTTATTTAGGTCCTTGCTTTAGGAGTGCCAAGTTTTGTGGCAAGAATGACTATATTTACTGAGATATATAGGGATATATGCACAGATTTTTTCCTAAAAAAATGGGTTATTTTGGGTTTTCGCTAATATCTCGGTCAATAGTGAACCGATTTTGCTGATTTTAAATAGCTATCGGCTGCGGGATATTTCCAACAATTTGACACCAATAACTGGTCTGTATCTTTTTATTTGGCTCCGGAAACTTTATTTCAACAGATGGACAGACAGACATCGCTAAATCGGCTTCCCTATCTATAAGGATCCAGAATATATATACTTTATGGGGTCGCAAATGAATAATAAAGAAATTACAAACGGAATGACAAAGTGATATATACCCTTATCACAATGTGAAGGTTAAATAAGAAAATAATTATTATTTTGCCAGATAATTTAAAAACAGAAAATAATAAATAATTTTTCTTAAAATATAAAAATAAATAATAATTATTATTTCAAAAAATAAAAATATAAAACTAAGAATACAATAATTACTTCTTTTAATAACAAAAAATTAAAAATTAGAAAATAATTTCTGCCATAAAAAATAAAAACCAGAAAATAATAAATATTTTTGCTTAGAAAAATATAAATTAAAAACTTTTTTTTACTTCTAGCAACAAAAAGATAAAACTAAGAAAATAATAATAATTATTTCTGCAAAAAAAACAAAATCAGAAAATAATTCTTGTTTCTGTCAGAAAAAAATTAAAAACAGAAAATAATAAATATTTCTGCTTAAACATCTTAATAAAAAATTTTTTTTCTACAAACAAAAATATAAAACTTACAAAACAAATAGTCATTGTTATGAAAAAATAAATAAATAAAATTCAAAAATGATTATTATTTCTGCTAGAAAAATATGAAAATTAAAAAATACTTATTATGTATTAGATAAATTTAGAAAATAATAATTATTTTTGTTAAGAAAAAAAATAAAACTATTGTTATTTCTACCAACAAAATAATAAAAATCGGAAAATAATAAATATTTCTTCTCAAAAAAAAATTCCAAAAATATTATTTCTGCAAAAAAAACAGAAAACAATAATTATTTCTGCAAAAAAAAATTTTTTAATATTATTTCTGCCAAAAAAAAAAAATTAAAACCAGAAAATTAAAAGTATTTCAACTTTAACATATATAAATTAAAAAATAATTATTATTTCTACCAACATAAAAGTTAAAATCAGAAAATAATAAATTTTTTTACCAAAAAAAAAATAAAAACCAGAAAATAATAAATATTTCTGCATAACAAAATACAGATTAAAAACAAATAATATTTCTACTAACAAAAAGATTATTTAAGCGTTGGAGTAAGCAACGATAAATAGGTCAGCAACGTTGCTCCTATGTATGTATATAAGTATATATCCGAACACATTGAACAAATACATTGCAATGGTGCAGATTTTATCAAAACTTATTTTATTGCATTGCTTTGTTTTAACTTCTGTTTAAAGTGATCTGAATTTACTTATTTTAATTTTCAAAATCTTTTAAAGACATAATCATTCCCACTTAAAACCGATCTCTCCTTATACATATTAATTATTTTTCTTATATTATAATTACATTTTCTACACCTCTAAGTCACATATAAACGGCAACTCTATCACACAATCATTATCGTTCCAATCGAAATCCTCCTCCCATGTGTGAATGCATTTCTCTTGGCCGCTGTTATTATTGGGCTCTCCCACATGCCAAAATAATTCTTGAATTTGTTCACCTGTTGCAATCCACTCAAATTGGTCATTTACCTTATAGGCTCCCAGCCAGTAAGGGAAAATTCGATCTGAGTTTTTAACAAACGAAAAATATAAAATTTTTTTTTAAAGTTTTTACTGGACACTTAAGAAAGCTTAAATACCATAAGTTTGTTTGATATATTCCTTTAAATATTTCATTTCCTCACGCGTTTTTATGCTCACTAAATGCATGCCTTTTTCGTTACATTCATTTTTAGCCGCATACCAGTTTAAGAATTTTTTGTTTTGAAAAAAATAGATCTTGCTTCCGGAGGCATTTGCAAAATTAATGTTTAAAATTACTAAAGTTATAACAAAGATTTTACAAAACATTTTTGTAAGTGTTGTGTGTTGTAAAAAAATTTATTAAATGATTTATTTATTTTTATTGTGAGAAACTTAAATGTTAAAAATAGATGAGCACCATTGTTGTGATGAGTTTTTCTTTTTTTATAAAGTAAGAAAATACTATTTATAACAGGTTCTCGTCATAAATACGCTACAGTCTTTTTGGAAATTGATTTAAAAAAATTATTGATTTTATTTTTTACTTATTAATACGTTTAAAGCTTAGTTTTGTGGCTTGAATTAATGTAATTTTATCACTTAGTTAATTTTTCATAATAAAAAGTCCTCGCAAACAACCATTTTTTATCAAATTAATTTGAAAATCCAAGGTTAATTATATCCAGGGACTGAAGATAATAATTATTTTCGATTTTTTATGTACAAGCAATCATAGGAAAGTCGAGCGGAATGCGCCATATAAAAGTTGTTAAACTATATAATTTGAAAATTAAGTCCTTTTTTAGTTTTCGATTTATACATTTTTCTCAAAAACTAAATTTTATAAAAATAATAATAAAATTTCTATAATTTTTATAATATTTTTTCTTTTTGCGAAAATAATTAATTGAAACAAAATTTGTCTATAAAAGTCTTTTAAATGGTACAGTTTGAAACACCCACAAATAATATACTAAGACACCACCTTCAGTTCTTCCAATCGTTTGTTAGGATTGGGTAAAGGATTTCTAAGAGCATTTTGTTTCAAAAATCAATAAAAATATAGAAAGAAGGAGCATAAATTAAGTAAATTAAGCAAATTAAAATTCAATTTAATTGTCTCTTTAGATTCGTTTATTGATTTTAGATTCAGTTAATATGTTGAACGCAACTTTTAAGGTGAGTTGCAAGAACCCTTAATCTGTCAAAATTAAATAAATTCTGATTTAAAATTATTAAAGAATATGAACTTATTTATCTACAACAAGGAAGTTTCATTTGGATACATTCTCTTTGTAACGTTCAATACAAAAAAAGCTGCCCTACGGGGAAGTGGACTGGTCCGAGACTATTGGCGTGAACGGTTCCTTAGGGTAGGGACTGGTTCTGGTTCTTGCACTTTATATGAAGAGAACCTGTCACTTTTACATTGCGTTTTCATTAAAGGGGGTCATTGGTTCAAAACTAATACCTCAGAACGGGCTACAGTCCAATCCTTTATAATCAAATTTTGCTTTGATTGTTTAAGATCCTGTTATATCTACTTTTTTTTGTATTTACGCGTGTGGGTGTGTATGTATAAACAGACGTATATTTATGTGTAGGGACCAGTATTTCTATTTTTTTTCTTTAACCTCTTAAACACCTTAAAACCAGTTACTTGTTGTGGGAATTTTTACCGATCACGACCAATAACTTTTGTTCAATTCATGCTTTGTACCTGTAATGGGACAGGTAAGCCGACCAATTTTCACCCATTTCCCGCAGAGTGTTTAACCTTATCGGTACGTTTTGATTTTCGTTGGTCCATATCAAAACAGTATCTTAAATTCAATTAAGTTTTAGTTCCTAATAAATATTCCTAAAAAGTTTTATGCGAACATCACTCATGGTTAAATACAAGTAAGTTAGAGAGAGGTGAGGTAATTTCGCTTTTACGGAAAACATTATATTAAAGATTTGAAGCCACATGGGCTTGACAGAGTTAAGATAAGTTTTGCAAAAATGCAGGATATCTAGGTGACGTCCTAGATAATCAGCCTTTTTAAGAGTGTCGTTGGCGTATTTCGACAGTTATCGTAGTCGTTGACGATTTTAAAAATTTTCGGTACCATGTAAAATTGACGAAAACGACATTTTTGTAATAGAACAAAATACACAGAGTGTTTTAAAATTCTTACAATTTTAATAAATTTTGTGTAACCCTGTTGTATAAACTGTCAAAAAATCAACTGTTGGCGGTGATAAAAACAACAATAAAAATACAAATTATTGAAAATACAAACTATTTTTTATTTAAAATGTTAAGTGTTGCTACATTTTCGTCATCTGAGGGTGAAGAAGATTATACTACTTCTGAGTATAATACTATGCGTAGGGAGTTACGGCAAAAGTCAAACATATTTTCCATGCCATACTCCAAGTAAACAATTTTACTAAATGTATTTTAATTAAATTTAAGTCTATTTTAAATTTTGTTAGATACTTTAAACTCAATTAGGATGCTTTTAAGTATGTCCTTAGCAAAATTGCTCCTAAATTAGAATAGCCAATACGGTTAACATGTTTGCCACATATTTTCCAGCTGAAGGAAAAGGGTGCTGGTATTAACTCAACACCAACTTAAGCTAATTTTCTGTTAGCAAAGTGTTTTATGAATTCATTGAGTTGAACTGCAATTTCACTCTACTCTTCTTTAACATTTACTTTGTTAATTTCACTTGTATTTGTGTATATCCTTTTGCTAAACTTGATTCTCTTTTTTATTTTTGGTTTTAATTTTTAAAAAGAATTGAATAAAAAACAAAAAAAAATTTGCCTTAATTATATTTTTGTGTATAGCTACTACTTTATTTTGCTTAAATCCATTTTTTTAATTATAATTAATATATGTTTTTAACTGTCGTTAATTAACACCTTAACGACGATTTTTTAAGTATTTGACATTTTTTGACGACACTCGTGGTACCGAAAATTGTAATATAATGGTTAGGAAATGTTGACTTCTATCGTTTTTTGACAAACATGGTACCATTCAAATAAAAAGAATGATTTTCGACACAAAAACGATTCGATAACGACACTCATAATAAGGCTGAATAACTTGTCTTAGAAACAAATATGGATGAAGGGGCAAGGATAGTTCTGATCTTCTACTAGATCTGTAAGCTGGATTAAAACAACATTTGGCATCTTCTTCCCATTCAGGATTCCATGGCTAAAATGTTGACAAGAAGTTCCTAGATAAGGAGGACTGCAACTAATTGTGCACTTTTTAATGAACCAAGGATGGAGATTGGCATTGAGGCTAAGCTTTTCATAATTGGCACGAAAGTTTGGGTGTCATACGGGCATCGAAGCGAAAATAAAATTGTGAACATCACCTAATGATCTGGCTAAGTTTATAGCTCAAGAGGGACATTACGACAAGTCTACACTTTTAGGGAACTGCTGCCGGGATAATCACGGTGATATGGTCTCTGTTAGGGGGAAATTTTGACGTTACGCGTAACTTAATTATCATTAGCTCATTTGTCATGAAAGAGGAAAATCAATTGCTGGTTTTTTTGGAAACAAGTATCGCGAATAGGGTAAGACATGCTTGAAAAACAGGGTTAATTGCAAGATAACCAGGCTTCTGTGGCGCTTACTGAGCATAAAGGGTAATAACCTGCTTCTCAATGAAAGCAGTTGGGATATAATTGGAATTTCCGCAAAGAACTGTGATATGCATTATATTACCTGTAAATAAGATATGAATACTGTGGACTTCTTTAGATTCCTTTTATATAAGGAGAAAAGAGAAACAGGGTGGTGTAGCTATGTAATAGGCATTTTGCCCCAGGATTTGGAGCTTGCGCATGATTTAACGGATACCAACCTTCTTTCCTCTCACTTTTCTATTTCAAAGCGTTTGAATATCGTTCAAATGAATTACAATTAGCCTACATCCCTCTGGTTGAAGTGGCAAATATTCTTTTTTACAAGCCCTCGTTTTCCAATCTTCATTGTTTTCATGTCCCCAAAATTTAACTAGTTCTAATTTAAATTTAGGTTCTAAATTATGAAGAATTATAAGCAAAAAGAGATTGGTTTCACAGATATAAAATGAAACTAAGTTTATGACAAGGTGTTTTTAGTATTACCATCTTCGTATTTTCGTGGTTTTAATATTATCTTAACATTAAAACTGCAGTAATATTTAATCTCAGCTATGCAGCATAAATCTTATTAAAATTACTATTTAGTTACTTAATATAACTATTCATCATTACAGTTATTTTTAATACTTTTGTGTTACTATTACAAAATAAAGCCTCCTTTATGTAAATGTGCAAGTAAATGAAGTAAGTAATATATGAATGACTTTCTTTATCATTTATATTCCATAATCTCTTCAAATAAATCACAATATCTTTCAACATTAATATTCACGAAATCCTTTTATCTCATGTCCTTTGTGTGTCTTTAAGTCACTCTTATTTTATGCAGGTTTGACTTAAGTTAGTTGCACACAGACAGAACCGTCATCACCATCATTTTACTGTACACAACACACAGACACATACTTATATTTAAGAAAATAGTTTTGTGTAGTTTTGCATAGACCTTCAATAAAAGAAATGCGATTTAAGTCATAAGTCAGAGACAAGAGCTAGAGAAGAAGTAATTTTTTTAAAAAATTTAAAATTTTTAGGATATTTCCAGGAAGAAGAAAAAGGATTGTAGATTTTTGGAAAGAACTCGAAAGTTAATAAAGCTGGTGTTGTAATAATTTCTTTATATATATTTTTAAACTGAGGTGAAATAAATGTACATTTATAAGCGGAATATGAAAAAAGGGGATTGCAAAAGTTGAGATATATTTTCTTCACTATATCTTGTATCATTGAGTTTTTTTTTTTTTTAAACAGTAATGCCAATGCGTAGAGAATTGTTTAAAAAAATTATTTAATATCAGTATTGTTAAATGGAATGCAATAGCATTTCCAAAAGCTGTGGCTGATCAATCATAAAAATTCTAAAAGTTTTAAGTTTTTCAGAAAAATTTTAATATCTCTAGTGCTTCTGTATATGACATAAAATATAAAAAAAGTTATCTTAACTGATAATCGTACACATGAAACGATAAAAACATAATACATTTTCAGCACACACACAATTAAGTGTAAGAAGATAAATATTTAAAGACATGCATATTTGCACTCTGCTTATGTGCAGTTTATAAGCCAAAAGGAAGAGAGTCGATAACGTAAGCTCCAGAAGTTACATCTCGTCATCGTGATAATTATTAAAACTGTCAAAACGAATTTAAAGTGAAGTAGTCAAGAAAATTTTACTAAAAGAAGTGAAAAAGTTTTTATTCAAATAAAGAGTTTTTTTTTCTATACTAGAATTTTTTTTCAAAAACATTTTCTTATAATAAAATTGAAATATTTGAAAAGTATGATTCTCGACTTATGCCATTATTGCTTTTGTCCACAGAAATACATTTTTTAAAGCTTAAACAATAATCTTTTTAATATCTTTTTCCCCTTCACTTCGCTTTAAAATTTTTTTTTTAAATGTGGAAAGTATATAGTTTCCGATGTATCCCTTTTACTTAATAATGCTTTTTTGCAAATTCCTTTTTAGTAGATCGAAACATGGAGAGAGGTACCAGCAGCTCAAATTTTTAGCCCAATGCCCCTGGCATGTGCGAGGATGAATCACCTGTAGTCAAAAAAGCTAATTATTATGTATCGTGTTTGGTGGTTGAATAAGAAGTAATTTATTATTATTTAATTTCATGCTTAATAACTAGTTTGATAGATCATATTCAATACTACATTAATAGTGTTGTAACGTAACTCACACCTAGATGGCGCGACACCACACTAATAATACTGTAGAAAATTTTTATATTTTAAACAATAATAATACTTTTTTTGCGCTTATTTTTCGGCATATATGGTTCAATGGACTAGCAGCTGAAAGGAATCGCCGCAAGCAGTTTTAAGGATTAAAGCCGAAATTAAAAATATATTCTAACTAAGAGAATAAATAAATATTTTAATGTGCCAAGAATAAAATATTTAAATAAACAAAACCAATTTATATACGAGTATAAATACAAAATACTGCAAATATTATTTATTCTTCAGATTAAAATGTTAATTCAAAGATTAGTTCTTTAAGCTTTCGCAAAGTTTAAGGGCTCTTGAAAAAAAAATATCTAACATATTTAAAAAAATAATTTGAAACACTCTTCAGTCTGTTTTATCAGTTTTAATATAAATTATTTTTCCAGCCATATATATGATATTCAATCAAGCCTAATCCTTGAAAAACATGTTTACATGTTCTCAAATAAACATAAAATAATATTTAATAATCAAATCTCTAATTATTTTTATTTATTCAGGCATAAATAAATTAAGTCTTTATCACTTCTCTAACACATCGACATGTGTTAGTATGACAGTTTATATGACAAAGTGTAAATATTTATATTAATTGACATAAGAGTATGCATGTTAGTAAAATCTGTTCCTTATATTAAAAGCTACATAACAGTTCCGTCTTTTAGTGCTTAGAATTAAATGTTTATAAACATAAAAATCATGCTTATTAAAATATTAAATTTTTGTTTTTAAGAATGTGTAAACACATTTTTTTTATGTATAAAATTGC